>CAJNOI010000063.1:37848-97521 GCA_905250115.1 Adineta steineri | reverse complement strand
TATAATTTCTATTTAGATTTCAGATTTATTTATTGCAGAGAATATGAATAAGTATGTACATAAAAAAAGTGATAGACTTCTATAAGAAGTGAGTATCCACAGATTCATTAAACATGTAATTCGCATAAATGAATTAACCATTTCTTGGAATTTGTGAAACGATTCCATAATCATCAACATAGACACAAACACGGTCATATCGTAGATCTTTAGAAACGTGAGTGTCTTTTGTAACGACGAAAACTTCTTCCAAACCTGTAAATAATTATCATTTATTTTGATTATATTATGCATTCAAATTTACCTGTTTGTCTTTTGATAATACGAACAGCTTCTTCACCTCGTCGACCAAGTAATTCTGGCCATTCTTGCAGTTTGACATATGTTGTCACATCTTTGTCTGCTAATATAAACTTACAACTCAAACATAACTATAATGGAAATTATTTACTTACAAGTAGCAACACCTATTACAGGTACATCAACAAATGTTGTCCGACCAGGGCCTAATAATTTTACTTCATTACGCCTTTCACTACTAAATGTTACTTCATTACGATTGTTCACAATGCTTGCATAAAGTACATATAGATGATTATGTACAACCTCATTTGGTTCATAATTAACACTAAAAGTAATTGGAAATACGTAGGCATTAATTGTTTGTTGCACAATTTTCGTTGAAAGTTGATCAGTCACTGATATATCATGTAACTCAATAATTAGATGACTTCCAGGTTCAATTGAAATGTGATGTTTATGTAGATTGATTATTTGACCATGTAAAGTTAAAGTCCTATCATCAGCATATTCCGAAAAACCTATAAAGACGAAAAACAAAATTTTTAACTTCATATTCAAAGTATATTTACCATTAATATATAATGTATTAATCAAGAGTATAATTAAATATAAGAATTTCATCATCGACTACAACAATTACATGATTAAAGAAATATATTCTTGACAAAAGACAAAAAATACACTTACTGAGCAACTATTGTCTTTTTCGTTCGAAAGGAAAATTAAACAGTGGTCAATATAGATTTCGTCTTTTTTCCTCTCTTTCTCCTTTCTCGAGAAAATAAAAAAATAGACGCAAAGTATGAATGACCGGACTGTTTTTTCATTCTGAATTACCTTTTATACGCCAGGTTAGCATATTGTTACGTCGAAATTTTCTATTGTTTTCCTTCTCTCGTCCGATATGTTCACCAACAAATCAACTGTTTGTTTTATCCATGTTAAAAATGTTCTTATTAGATTAAGATAACATATCTATTATGAATTTAACAATCCGTATTATTTTTTAAGAGATAAGTGAGATGAATTATTGCAGGTTGTAGTAAAAACTGTGATCTACCAGAATAATAAATTTATTTTAAATGATAAAGAGAGCAAATAGAAATTTTTTTACAAAAAGACAATGATCATTAAAAGTCATATAATTAGTTGCATTATTTTGATTGATTTCCTGTTTGGTGTTGTTGTTCCATTTGTTGTTTTAATGCAGCTAATTGTTCAGCTTCTTGAGCATGAAAATAAGCATTTTCTGATGCTCGACCACGTTCACTGAATGCACCACCTGCTTGACCAATGGAACCAGCTTGTGGTCCTATATGATAGTTTTGTTCATTCGATGACATGTTTATTTTAATTGCAAATCTAGAAAGTATTGAAAAAAATCAAGAAAGTGTCTCTCCTTTTATAATATTCATATTTGTTTACTTTCTATCTCTTTCTTTTTTTTCTCATGCAATATTATTCTGTATTCGTTAATCATGCTGTTCTTTTACGTTCTTCAATGACGCGTAAGTATAATGATGACTCAGATATGACCTATGATGAAATGAAACATCTAGATGGTTATTGAGAAAATGAATGATTTAGAATTAACTTGTTAAGTATAGATGTTTTTTTTGTGAACTGTATTAAATAAACGAATTGTAGTGTAGTGAGTCTGTGTAAAATAACAACACAATATAGACATTATCAAATCATTATTTATATTCATTAACTACTTGACTCAGTTCGATTGTTGTATTTAAACATTCTCTTTCATATGATTGGTCCAATTGTATAACCAACTATAAAAACTTTTATTTTTCACTTGTTTATTTTCATCGACGTCACATAATTGTATAAACGAAAGTCAGAATCCATTGATGTATTATCTTCTCTTTTCAGATGGTGAAAATTGCACTTCAATTCAAAGCAACTCTGGACAATGTCACAGATTTTCATATTGCATCTCCAGATGATTTTATCTGGTATTTAAAATTAGAATGTTCGAAATGTCATACACAATCGGATAATTATCATGATATGACTTTAAAAGAATCATCAAATTTAGTTGGAAGTCGTGGCGAAGCTAATTTTATTATGAAATGTAAATTTTGTTCTTCAGAAGGAAATATAAATATTGAACCTGTAAAACCAGCAATGAATTATACAAGTGATGATTCAGATAATCATTCATTTAAAACTCTAGTTATATTTGATTGTCGTGGTATTGAACCAACTGATTGGCAACCTGGTAAAAAGAAAATAAATCTTTCAAAATTTCTCTGATCTAAATTTAATTTCAGGTGATGGATGGACATGTCAGGGTGCAGAATCAAGTACTAAATTTAATCAAATTGATCTATCTGAGAACAAAGAATGGATGGATTATGATGAAAAAACAAAACAAGCTGTAGCTGTCAATGAAGTTGAATTTAAATTTATTAAAGTTAAATAAACGAACAGATCATAATAAAAGTTGTTTGTCATTTATTTAGAAAATAAAAATGAATGATTAAACATACGGGCACTTATAAAATATTTTGACCTTTCCGTCCATCTTGAACTGATAGATAGATATGAGGAAAAAAAAGTGGACTAGTGCACTTTTCTCTTCTCTCTCTCTCAGTTACACATCTATCCGTCAATTTTCTTTTTTTTCTTCTATTCTTTGAAAAAGGACATCAGTTCAATATTTCATAGTATTCTCATTTCAATGTCATCTAATAATCATCTAACTTCATCGTCAACGCCAAATATCGGTAGCACTTATGAATCATCATTAGATCAATTACGTTCATTGTTGCCTAATTCAAATGCAAAAGGCATGTCTGATTATGATGTTGTTCGATCAGCAACGGATTATATACAAACATTAATGCAAGATTCGGGCACAGTAAATTCAAATTCTATTGGAAATCATGCATCTTGGTGACTATTTGATTGTTGTATAAATTTTTGTTTTCTGTACAAATAAATACTGATATCAATTAAAAAACACAAACGAATTGGATAACTTTTTTTGTTGGAATAAACAATAGATATATTTTTTTTTAAACTAATAAAATGCAGCAACAATGATACACGGCTAATGTAATGAATGATAAAACTAGTACCAATATAAGTATAATAATAAAGGAGAAGATAAGAAAAAGAAAGAAAACGTACGTATAAACAAAACTCACTCATATTTAAAATGAGATCGGATAAAAAAAATAAATAACAAGAAGAACATAAGCTCTCCTTGAATAACAAAAAAAACGGGACAAAACATTCCTTCTCTATCGTGTTAGAGAAGAAAATTTAATAAAAATATTCAAGTCTTTTTTTCTTTCTTTATGATTACTAATAGCAATCCATCTTCTCTCCATTTATATTTGCCGCCATTGTTGCTTGTTCATTAAGTATAAGTGCTTTATCATGTAATTGTTGATGAACAAGTTGTACTTTTTGAAAGAGCATTGCACGAATGTCGGATAATTGATATGGACTAAGATCAAGTTGAAATGCTTCTTCAGATGATGGTTCACCTCCAGCATCTTTTCGATAATTATTAAATAAAGAACTACTTAATGCATCTTCAGCTGTTAAACGTTTATGTGGATCCATTAATAATAATCTATCAAGTAAAATAAATGCTGTTTCATCAAGATGAGGTACAATAGTTTCTGATGATAAAAATGGTCTTGGATGATAAGTTGAACATTGTGATAAAACACGACGAAGAACATTTAGAGATCTATCTGTTATTGTTGGATAAGCTAGTTTATGTTCATGAGCAAGAAAACCTAATGAACCACAACGATGTTCAACAACAAGCCGTAATTGATCCAAATAATGTCGACCTGGAAATAATGGTTGACCAAATATAAGTTCACCGAGAATACAACCAACAGACCACATATCAATTGCTGATGTATATGTTCCATCACAAAGCATTAATTCAGGTGCGCGATACCATCGTGTACATACTAAAATAATATTTTTGATTAAAAATTTTATTTATTTAAAAAATAATAATAATAATTACCATAACCAGTCATTGGTGTATTAGCTTCTTCTTCTGGTACACGAGCAAGACCAAAATCTCCAATACGTAGATGACCATCAAGATCGACAAAAATATTATTTGGTTTTAAATCTCGATGTACTATAATTAATTAAGAATAAATAATTATAAATCAATTGACAGTAAATATATACGTACAAACTTTAGCTGAATGAATAAATTTTAATGCTCGTAATAATTGATAAAGAAAATGTGGAATATGACTATGTGTAATAATACGTTTATCTGCTGGGCGTTTATTATTCATTTTAATAAGTTGATGTAGATCTAAACGCATTAAATTAGTTACAAGATATATTTCACGCATTTGTTCAGCTGATGTAGCTGGTGTATAACAATCAAGTACTTGAAGTATATTATCATGTTTAAGTGGTGTTAAAATACATATTTCACGTAATGAACGAGAATAAAATAATTTTGCTTCGACTGCATTTATTTGAGGTAATTTTATTTTTTTAATTGCTACTTTTCGTTGGAGTAATGCATCATATGCTGATATAACTTGACCGTAAGCACCTGAACCAATCATTTTCGGTAAAGAATAACGTGAACCAAGATGAAATACATGTCCATCAACAATTATATTTGTATTTGCTGGTGGTAATATTGATGCATACCGACGACGAGAACCATCGCGATTAAGATCATCATAAATTGACGAATCTATAAGGAAAAAATAATATTTAGTCGACTTTTCTTTTCATTTCTTTTTGTTCAAGTACAAACAAAATAGATTTGTACTGATTACTTACGATTAGTATCACGAGGCATGTGTTCGATCGACAGTGAATCTATACATACGATGATGGTCTATTTATACTTAATCATAATAATAATGCTATGGTATAGAATGGATAGAGAGATAGAGAGAACTTTTCTTGTATGCGAATAGTAAACGAATCATTATACGATATTATTTTATGCCTTGATCCAGGCATATGTGTTCATCACACAATCGACTCGTTCTATCATAAAGAAAGAACGAAATATACAAAAAAAAGGTAAATAATCCAAATAAATGACATATTGTTACAAAATAAAGAAAATAAATAGTTTATTCTTATGAATGTTATTTTCTTTGTCATATCGATATACTAAATAACTTATAGATTAAAATCAGGTCAAAACGAATAATTTTCTTTTTCTTCTATCTCTAGAATAAGTGCATAAATAAATTTCTATGTTGTTTGTAATACAGCAAAATCTCTCATAGTGAACACCTCCTTATTATGAACAGTGAACACTTTTTCGATATGTTCTTTCGATCTAATGTATATCTTATACACTACGATTAAGTGTATTTTTCAAGTGATTCGACTACTGTATATGTCAAATAAACAATGACATCACATCACAAACTCACTGTGGTTTTGTGTCAAGCATTTTAAAACGCAAAGCAGAATATTTAAATGATTATGAAATAAATCAAAGTCAAACTGTTAAATAGAAATAATGAGAAATAATAACCTATATTGTTTCTTTTATTTAATATTTAGTTTTTTTAAAAATGACAATCATCATGTTAGAAGAATAAATTTTTAGCAAGTTCCTTGACGACAACAACAATTTGATACTTGTTTTGTTGACTTTGGTATTTCCTAGAAAAAGAAAACATTTGTTTAAATAGTTTTTTTTGTTCGCACATACGTTTTCATGAGTAACTGATTCAAATTTGAAATTATCATTGTATCTTGATATACGTAACATTTTAGTTAATTCATCATTAACATATTGAGGTTGATCCTGAAACTAAATAACTATTTTCATTATAGAAAAATATAAATAATAGAATTATACTTTGAATATTATCGATTGATCAAATTGAAATTCATTTTCATAATGAATAATAGGTGTTTGATAAGTTACTAAACTACCATTCTTATTATCGAATATAATTGGATCTTCGATTGATTTATTTTTGAATAAACGATAAGTACATGATGTAAATTTAATATCGCCTACATAGACATTTTATTAGTTGAAACAGAAAAAACAAAGAAAGTTTAACCGAGTAAATCTTGTAATTGTTGATTATTAATACAAATTGGTTGTTGTGTAACTAATATTGGTCTTGTAAAACCAATATCAAGTGCATCAGAAATTAAATCACTTTCACGTATAGCACCACTTAAACATTCACCTATCGATAATATTCAGATTTATTTTGAAATTTTTACTAGTTTTACCCCAGAGAATTTGATTTTGTCGTAATTCTTCTGGCACTGATCGATCAGCATATACATCACTGAAATAGAATTCACCACCAGGCTACAAATATTCAATAGATAAGATTGATTAACATAGCGTCAGATCAACTTACTTTTAACATTTCATATACTTGTTGTAAAACTTTTCTTTTATCTGGACTTAAATTTACAACACAGTTCGATCTAAATAACAATAATTCGATTAGATTAAGAAAAGTTAGAAATGCATACACAACAACATTAAATGAATTGACTTTCAAATTAGGATTATCAGTAAGTTGTTCGATTTTACCCAAATGAAATTCAACATTTAGCATTTTAAAGCCAAATTCTTTTGTATGATAATCAATAAAGCGATTAGCAATATCAAGCTAAAATTTATATTATGCACAATTTATCATCTATATCGAAATTGATTTACTTGTTCTTTAGTCATATCTATACCAACAACATATCCTTGAGATCCAACAAGATTCGATAAAATATAAACATCACGACCTGCTCCACAACCAAGATCTAAAACTCGACAACCTTCAAGTTTTGGTGGAAATACCAAACCACACCCGTAATATCTATGAATAAATAATCATCTAGATTTTAGAAGAGAGTTTATTTCCAATTTGCATAATTACTTTGCTATGACATCTGGATGAATCTTTTTAAGAATATCTTTTATAAATAAAGGAATTTCAGCTTTCGAACAGCAAGCATCTGTTTTTAGATCACTTGATTGTTGTAATTCTTGACCATAATAATTTTGTACGCTTTTATGAATATCTGTCATGATAAACTATTCTCTTCTTCTTCTTCTATCCGTAAATGTTCTAGAACAATAAAGTATGTGCATGACATGTAGATAACATAAAACGTGGTGAGCCAATTATTTACATATAATAAGAATAGACGAGTGATATCTTATTTTCTTGGTAAAATGTGAGAAAAATATCAGATATTTTTAACAGCACATTCATCTTGTTCAATACTTTTCGATATTTCTATGTGTGTGCATCATAATGACAGTTGTAATAAAATGAAATTTTAGTCATCGCGAGAATCGTTTTTTTTAATTGTATTACTAGTACAAACGCCAGACGACATGTCTAATGTCATTTGATATATTTTCACACATAATAGACAATTATTTTTACCAATTTTAAACTATTATAGCGAGTATAATATTGATACAGATGTCAGTAGTTGTCAATCTGTTGTCCCCCTTCGAAAATATAAGCCAATCCTATTGCAAACATTGTATAGAGGTTTTTGATGTCATTTCTTTAATGGTAAAAGCGGAGAAGCGTGTTTATAGTACATCTGTTTTTTTGAATAATATTCTAAAATTAGATATAATTTTTTTGTTTTTGTAGATGACTTCTGCGGTGACAAATACCGCAATGATCGATGATGATATAACATCTAATACATATAAACGACGTCGTTCATCGATAGTATCATCAAATAATGAACCTTCAATTGAACAATCGCCGTCAAAACGCGTTCGTTCATCATCTCCATCAACAAATCTTCAAACAATGTTTTCATGTTTAAATAATATTGTTCAATCACATCGTAGTCTTGTTCGAGAATATATTGATTTACAAATGCGTGATCGAACAGATTTATCCATAGATGAACAACGTTTTATTAAAGCTGAAGAAGATCTTATTGAAAAAGTTGAAAAAAATCTTCAAGATATAAATATATCATTAACATTAAAAAATATTCCAAGTAAATTACCACCAGTTGAACGTGTTAAACATGAAAATGATATATTAAAACGTATTGATGAATTAAAATCTAATGGTAAATGGTCAAATCAACGTTTAGTTAAATTTATTGAACCAAAAAAACGTAAAACACATTGGGATTATTTACTTGATGAAATGCGTTGGTTAGCTGAAGATTTTGCACATGAAAAACGTTGGAAACAAATGATGGCGAAGAAACTTTCATTAGCTATATTAAAATATTTTCGTGAAAAAAATCAAGCGGAAAATCAACAACAACGTGATGAACTTAAACGTTTACGTAAACAAGCATTATTTGTATGTAAAGAAGTAATGAATTTTTGGAAAAATATGCATAAAGTAGCTGAATTTAAAGAAACAACACGTATACAAGAATTACGTAAACATCAATTAGATTTACATTTAAATTTTATTGTTGATCAAACAGAAAAATATTCCGATTGGTTAGTTAAATCATTGAAAACTGAATCAAATGCAGATGATGATGATAAAGATTTTAATTTAACTGAAGATATGAATGATGATGATAATGAAGAAACAATTGAACGTGAAGAAGAAGATGAACAAGATGAATATGCTGCTAATGAATTAAAAGAATTAGAAGCTGATCGAGAAGAATCTATTAATGATTTATTAAAACGTTATTATGGAATTGATATATCAAATTCTTCAAGTGAAAAAGAAAATAATATTCCAATTGATATTAAAGAAGATGATAAAAGTCAATCACCAACAACATCAACAACAATAGAAGATGAAAATGAAACAAAACAAGAACTAGTAGAAGATAAAGAAATGAATGATTTAGCTACAACTGCTCAAGCACTTCAACCAACTGGATTTACATTAAATACAACTGAAGTTAAAACACCGGTGCCATTTTTAATTAAACATTCACTTAGAGAATATCAACATGTTGGTTTAGATTGGCTTGTTACATTATATGAAAATAAACTTAATTGTATTTTAGCTGACGAAATGGGTTTAGGTATATAGTGAAATCATATTTAAGGGGAATAAAATGTTTCAACTGATTCATATTTTATCTATATAATAATTACAATCTCGCGTTGTGTCGAGCAGTAGAAATTACGAAATCGTAATAACTAGGATAGATTTCTCCATGAAAAATAGAACAAAATCACTGAGGAATACTAGACTGCCTATCACGATTCATGTAGGAAGGAAATTAATGAATGAAAGTTTTTACTTCTATACACCTTAATATTCCTTTGAGATTATATTTCACAAATCTTTTCGTTTTTTTAGGTAAAACTATTCAAACAATTGCATTACTTGCTCATTTAGCATGTGAAAAAGGTATTGACTACATAATTCTATTTCAAACAAAATAACATATATCTGTTAAGGTGTTTGGGGTCCACATTTAATTGTTGTTCCAACAAGTGTTATGTTGAATTGGGAATTAGAATTTAAAAAATGGTGTCCAGCATTTAAAATTCTAACATATTATGGTTCTGTTAAAGAACGTCAATTAAAACGTCAAGGTTGGACAAAAGTTAATGCATTTCATGTATGCATAACATCATATAAACTTGTTCTACAAGATGCAAAAGCATTTCGTCGTAAAAAATGGAAATATTTAATCTTAGATGAAGCACAAAATATAAAAAATTTTAAATCACAACGTTGGCAAACATTATTAAATTTTCATTCCCAACGACGTTTATTATTAACAGGTACACCATTACAAAATTCTTTGATGGAATTATGGTCATTAATGCATTTTTTAATGCCAAATTTATTTGCATCACATCATGAATTTCGTGAATGGTTTTCCAATCCGTTAACTGAAATGATTGAACAAGGACAAACAAATGCAAATGATTCATTAATTAAACGTTTACATAAAGTTTTACGTCCATTTATTTTACGACGTTTAAAAGTTGATGTTGAAAAACAAATGCCAAAAAAACATGAACATGTTATTATGTGTCATTTATCTAAAAGACAAAGACAATTATATGATGATTTTATTCAATGTAAAACAACACGTGATACTATACAACAAGGACATTATATGTCTGTGATTAATATATTAATGCAATTAAGAAAAGTTTGTAATCATCCAGATTTATTTGAATCTCGACCTATTATATCACCATTTACAATACAAAAAAAACTTATTTGTTATGAAATACCAAGATTAATTGAAAAAGTTTCTTTTAAAAATCCATATCTAGATTTTGATTTACCACCTAATGATACATTTCTTTGTTTTCGTATTAAATTTACTTTACAAGCAACAAGAGATATGATATTTGATTCAATAAATCATATTGATGAAAATAATCGACATATTATTCAATTAACATCAGATATTATTGATAGATATAGAAATAGTTCATTATGGTATCAAGCAAATGTACCAATTAGAAGTATGAAACAATAAAACACATTATTTTTATTTTTTATTTATACATATATAATTTTTTAGACACTCGGAATCGACAATCAAATAAGTTGATTACAGCAACGGATTTTATAGATGATGAATTTCAACCAGAAAATATTTATGTAAGTTACATATTCATTTGCATTAAAAGATGTACTATTGTAGACATTAAAATATCTAAGCATATCTTTCACTGTGGGGTTTCTGTGATAATCGAGTCTTATCTATAGAAGTTCATTGCGATCGATCCCATAGCCCTCGAAATGTTTAGCAAGTAGGACTGTGAAAGCTCAGATTCAGTTCTTTCGAACTGGAACTGTCACATTCCTATTGGCAAGAGTATTGATTTTAGCTAGAAGGTGTGGGTGTGGATAAAGTATGGACACAACACCCACACTCTCACAGTGCATGTCTGTGTATATTTGCTAATAGGAGTGCAGAGCACAGTAAAGCAGAATGGCACTCGGTAGATGATAATCATTCATTTTCCGGATTTTACTCTTCGGATTCTAAGACAGATTCTCAGCATTCACTACTGTCATTATAATTCCTTATTCTTAATTGAAAAAATTTATATGAATATTATTTATTTTAGTATGAAATCTGTAAACAACGTCAACGTGAACGTGTATCTCGGTATGAACTTCTTTGTCGTTTAAATACTGATCGTTGTCAATCTCGACCATTGTATGGTTCAGATGTTTTAACACAAGTTAAATTAGCTATGAGTTCATGTAATCGTTTAAAACGAACAACATTTAGTGGTTATACATCATGTCATGATATATATAAAGAATTAAATACAATAAAAGATTATTTTTCTACAACAAATACTCTTCAACAATTAATTAAATCAAATAAAGATATTCTAACTGATTATCAACATATTCTTGATCGGTAAGTGAATGTAGAAGATAATTAGAATACTTACACTTAAGAACTTTGTCCTTTTTATAAAAAACTGAATTCTATATCTGCAATATTTTCTAGGTTTATAATGTGTACAACGAAAGTCATAGCATCACCCATTGAATTATGTCAATTGAATGGCATTAGTTTAAGAGATAAAACTATTCAACAGAAACCATTCATAGAAGTCTTATCATCAACTGATTTTGAGGTACTTTCATCAATAAATCAAATAAAACAAAATATGTTTTTACAATTTCCTGAACGACGATTAATTCAATATGATTGTGGAAAATTACAAACACTTGATATATTATTAAATCGTTTAAAACGTGAAAAACATCGTTGTTTAATCTTTACACAAATGACAAAAATGCTTGATATACTTGAATTATTTTTAAATCATCATGGTTATACATATGTAAGATTAGATGGTACAACACAAATTGTACAACGACAAATGTTAATGGAACGTTTTAATAGTGATGAAAAAATTTTTGTTTTTATTTTATCAACACGTGCAGGTGGCATTGGTGTCAATTTAACCGGAGCTGATACAGTTATTTTTTATGATTCTGATTGGAATCCAACAATGGATGCACAAGCACAAGATCGATGTCATAGAATTGGACAAACAAAAGATGTACATATTTATCGGTATAAAATTTCAAAAAAAAAATATAAATTAAATTAATTTTCTTTGTATTTTTCATTTAGACTTATAAGTAGAAATACAGTCGAAGAAAATATATTAAAAAAAGCAAATCAAAAACGTTTACTCGGTGATTTAACTATAGATGGTGGTAGTTTTGATGTGGCTTATTTTAAAAAGAATAATATTCGTGATTTATTTGATCAATCTGCAACCTTAGAAGATATTGTTCGTGAACGAAATAATTATCAACAACATTTAGATACTACTCGATCTCCAGCAACAACAACAGCAACAGTAACACCTTCTACTACTTCAGATAATAATTTAACATTAACACAATATGAAGAAGCACTTGCAACAGTTGAAGATGAAACTGATCGACTTGCAGCTGATGAATTAAATAAAGAAGTTAAAGCTGAATTAAATGAATTTAATGAAGATGAAGCAAATGAGGTAAATGAATTAAATGAAGATCAGTTGATTGAAAAACAAAAACGACAAATGAATAAAGTTGAAGAAGAATTAAAAACATTTGATGAACAAGTATGATTTTCTTTTCCGAAAAAATTTTCATTTCAAATCTTAATTCTTTTTATTTTAGTTACGACCTATTGAACGTTATGCTTTACGTTGTGTTGAAGCTTATCGTCATGAACATCAATTAGCACAAGTTGCACCAAATACTTATCTTGATACTGAACAAATTCGAAAAGATTGGGAAATAACTCGTTTAAAAACTTTGAAAGAAGAAGAAGAAAAACAACTTGAACAAGAAGATGATGAAATGATGTACACATATGCTTTAGATAATGAACGACAAACTAAATATAGTTATACATATTCAGCTGCACAAAATAGTTTGGTAGCAAATGAATTAGCACGTCATGAAAAAACATCAGCTGCAATTGCTACTAGTCAATCATCACTACCGCCACCATTGGTTGCTCTTTCATCTATTCCTTCGCCTTCCCTTGCTCCTACTCCTCCACCACCACCTCCTCCTGCTCCTCCGTCTCTTCCTCGTCCTGTTCTTATTAAACGTTCATCTCAAACTCCAAATGAAAATTTTCGACGACGTCGTGTTCAAATTCCATCATCTCCTCTTCTTCCACCACCATCATTACCACAACCAAAACCATCAATACCATCAATATCAGTACCTCCTCCACCAGCATTAATTCAAAAACCAAATTCGAATACTACGAAAAATCAACAAACACTATCTCGTATTATTAAAAATCGACATAATAGTAATGATGATTGTGTTGACTCTACAACACTACTTGTTGCTGATGATTTTGATGATGATGATGATGAAGATGACGATTTTAATAATGATAATCGAATCTATTCATCAAAATCTAAAACAACTCTATCAACAATAACAAGAAAACCTATTTCAAATTTAACACGTGTTACACAAAATCCATCTTCTTCTTCATCAACAACGAATTCTAATGGTCAACAACAAATCTGGATTGTTAATTCATTAGATCAACAATCTGTTCTATCATTAATTAATTATATTAATCCAAATTCACCAAATAATTCTCGTTCAACAGGTTCAGTACTTGTGAGTAATAAATCTAATATGAATACTTCACCTGTAACAAATCTTCTCACACAACAACAACCTCGTTCATCATCAACAGCTGGTACTGTTTATCAAATTCGACCATCACAACCAACACCACCACAACAACAACAACAATCACAGCAACCACAACAACAATCCCAACAGCCACAGCCACAACAACAAAATGTTGTTTATCAAATACAAAATGGTCGAATATTTCAATCAACTAAAAAGACAACATAAACGAGGAGAATATTCTTTATCAGCTTTATTCCACTATCGCAGGCGATAACTCAACAGTGTGTGTTTGTTTTTCTCGGTGTTGTCTCACATATGCATATAGTCATATAAAAAATTTTGTTGTTCATTTTTTTTTCTATATGTGTGCGCTTGTTTCCTCCTTTTTTTTCTCGCTCTGTTCTACTAATATGAAATATAAAACCTATAAATTAAGCAACACACATATATATATACATATATCAATATCTATTTCATTGTTTATTTTTCTTTTTTCCATCAATTTATGTATCTATCTGTAACAGAATTTGAATTAAGTTTTTCGAATTTTGCATGTCATATATTCTCAAATTTCTAAACTTATTCAATGCTATGATCTAGTCTAATGAACATAAACAATCATTAAGATGGATAATAAATACGCGCATGTCATTAATTGTTAGATAAATCTTTTTATCATTGAATCATTTCAAAATGGCTTTTTGGTTCTCATTGAACTCTACATTCTTGACAGCAGTACGTTAATTTACTTATTAGATACTATAATTCCTCGATTTTATGCTGATAATTTCATTTATTTACCGGTAATTTAACACATAAAAATTATAAAATGTTATTTTCCTGTTTATTATTTGTTAACATTAATTCATCATCAGATTTAACAGATTCGAATTGTAATGTATCTTCTAAATGAATAGAATGTTGTTGTTGATGATGTTCTTCTTCATCTTCTTCATGACATACGGATAATTTTTTATTCATATATATCATTTCACTTTCCATTTCACTAAACTGTTGCCCGTACATTGGAATACTATGATGACGTTTTTCTGCTTGTTTTATAGTCTCGGGTAATGCTATTTTGGTTCGTGTTTCTGGTAAAAATATGGCGAAAAGTGCTGCAATAAATGAACTTATACTAAATATAATATAGGGTAATGGAAACCAAACAGATTGTGCTAATAGAGATATTTGTGGTGCCCATACACCACCAAGTCGTGCTATACTAACTGTAAGACCAACACCAGTTGAACGTATAACAGTTGGATATGTTTCCGAGGTATATATCCATGATAATGCTTGTGCTGCTGATATAAATAATTTTGCACATAAAGCTGATGATAAACTAATTATTGGATATGTTTTATGTGTTATTGGTATCATTAATATTGATAGTGAACATAAAGTAAAAAAAAGTACTAAAGGAATTTTTCTATCAAATTTAGTTGCACAAAATTGACATAGACAAAGACCAAATAATTCAGCAAAGATTGAAACAAGAAATATTTCATAGGGTCGATCTTTTGTTAATGTTGTTATACCCATACCAATACCAAGATAAACCATTAAATTTGTCATCATAATATAAAATATAATTAAACAACGTTGACGCATAACAGGTGATTTAATTAAACTTATTAAAACATATGTATATGAATAACGTTTTGGACGTATATGTGCATCACGTTGTAAATCATCATAAAGTTTTTTTTCTGAATTTGCTAATGTACGACGATTTACATAGGCAATACGATGAAGAACTTTTCGTGCTTGTAATAATTGTCCGGATGATACAAGCCAACGTGCTGATTCAGGTATACACCAATAGTAACATAAAAATGGCATAACATATACTGTTAATATCCACATTGTTATTGACCAATCACGAGTATAATAATAGATAAGCATTATTAATAATTCTCCTAAATATTAATTAATAAAAAAAATAAAAAAGAGATTAGTTTTTTTTGTTGTTGTATCATACCTAATGTATAGAAATAAGAAAGAATATTACTTGCTAATACACGTCTTTTAGCTGATGTCATTTCTAAAAGTAAAACTAATGTTATTGAATATGTTGTTTGAGCAAAACCAGTTAAAAATCGACTAATAGTAAATATAATTAGCTTATTATCATTTGACATTTTTGAATGCATTAATATTTGTGTTGAATTAAGTACAAGAACCATAAGTAATATAAGTAAATACATTGTTGTTCGTCGTCCTAATCTATCCGACATAATACCAGTTAAAAATGATCCACTTGTACCAATAATATATGCATTTTGTGTTATACCTTTTAAATGAAGACGTGTACAAACAAGATTCCATTCAGTTGAAATTGTTGTATTATAAAATGTATCATCAAATACCCATTGAGTACATGGGATTGTATTTCGATTCGGAAAATTTTTATCATACATCGTACATTTTGGATCTTTTAATTCTGATGATATATATTTATTAATATAATTTTGATGTATATCCGATTGTATTTTATATGTATCCGTAAAATTATCTAGATTCAATTGACAACGATGATCAGGTGTAGCAGCTATAAAAACATAACTAAATGCTGTCATAGCTGGTAATACAGCAAGAAGACCGACGAGAAAAAATTGTAGTTTTTGATAGAGACCAAATGAACCAGCATCATGTAATAATTGATCAATTGTACTTGCTGCTGGTGATGATATTTGTGGTTGATCTTGAGAATAAGTTTTTTGAAATAATTCAATAAGTGAACGTTTACGATTAGATTTTGGTATCGACATTGATTTTTCTTTCAATGAAAAACTAGAAGTGATATCTTGATGAAGAGATTCTACGTTTTTTTTTGTTTTACAATGGTAATTGTATGATCATAAACTTTGTAAAATTTCATGGATCATTGGAATATCAATTATAGTTAGACAAATGTTGTGTTTTTTTTACAACTTTATATTTAAAATATATTATTGAGATATTATCGTACAATTTTATAGTCAATAGCTGATAAAACCCGAAATATTTATTTTATTGAATCAAAATCAATTCATATCTTAGTGAGATATGTCAAGAAATGATGTTTAATCGATCTTTGTTTATAAAGGTTTTAGAAACTGGAGTTAAATATCAAATCTTTGTTTTTTCTTGAGTGTACAATTACTTTTTAGAGTTCAACGAAATACGTCAACAAAACATAAATTTATGTTGGCTCTCTTGTTTGATTACAAATGTTGAAAGTGCCAGATGTTATTGACTTAAACCTATTAGGATCCACACCGTATTTTATAAAACATGACGTCATAGTTCCTCTTTTTTTATCGTATTCTCACGGATGTTTAAAGAGAAGAAGATCGTCACTCATTGAATCTAGCAGTATTCCAACAACATATAGAATTTTACTACTCCATATACAACAATCATTAGGCAAGACCAATTTCATTATATACGAAAATTGCACTATACATTACAATATAATACAGTTTAATACTTTTCTACGTTAATGATTATCAATGAAATGTTGCTCTGGCAAACTACAGATATCTCTGTTGTTCACTCTATTTCGTCATCGCAACATGTTTGTATATATTTGCATAAGTTAAATTACCTCTTGGAGTAAATGTAATAAGCAATTTATTATAGAAACTAGTAGCACAAGATATTTTTTTCGTTCTTACAAACGTTAGTGTTTCGGTAGTAAATTTAAATGTGATATGTGTAAAGACAAACATGATGTCGCTAACTATTGATCACAATTTAAAATCGCTTATTACAACTTACCAAGAGGTAACAGATCTGATTTGATCAAAATACATGTTGCAATGACGAAATAAAGCGTCGCTACAGAGTAATCTGTGGTACGCCAGAGCAACTTTCTTTTTATTAAAAGTAATGAAAATCAAATTTCGTTTATTTTGTTTTAACAATAAAGAGTGAGGAGTTATTAAAGTTTATTCATCATAAATCTACTTTAATGACATTCGAATTTCTTACAATTGAAAAACGTGATATTTTTTACACGACAATATATACTAAAAGTAGATTGAAAATGCGGTAAAAATTTGCTCGGATATTTAATTAACCGTTATCTATGTGATTGATATACGGTTTTTCAATGCAATGAAAAAGATCGATTGAAAGATTACAAAAGTACTTTTAAATATGCAAATCGAGTAATGCCACTAAGTATATATAACGAAAACGAGCAATAGTTACAATGTAACTTAACTCACCATGTGATAGAATGACGTCTACTCTTTCTCGTGACACACACAGAATATCAAAGGAAAGTCAAACCATAATATTTGTTAGTAAAAAAAGCGTCCAAAATCTGTTGAATTATTTATTAGTTGTTGTTAATTTGTAAGCTTGTACTTATCTGTGTGTAGAATCACGTAATTTTTTGAATATCAATCAAACTCTATTCGCTCTGATTTCGTTTAAAAGATACGGAATTTCAATGTAAACACTTTATAGATAAAATAAAAACGAGGAAATGCGGGTTTCTCTAAGAATCTGGTATAAAAATAAAAAAGAGAAATGTGGGTTTCTCTAAAAAAGCATGTGTAAAAATAGAGTTTCATGCAATTATTTTTACCTCTTCTAATGAAGAGATTGTAGACATATAAATGTTCGAAATAAAATATAAGATTGATTGTTCTTGTTAATCTACTACTTGATAATATCATTTAAGCAACAGAAGGACTTGCTTTTACATTGCCTTGTTTATCGACAAATACACGAACACGATTTGCACGATAATCCATTGTAATTAATGAACCTTCTTCGACTACCATGACATTTGTAAAACCTTTTTTTAAATTAATTATATAAAATTTTATATATCATAATACAAGATTACCTGTTTCTTGTTTAATAATCTTAACTGCTTCGTTTCCATTTTTTCCAACTAATTCAGGCCATTGACTTTTATTCTGTTTGGGTGGAGATTCTAAAGCTCATATTTTAAAATAACTATATAAAACTTTTAATTTTCTTTACTTTTAACAAGTATAACCGGTATATCAATTAATTTTGTTCGATCAGCACCAATTGGTATTACTTCCATACGAACATCATTGATATATAATAATTCATTTTGTTTATTTTTAATTGTAACTTGTATTGAATAACTGTGCCCATCAGAAAAAATTCGCGGTGAATATTTAAGTGCAAAAGCCATTGGAAAACGAATAGCTTTGCCTACTGATCGAGCAAGAGTTTCTGCTGGAGCATCAGCAAGTGATGTATCTAATAATTGAACTGTTAGTACTGCATCAGATTCAATTGGTAAACGTGAGCCACCAGGAAATATAATACGACCACGTATAGCTAATTTTTGTTCATATTTTGGAAGACTAGCTGCATCTTCAATAGAAATAAATATTAAAAAATATATAATATATAAATAGAAATTTACAATTACCATTTAAAACAAATAAATAAATAGCACCGATAGCAAGATAGAATGTATTCATCATTTAATCTACAAAAAAAATTAATTTTTTTCTAATAAGAACTTATCTTGACGATAGCTATATGCGTATGTAGATATTCTATCCATCCCCAAAAGGACTTAGTTCGAACCTAAAGGAAATATATTTTCGATAGATAAGTTGTTGACAGTAATATACAATGTCTGTTTCTTATTGTGGGAAAAAAACATTATGAGTAATCCTTCCTAATTAAGATTATAACATGTTAGAAAGAGAAGATAAATAATAAATATATGCACAGTACAATCGATCGTTTCAATAACGAAATGATAATGAATAATGTATGTCCTATCGTCTATATTATTATTATTGTTACGAAGAAAAAACGAAACATCACTATTATATTTTATGACGTTTTCTTTCAAATACACGTGCAATAATTATGAGTAGAATAAACAGTTTTTTCATTTTCTACAGTTTCATCTAAATGGGCGAGACATTATATAGACAAATAGAGCGTGAAAGACCATGTACTTAATTTCCATAACGATTCATAATAGAGACGGGTCTTAACATACATTTAGTAATTATTAGCTATAGTTAGAATAGAGCGACCTCTTTTTCCAACATAATAAATCGTTCTATTGGTTTTAAATCTATGAATCATCAAATTTATTTGTTTCTATTTATTTACTTTACTTATATATATCGGACTGCCTGAGTTTTATTTTTCTTTCAGACATTTTTATTACTTTTTTTGTCTACAACTCTCTTCTGTTTATATAGTTAAATAAGTATTCAATCGAGAATAAATCCATATATATATATTTTTTCCATAATTCAATTATGATTAAGATCATTATTTTTCAGACAAAATTTTGAGAATAGTTAATGTACTAAACTTAAAAAATCAATGACTGTTGTAACACCTCCATCATCATCTGATGGTGATTCTCAACAACAGCCACAATCGCCATCGAATTCTCCATTCGAATGGAAAATATTAGTTGAAACATTAAACGATAATACGAACAGTACAAAATACAATGAACTTATTCAATCGATCTTACGATGGTTTGTTAGAAAAATCATAATTTAATTAAATAATTTTCTTTATTAAATTTTCTAGGGAAGATTTATTGACTCGACCAGATCCAATAAATGAACAGTTTTTAAATTCATTTGTTATTATAGCAACATATCATCTTGTTGGTGGATTAACACGAGGTTTGATTAAAAAACAATTTTCTTTCGTTTAATCTTTTTATTTTTGTTTTTAGTTGAACGTTCTTATTTTACCGATGTGATTAATGTAGGAAAATTATTATTAAAATATCTCTTACAAAATCTCTTACCGAAAACTACTGAAACAAATCGAGTAATTATTTCATTTGTTCTTAAATAAATATAATTTGATGTTGTATTTTTTAGTTATTAACATTAAATGCAATTAAATCATTATGTTATTGTCAAACATTTCTTTCATCTTCGGAACTTAAAGATTCCTTTGAAGTAATTAAAAACTTTGATGGACCACAAATAAATAAAGAAGGTTCGAGAATAATCTATTTCGAAATATGCAAAAAAATTCCATTTGGATTCATTTCATATAGATCGTCGATTACGTTCATCAAGTAAAACATTAATAACTCGACGTGAAACTGGTTTAGTTGATTCATTATGTAATACTGGTTTATTTGATTTTTCATCTTCGGAAGATATATCAAATGGAAATAAACGTGATAGACCACATTCAGCAGGATCAACAACAAAATTAACATTTTCTAGTATGTCTATTTATCTTCTATTAGAGATAGAGTTTCTCTATATGTACATTTTAGAGCATATGAGTCAAGTTTTATTAACTTATTTTAAACAATTACATGGTGAACAGTCTTTCAGTGAAATATTCTTTCATATGCCATTATTAAATGATACAAATATTCATATAAATGATATTCTTCATAAAGATATCAATATTATCGAAAATAATCATCCACAATTTCGAGAGAAGTATGTAACATGAAAACAAAACTTTATTGAACTTTTTTTTCATTTATTAAATATAGTTTATCAACAATAAAAAATAATTTGGATTTTCTACGTCGTGCATTTCAATTACCAATTATTGAACCACTTGATGAATATCGTTTAAATAAATTTATTCTTATTATTATAAATTCACTACGAATTGCATTTCAATATATTCAATTAGAAATAAATAATGATGAAATAATAACTAATGATCAGATTTTACATGATATAGCACGTATATGTATTAAACTCGGTGATATAATACGATACTCACCTCGACTGGAAAATTCTCGAAATATTTTTTTTAATTATCAACTTTTATTAGCAGTTTTATTAACAAAAGGTATTCAACAAATACTTAAAAATAATCAACAAAATGAAACACAACAAACAAAATTGTAAGTAAAATAAAATGCGGAGGGGGTTCGGTCAAGTTAAGTGAGCTCCAAGTTTACGAGTTTCAAGTTTTTCGACAAATTGTAGTTTGTAACTATGCGCTTTTTTCCTCGTGAGTATCATCAGTCGACTCAGTACAGTCCATAGTATCTATTAGAGCAATCAAAAACAGATGATTACAGTTTGCAGGGAGAGTTTTTCGCGATAAATTAGATATCCGTTTGGAGTACACTTAACTTGACCGTTTTGTTTGCATACCTAAAGTGCTTATAACTAGGGTCCGGTGGCCTTAGGCACTGCTTGATTATAAGTATTTTATCCGATTAACTTTTTTTTTGTTTTTCTATATTAGATCAATAAATAATCTATTGATTCATCTTGTTGCAATTCTTATGTTTTCAACACGAGAAATAATCAATGATTTATCCTATTCCGATTCCAATATTCAAACAATTGATATTCATTCAGAAAAATTTACTTTAACAAATTTACTTCAATCATCACAACGGTATCATTATTTAGAAAAAAATCAAACATTAAAATTATTTTTAATTATTCTTCGTCGTCTTACTTTACCAATACAAATCAAACCAAGCGTAATAATTCCTGACGCACCACCATTACCAACTGATCTTTTAATAACAGAAAAAGATGGTGAAGATGATTATTATATAAGAGATTTATTTACTGAACCAATTTTAACAAATACATCAACAACTCAACAAACAGTTCATCGTTCATTATCATCATCAACAAATCGTAAACGAACAATATTAAATCGTTGTTTAGACGTAGATTTATGTTCAGATGACTATTATGAACAAGATGATTATTATGATCTATTAAATTATCTTGATAAAAATTATTTTAATGAAAATTTTCCTATTGTTATTAATGATCTGAAAATAACATTGAATACCAATGAACAAATTGAAAATTTATCAAATTTAATTCAACATTCAATAGTTTTACCACGTTTTATTCATAATATTCTTCAAAATGATATATTAACACATGATAATGAAAACATTCTACTTGAAAAACTTGGTGTATCATTTGAACAAACATGGCCATTGAAGATTTCATTAAATACATTAATTATCTTACTTAAAATTATATTAAAACGTAAAAATAATGAATTAATTTATAATTTATGGAAAAAATTTCTTCAAAGTATATCAAATACATCGGATGAATTAACACTTGAACATTTACAAATATTTCTCATTTTCTTTCATCAATTAACAATGCAAGAACGTAAAAATATTCTTCTTGAACTTGTTCAAATTATTCAAATAACGAAACAAAATAGTTATTTATTAAATTTATTTGAATATATTATGTTTAATTTCTATGAAATACCAGCAGAAATTATCGAAAATATTCAACAAATTATATCGAAAAATGATATAACATCAACGACAAATTTTAATCAAATTATTTCAAAAAATAATTCAAATTATTTAGATGGATTTGCATTGAATACACTTTATAATAATCCAATTTATAATAAATTCTATGATTATCTTATTGAACAATTAGATTTTACAAAAATCAATAAAGGTAAAAATAACTGATTGCAATAGAAACAGTTTAAATATAGAATTCGTCTTCATTGAAGTAGTTTATAGTAGTCCTGATTAGAATAAGAGAGAAAACTAAATATTTAGCAACTAGAATAGTCGGATTTTCAGATTTTTATCAGTTCATTAAAGCACAGCGGATCAACCTAGAATAATAAATCGACTAAATAACTGTTACACGAATAGCAGTAAATACTTTCGTATTTGATTCTGCAACATATAACTACAAATTTTATTTCTATACTTTAGATAACTTATCCAATCCAATATTAAAACAATATTATGATATTTTATGGCGTATACTTGGTTATTTACCACCATCAAATGACTTTCTTGAAAATATGACAAATCATACTAAAACAACACATTTACTTCATATGTTTCGTTTAGAAAAAAAGATTCTTCATGATAAACATATAACCGATTTTCTTTCAAAAGAAATTTCATTTAAAAATATTCAATGGTTTACAAATATAAATAAACATTCATCGACATTATTTGATTTAATTGTTTATCAAATTTTATTACAAAATCTTACATCAACATCCGATGAAATCAATCATTTATATCAAATATTTATTAATCAATTAAAATCATCATTAAATATAAATCCATATTTAGAATCATTATCAATAATTCCAATAACAAAAATAGCTGAAGATAAAACAAAAACAATAACAATACCAAATATACCACAAGATTTTGAAGAATTATTTAAATATCAATTAAATTATTCACTTGAACATGATAATTTACAATATATATATCTTCGTGAAATTCTTCAAATTTTATTGACAATTAATTCGGAAATTGATAATAAACAATTATATATTGATATACAATTAAATACAAATTTACAATTTTTGAAAGAACAAATTAAATTTAAAAATCTTAATAATGATACATTTAATAATGATATGTGTGAATATATTTATAAAAATATATTTGAAATATTATTTAATAAAAACTTTCCAAATGATATTATAACAGAAGATATTTATCATGATTTAATTAAATATCTTGATGAACAATTTCAAGTTAATATATTTCAAAATTGTTTATCGCCATATACATTATTTGATTTACTTTATTTAACATCAAAAGAAAATTTATCAATAACAATATTTGCAAGAATGTTAATGTTATTCAATAAAATATTTTCATATTCAAATCAATTTCAATTAGCAATTCAAAGTTTAAATCGTATTGCTGATTTAACAAATGAACAATTATCACAATGGTTAGCTAAACTTGTTTTACCACAAAATATTGATAATAATAATCAAATCTATACACCTGAGCAATGTAAACATATATTAGAAACATTTATTAAATATTTAATAAAAAAAAATGATGATGGAACAAATATGATTAGTGAAGAAGTTTCACTTTCGATTTTATCTGTTCTAATACAATTAGGAAATGAATTATTAAAACCAAATAAATATGCATTAGGATTTTCACAAATTATTCAATTATTAGTTATTTTAGCTGGACATGGTTCAGGAAATGGACATACATATTTATTTCAAGCAGCAGCTATTTGGTTAGAATTTTGTGCTGATGCACTTGTAGAAGATAATAAAGAGTAAGATTTATTTTTAATCTCTTTTTTTTTAATTCCTTAAAATATTATTTTTTAGTTCTACACCACCATCGTTCCTTTCATCGATTGTATCAACATCTAATCAATCTCTTTCTTTTTTCCATTCAAATATTCTGGAAGCAAGTGTTTATTTACTTGCCTATATCAATGATATTTTAATTGCATTAAAACATCTATCTACACCTGATTCTTCATCATTAAAATCACCATTTAAAAGTGATGAATCCGAAGATGATGATAATGATTCTCAAGATGATGAAGATATATCATTTGATTCCAAAAAAACATTTATTTCTTCAACAAATTCAGCAAATTATGATCCAAATAAATTATGTACATTTACAACAACAAAAAAAGAATATGCTAATCAACATTGGTATCATTGTCATACATGTAAAATGGTTGATCGTGTTGGTATATGTCAAATATGTGCAAATGTATGTCATAAAGATCATGATATATCCTATGCAAAATATGGTTCATTTTTTTGTGATTGTGGTGCTAAAGATGATGGTTCATGTCAAGCATTAGCTAAACGTTCCAATACAACCAATTTTCAACCATTAACACCCACATCTTTATTAAAAAGGAAGAAAATTAAAAAACCAACAACATCATCAACATTGAATAAAAAAACTAAATTAACTAATCGTCAACGTCGTTTAATACGTCAAATTAATTCTAAACAACAAGATTATCATTCATGTATTCAAAGTAATCATATACCATCGAATGCACTTCGTTTATTTAAATTACTTCAACCATATATCAATAATGAATATCAACAAATTTATAATATTGAAAATAAATTTGATTTAATTAATGAATTTTTAAAATCAAATCAACAACAATTATCTCTCGATAATGATGATAATAAACAACAACAACAACAACAATTATTTACTGGTATATTACATTCACAAGAAAATGCATTTGAACATGTTAAATTATCATTTACAAATGAACATGGCCAACAAATAAAACAATTACTTAGTACAAATTCAATACGACGACAAGGAATGTGTATAATGTCATCAATAAATTCCGATCAAACTAAACAACATTTAATTGTTAGTCAAGAAAAAGGTAAACAAGCTATGATAACTGTTTTACAATTAAATTCCTTACTTAAACAAACAACAACAATGATTAATAATGTATCAAATGATAATTCAGCAAAGAAAAAATTTACATTAAATAAATTAAATACATTTAATATACCATTTACAATCTTATCTATGCAACCAAATCAATTAAATAGTGATTATTTATGTATAACTGGTTTAAAAGATTGTCATATATTAAATATTGATATTAATGGACGATTAAAAGAACCAACAATTATTTTACAACCAAATTTAGATTCGACAGGAAATTATATTATAAGAGCACAATGGTTATCAGATAAAAATCAATCACAATTAGCTTTATTAACAGCTGATTTTATTAAAATTTATGATTTAAGTATTGATACAGTTAATCCAATTTATTATTTTATTTTACCAACAGGTAATTAAAGAATCGAAATTATTCGAATTGTTACATCAATTCTCTTGTTAGTCGTATAGAAATAGATTCATAGAAAAGAATGTATGGACTTCGAAAGGATTCACTTGTTATTTTGACTTAGATCCAGAGATGCAGAATCTTCCTCGTCTGCTCCCGCACGGGGGAAGAAATTTTTGGTGTTTGGGAAGATTCTGCACAGATCTCTAAAAACAACTTCATTTTCATCGAATTAAAATTGGAATAAAGTGAATCGTAACTACGATATTCCTATATGAGTTATCTTCTGTACTTCCACAGGATATAAATGATCTTGTTCTCAAATCTGAGCTACTCAAGTGGAAAGTCTGATGTTAACTATCTCAAAATAGAATTCTTTAATACAGACAGATGGATATTTACACTATATCAGCTAATGAACTGCAGAGTCGCTGCAAAATCCGGCTCCGACTGAGCTAAATTGGAATCGGAGTCGGATTTTAAAGGGACTCTACAGTTCACTGTTCTCAGTTGATAATAGCAATGAATTACTCATTTCGCCTCTCATGAAGAATATAGTTTATCTGTGATAGAAAGTTTTTGATGTATACGCATATTTACTTCGAGTTCACTTTAATGAGAGAATCAATCGAATTCAGTTTTTAATAATATTGATCTTTCTCTTTACTTTATTTATTCGAAAATTAAATCTGATTTTAATTTAGGTAAAGTACGTGATTGTACATTTTATTATACAAAACGTAATAATATCGAATGTTGTTATATATTAATTATGGCTTCAAATGGTTATATATATTATGAACAATTATCTGAATCATCATCGGCACGTAATGGTTCATTTTATGTAACAAATACTCTTGATATTAAACATGAAACTATTACTGAAACAAATAATAATGGTATTTTACTAGGTGGTGGTGTCTCCGTATATTTTTCGTCAACATTAAAACTTTTATTTTGGTCATATGCACATGGAAAAAATTTCTATGGTATTATTGATGAAGCAAATATTGAAAAATTATTAATGATACGTTCAATTGATGTTAAAATGACTCCAACAACATCAACAAATGGTAGTAATAAATCAACATTAACATATCATACATTATGTTCATGGTCAGAAATTGCACATCATCCAGGTTTAATTTATACAATGACACAAATGACAAATAATCCTGTTGTTTTAATGCTTACACCATCATCTGTTCGTATAAGTGAAATAAAAATGCAAATAAAAACAACAAAAATTCAAGATATTGTTGCATTAAGATATGATCAGCGAACAACATTTATTCTATTAGCTGATGATGGTAGTTTAAAAATTTTATTAGCTGAATTAGATAAAACAAATTATTGGTTAAATAAATTTTATCAAAAAAAGAAATATTTTCCAATGATTGATTTAGATTTAAATGAAGATAATTTTGATTATGAAAATCTTAGTCATCAATATTCATTATCTGATAATGAAACAGATGAACAACAAGAACCAATTGTTAAACGTCGAAAACAAACAATAACAACAATAAATCCATCAATAAGTAATCAAACAAGTGAATTATCAAATGATTCAATTAAATTTCCAGTAGATTTTTTTGAAACATGTCATCTATTAACTGAATATGAATTTGGTGGCCGAGATTTACTTGATGTTTATAATGTTGCTCAACTTAAATTACGTTTATCAACACCAGGAATGTTTATTGCAAATGTTCGTACAGGTGGTTTTACACTTGAAGTTATTAATAAAGATTCAGATAATATGGTTATAACTGGTATTCGTATACATATTGGTTCATATTCATTAGATAAATCACCACAATATTTTGAATTATTTGGACGTACAATACATATTAATAATTTACAAGGACCACGTTGGTATGATTTATGTTTAACACGTGAAGAATCAATTCAAGCTGAAAAGAAATTTAATATATTTATTGCACAATCTATCGATACAAATCATATAACTGTTATTGATGATGTTAAAGTTTATGGTAAAACAAAAGAAGAATTTCAATGGCCTGATGATGTTGATGCATCACTATTAGCTTCAACAGCAAATACAGGAGTTATATCAACAACAGCAGCTAATGGATATTTACATTCATTTAGACAAACAAATGATGAAAAAGAATTAGCGACATTATCATTAACCGACAGGTCTGTTGAAAATATTGACTTAAGTAATAAAATAATTCAGATGAGTGGGTGTGGACTGCCATAGGTAAGGGATGTGGGTATTTGAAGAAAGAGAAATATTCATATCTGAGCCAACTCATACATCTATAACCACAGACTTAACTATCATTCAGACTGACGCCCACACTCTCAACAAGAGTGGCGGCGCCAGGAGGAGGGAACGGGGGCTAGACCCCTTTTCCCTCTCCTCAGTCAAAGTCTGGGCGGTGGAGGGCTGAACTAGTGATGTAACCACACTGGAGTCAGATGGGGCTTAACCCTATCACCCGGATTTTTTAGTTACTGAACTTGCCAATCAGAAACTTCAAAAGACTAGATAGTTTTGGGGCTGAGCCCCATCATCCTTAAATTTCTGGTTACGCCACTAGACTGAACCCTTTCGAAGCAAAACTCCTGGCGTCGTCTCTACTCCACTATATAAAATTGCTTAATATTTTCTTTTTCTTTTAGGTTACTTGTATATAGTATGCAAGTGTTAACAAGTTCATTATGTTTACGTTATAATTTCGATGAACAAAATCGTTTAAAACTTAATTCTGATATTGTTCAATCTACTTCTGATATGTTTCATATGTCTTTACCACCACAAATTCAACGATATTCTCATCAATTATTAAAAGAATTTTTTTCATCAATATCATCATCAGATTTAGATTATTATGAACATATTGATCGTTTACAATTATCATTTCTTTCTCAATGTTTTTCATCAAAAAATTATTTAGAATTATTTAATGATATAAATACATATGAATATTTACTTTTATCATTATTATCTATTACACGTCATCGTCCACATAATATAAATCGATTTTTAAATATAACACAAAATGAATCAAAAGATGTTATATCAAAATCAGCATCAATGGAAATATTTATTCCATATTTAATAAATATATTTTTTAATCTATTAAATCAACGTCCATCAAATCCATTACTTGAATCAATTGATAATAAAACAATTGATTTAAAACAAATTAAAAAACTTCTTCATATTCTTGTTGATATTTATCATTCATTAGCATTAAATGAACCACAAATATGTATGAATTTAATTGTTGAATCATACATACGTTTATTAACTTATCATGATTATCAAATAAATTTTATAATTAAAAATGCATTAAATCGTTGTATGCAACCAAAAATTCAACGTTTAATATCGAAATTATCAACAGCAAGTGATTTAAATCAACAAGATTTATCTGAACATAAATTTCATTCAATGCCATTATCAGCACAAATTTATCCAACTGATGAACAAACACGTCCACGTTGGAGAGAAACAACAACTGGAACTATAACAACAATAACTCCAACAACAATTCCAACATCATTATCAACAACACCACCACCACCGCCAACAACAACAACAACAAATGATGAAACAGCTATGTTACAATATGCACTTGCATTAAGTATGTCAGAAAATCCTGATCCAACATCTTCAACATCAGCAAATCTTCCACAAGCAATTGATTATGTTGATAATGATGATGAAAATCCTCCAATACAAAATGATGTTGAAATGCGTCAAATGATGGAATTAATGGTCAATGCTGCTGTTATTGATAATCCTCAAGCAACAAATAGTGATAATAATAGTTTATATGAAGGTGATGATGGTCATGTATCGGAATCAAGTTCAACAACAAATGATGGTGGTGAACAAACTAATAAAACAACATCAACACCTAAACAACAACCACCACCACCTCCACCATCATCATCATCAAATGATTCAAATTCAACAATAAAATTAAATATTAATGAATCAATTGATTCAAGTGTTTATGAACAACGTTTATATGAATTAAAACATTTAATTGTTGAAAAATTATTAGATAATCTTGATGAATATTTATTAAATAATTCAACATTAAATGGTTTAAATTCAATTGCTTATTTACAATTATTATTAACATTAACAATTGAATTTGCTTCGAAATCTGATGAAAATAATCAACAATTTGTTCATTATATATTAAAAAGTTTATTAAGACAAATGACATTTATTAAAGATAATAATGAAAATTTAATAAAACGTACATCACAACATGAAATACAATTAATGTTATTAAGATTATTTACTGTTTATGTTTCATTTATGCTTAAAGTACGTTTTAATGAACGTGAACAATATATACATTTATCATTAACAGCAGCAAAACAATTAGATGAATCAAATGTTGTTAATTATTGTTTATATGCATTAAAAATTGTTTATAATTATTTAGTAAAACAACCAATTGATGAAAATTTATTAAATGAACAAACAATTTTATCACCAAGTGGTACAACATTAACAACAACAACGAATACACAAACATCATCATCAATAACAACGATGACACTATTAAAATCAGGAAATCAACAAGTTTTACCAGATTTATCACCATTTTTCTATAAACAATATACTAAACATCATGCAAATGATGTTTTTGAAGCTTATCCAGAATTATTAGCTGAAATTGCAACAAGATTACCATATCAAGTAAGTTAAAATTAGTAGTAGGAAATTAATCAATAAAGTTTTTCTCTTTTATTTCATAGATGAAGAAAGTTTTCGATTGTACATCTGAATCACGTCCGTTTTTACTTTCGTCTGATTGGCAAAAATGTCTATGTGAATATTATGTTTTACCGCAAGCATCATTTCTTAAACGTCAAATTCGTAAATTACTTATGTATATTTGTGGTTCACGTGATAAATATCGTAAATTACGTGATTTACATGTTTTATCAACAAATATAAATGAAATCAAAAAAATTTATGAAGAAAGTTTTTCATTTATTAATAATGATCAACGTAAAACAATATCAACACAAATTCCTTATGTTACATTAATGCGTCTTGTTGATCATTTAAAATCTTGTCAAGATATAAGTCTTCAACGTTGTTCAAATTGGCAAAAATTCTGTAAAAATGATTCATCAATTCTTCATTTTCTTATACAATTAATTATGCTTGTTGATGATTCGTTAGTACCATTTATTCTTCATTTATTAATAAATTCAATTTCATCATCTTCAAATGCAACATCATCATCATCCTCATCAAGTCGTACATTAAAAACATCGAAATCAGTTCGTCCCAATGAATTTGATTCTGCCGATGATCTTTCAGTTTGTTCAATAGCTTTACAATTTTCAAAAATAATCTCACATAAATTATTAGAAGATTTTATTCGATTATTTTTATTAGAAAATAATCAACAATCAATTCGTTGGTTAACACATACATTTCTCTATAATCTTTATATAAATTCCAATAAACAATTACAAGATCATATATTTGATTTATTAATTAATCTTTGGTCAACAATATCACATTATGGTTTAAAATCATTTCAATATATTGATTTATTAGGATTTATTATAATTAAAAATAAAGATGATAAACGTACAAATGAATTTCTACCTAAATTAGAATTAATGTTAAAAACAGAAAATCAATTATTATTAAATCATCCAAATGCATCGATTTATCGTCGTTTATCAACAATAATTGATATTGAACAAAATAATGGTTATTATTTTGAAACTGAACCATGTCTAGTTTGTAATAATCCTGATATACCATATCAACAAGTTAAATTACAAACAATTAAACTTGATCAACGTTATACAACACAATCACATATTATTAAATTAATTCAAGCATATTCAATACAAAAATTACATATTAAAATGAGTGAAGTTAAACGTAATAAAGCTGTCCGAACCATACGTTTTTATTATAATAATCGCCATGTACAATCCATTGTTGATTTAAAAAATAGTGTTAATTGTAAATGGTTATTAGCTAAAACAATCAAATTAACCAATATACAACAAACAGAAGTTAAAGTTGATTTTATTATACCGATTATAGCTTGTAATTTAATGATTGAATATGTTGATTTTTTTGAAACACCAACTGCTAGTTTACCTACAGTTACGGATACAACAACATTACAATGTCCAAGATGTAATTCAGCTGTTGCAGCAACACCAGGAATTTGTCCAAATTGTGGAGAAAATGTTTTTCAGGTTAGATAAAAAAAACATAATTTTCTATAGAATTAAACTAGTGGCGTAACCCTATCACCCGGATTTTTTAGTTACTGAACTTGTCAATCAAAAAATCCAAAAGACTAGACAGTTTTGGGTCTGAGCTCCATTAACCTCAACTTTCTGGTTACACCACTAAACTAAACATATTAAGATTTTATTCTGAGTATATTTAATCTAACCTTATGACTTCAGTTATTATGATGAGCACACTAGCACTTCAAGAGGCAGCATGTGATAGCAAAAAGTACGATGATTTGAGTTATGAGTAGTGCACTGCCACTACGATATATGTAAATTGCTTCTCCTAAGAAACACACTTTGCACCGCGCATGAATAAAATTGATTCTAGCACTTTAGAGATAACTATTCACAAAAGTTTGCTTTTATTTTCGAAAAGAAAAATTTGATTTATGCTAATCGCTTCTTTAGTGTCATAAATGTCGATCAATAAATTATGATGAACGTGATCCATTTTTATGTAATTCATGTGGTTATTGCAAATATTGTAAATTTGACTTTATTTTTACTGCTAAACAAGTTAATTATGTTGAACCAATTGAATCGGATGAAGATCGTGCTAAAACTATTACAAATATCAGTCAATTATTAGAAAAAACTGATAAAATATATCGTCAATTAATTAATCAAAAACCTATACTAGAATTTCTATTAACAAAATTAACTTCGGATGATCAAGGATCTCCTGTTATTCCATCATTACCAACAACTACACCCACACCCTCAACAACTACAACAACAACCGGTGATACAAATGAACAACAACAACAAACACCTACTGTTCCAACTCCAACTGTAACATTAACTTCAACAAATAATCTTAATGGTATTAATCGTATTGTTCAACAAATAGCACCAAAATATAATACAGAATGTCGTCAAACTTATGATGAACTTGGTAAATATATTCAAAAAATAATATGTGCACGTAAAGAACTTTATACATATGATCAACGTCATTCAAATCTATCATCATCATCAACAACAACAATAAATACATTTTCAACATCACATAATTGTTATGGTTGTACATTATCAACTATATCTCATTGTATACTTCTTTTACGTGCATTTGCTTCATCATCAAATCGTTTAAAACAATCCATAACAAATAATATTCCATTAATTGATGAATTATTATTAAATAATATACGTTATACAAATCAACAAATACGTCATGATGTACGTTTATTATTCTGTTATTTAACACGTGATAATTCACAATTAACAGATTATATAACAACAAAAATATGTCTTAAAATCGAAACAATATTTCAACAAAAAATATTCTTATCATCATCATTAATTAATTATGATTTATTAGTACTTTATTCACTTATTCAACGTTCAAATCAAGATGATCAAGATTTATGTTGGGAAAATAAATTACGTTGTATTGTTAAATTATTTCTTCATTCATTACGTTTATCAACACCACAAATACTTGAAATAATAACATTACCTTGTTTAAGAATGTTATTACATTTATCAAAACCAATAAATACAACAACAACAACAACAAATAATAATAATAATACAAAATTAGTTTCAATTGATATTGAAAAATTCTTATCAAAACAAATAACATATCATGATTTTAATACAATACAAGATAAAACAACAATAAATTCATCACGTATAAATAATTCATGGTTAGAAACATTAATATTTTGTTCACAATCAGCAACAATACGTTATTTAACATGTAAATTAATTCAAACACTTTGTACAAATGAAAAACAAAAATTTTTTATTATACAAATTTTAATGAATTATTTACCGATGATTTGTAATGAAAATTTATCGAAATATTCATATGAATATGTACAATTAATAAAAGATTTATTATTAAATGATAATCAATTAAAATTATTACTTTCAAATGATGAACATTTTAATATAATCAAACAACTTGCTTTCTTAATTGAAAATCAAATTGATCTTATTAATAAACAAGATGAACGAAATTTATCAAATTCAAATTTAACATTTGGTTATTCAATAAAATGTTTAATTGAATTGTTATATTTATTTCTTCAACAAGATGAATTGAAACAAAAATATAAATCAATATTAATCGCAATTGTTTTAAATGGTTATTTAACATTAAAAAAATTAATTGTACAACGAACAAAATTAATTGATGAAGCACAAAATAAAATGTTAGAATTATTAGAACAAATGACACGTGGTAATGAACAAGAAACAAGACAATTTATGATTATTTGTATTGATACAATTGAAAAATTTCAATTAGATGATATGCAAACACCATTGTTTATATTTGAACGTTTATGTAATTTAATTTATCCAGAAGAAACTATGCAAGGAAATAAAGAATTCTTTATTGTTGTTGAAAAAGATCCAAATCAAGAAGATTTCTTACAAGGTAAATTTGACACAAATACTTAGTCATATAAGAAAGGTTTTTTTCCTATTTGAATATAATACTTGCATCTATCGAAAATCTAAATAGCATAAATTCCATTAAATACAGTAAAAATCAATTACCATATTAGTAAAATTCGCGAACGGATATACAAGAAAAATCAATATAGATCGAGTTCAAATTTATTTCGATCTGTTAAATGATTGAATATATTATCTCATAGTTCTATTTCGAACTTGATCAAATAGTTCAGCTAGGATGTTGATGTATAATTAAAAATCAGTTTCTGTACATATCATATTAAAGCAAAACATTTGAAAATTTTCTCTCTTTCTATTTTTAGGTCGAATGATGGGCAATCCATATAGTTCAGCTGATCCAGCTATGGGTCCATTAATGCGTGATATTAAAAATAAAATCTGTACTGATTGTGAATTAATTGCATTACTTGAAGATGACAATGGTATGGAATTACTTGTAGCAAATAAAATTATCAATTTAGGTTTATCTGTTCGTGATGTTTATAAGAAAGTTTGGTTACCTTATATAAATTCTCATCAAACAACTCCTTCATCTGGAGATCCATCTCTTGGAGGTGCTCAACCAATTGTTAATTCATCACAAAATGAACATGAACCTATGCATATTATTTATCGTATGCGTGGTTTATTAGGTGATGCAACTGAAGATATAATTGAAACATTTGATACAAAGAAAAATGCTGGTGAAAATGGTGAAGATGATCCTGAAGATATTTATCGTTTAGCAAATGTTCTTAGTGAACATTCAGGTTTAGAAACAATGTTAAAACGTTTAGATTCTATTTCTGATATGTCATCTGGAAAAGCATTATTACAAATCTTATTAAAATTATTTGAATATGCAATTAAACTTAAAGTTAATCGACAACGTTTAATTGATCCAAGATTACGTGCAATATCATCAATGTTAAATAAACTTAATTTATTATTAAAAACTGAAATTGAAGAACAAGGACGTGATCAAGCACTTTTATCATTAACAGAAAAACTTCTCTATATTATGGATCAATTATTTCATGAAGCTAGTACAACATTATCACAAGATAAATATAATGAATTTTCCGTATCATGCGAAGGTTAGTATATTATATAAGTTATAGTAATTCTTGTATAACATTTTGTTGTATGATTTCCTTATATGAATTTTCTATTAACGAAAAAATCATACATCGCATAATTTAACAGTGCTTTATATGGTGCGTTGGCTGAGTAGGCAGTGCCCACCCGATATTTCGATTGGTACACCCGAGAAAGAAACTTGAGTAAAACGCTGTAATTTAATCGATAATTCTTTGCCTCTATACTTCCAGAGACATGATTGAAATATCTAATTCTATCCGAAGTAAAATAATCGAAAACTTATTTCCAGTGCAAAGAAATTCATCAGGATCTTCTACAATTATGGATAATACGATATGTCTTTCGGATTGATTTTCTTTTTCCATCTATCGCTCTCTCTCGAATCCTAAGACTTACGCTTTTTCTCCTCACATAAATGACACACTTCGATCTATTTCCTAAACTAAATGTAAGATTAATCAGTATATGTATTTAGTATCTTATTAATTCATTTTAGGTGATATTGAACAATTACGTTCATTACTTAATTATATAAAATTATCATTTGTTAAAAGTCATCCAAGTTTAATGGAAGCACTTATTCATCTTTTACCATATTTATCATTTGGAAATAAAGAAAAAATGCAAACATTACTTGATTATTTTAAATCTTATCTTGAATTTGATCGATTTGATCTTGAACAAGTATCAACAGCAACATCATCACCATCAAATGATAATGATAGTCAATTACATTTAGATTGTTTCTGTGAAGTATGTAAACATTTAGATAAAAAATCTATTTATGGTAAAGAATTTCGTGATCTTGTCAATGAATCAAATGGTATTATTGATCAATGTATAAATTATATTGAAACAAATTCTCCACAAGTTAAAACATATTTAGGTATGCAAGATCAAGATAGTTGGAAAGAATTTTTAAATAAACCAAGTTTATCATATGTTTTACGTTTATTAACTGGTTTATCATATGGACATGAAAATATTCAAATGAAAATCGGACAAAGTTTAATACGAATTTTACATAAAATTGAACAATTAACAACAGCTGGAAAAGTTGGTGTTTTAGCTGAAGATCTTTTACATTCATTGACTGAAAATGAACAAGTTGCAAAGAAAATTGATGATGTTAGAAATCAAACACGTACAGAAAAGAAACGTTTAGCACAAGAAGCACGTGATAGAAAAATGCGTGAATTAAATTTAATAAAAACACGAAATAAAAGTGTATCGGAATCATCTGCAACAGCATCGAAAATACCAGTAGCAGCTGCTAATGTTGATTTAACTGAAGAAACTGGACATGTTTGTTGTATTTGTCGAGAAGGTTATAAATATTTTCCAAATAAAGTTTTAGCTATTTATACATTTACGAAAAAAGTCGATATTGAACCATTCGAAGGTAAAACACGTAAAACATCTGGTTATGCAACTGTAACACATTTTAATATTATACATATTGAATGTCATACATCAGCTATTAAACAAGCACGATCAAGAGATGAATGGGAATCAGCATTATTACAAAATGCAAATACACGTTGTAATGGTTTATTGCCGTTATGGGGACCTGATGTAGCTGAAACACAATTTACAACGGCACTTGCAAGGTTTGAACTATAGTTGTAATTCTCGATAGTTTTAAAAAGGGGAAAATTTATGTTAGATTTACAATAAATAATGACGGGAGTTAGTTTCATATAGTTCATTTATGATTTAGATGTCGTTAAACTATAAAAAAAAATTCGGAGTTTCTCGGAGTTAGAGCCCACTGGGTTCGGGTCTAAAAAAGGTTTATCGAACGGGTCCTGGTTGGGTTCGGGTTCAAAAAAGTGTGGATATGATGGGCTCTACTCGGAGTCAGTGCCAGAGTTGGAATCGGAGTTGACTCTTTCGATTCTGCAGTTTACTAGTTGAAATATACGTAGATTCAACTTTTTAGATTTTGTTAGTTTTGGACGTAAAAAATATGAAACTTTTATTTAATCAGAAAGATCAAAAACTAAACCCTTGATTTCTAATACATATAGATTCATAACAAAGAGATGAGAAGCTAAAAATTATAAATAAATATTTCTTATTAATTTAGATATGATACCAATATAATTGAAGCAACAGGTGTTCGTGAAACATCACCAACATTATCACTTCATGATATAAAACTTCTCTTAATTCGTTTTGCTGATGTACAATCATTTAGTGAAGATACAGGTGGCGGTGGACGAGAATCAAATATACGTTTAATTCCATATGAAATGCACGCAATTCTTTATGTTTTAACAACGTAAGATAAAAAGAAGTTTTTTTTTCTTTATCCTAATTTATTTTTTATATTTTTATAGAAGTCGACAAATTGAACGTGAAGAGAAATTATTACAAAATTTTCTTAGTCGTCCTGATTCGACATTAAATGAAGCATTTGAAGTTGATGGCCCATTTTTCATGACAACATTAGCATTAATTATAATGAAACCATCCGATTGGGAAAAGAATCGTCTTACTTTTCTTCAAAAACTTCTTCTTACTGCACATATTCGATCAACTCATACACCAAATGATCGTACAAAGTAATTCATATTTATAAATTAAAATTCTTTTTTATATTTTCTTATATTTAGAATTGCTTCAAAAGCATTAAAACCATTTGCAATCTATAAAACATCTCTTATCTTTTTCGGACTTGTCAATGCATTCTTTGTTCATATGTTAAAACCGGTAAAACTATAATTAATATTTTGTTGTTTTTTATCTTAAATATTTTTATCTTATAGCGTCTTGATACGATATCAACTACACCATACAATCAACAATTAGCGCAATTTCTTCGTAATAATGATGCGTTTATTATGGAAGCATGTACAAAAATCTTAAAACATTTTGAACAAGATTTACTTTCAAGTCAAACATTTGAAACATTATTTAATGCATTAGATTGTAAACAATTGTCTGAACAATGGATACAAGATGTTATGAATACATTACCATAAATAAACTCTCTCTTCTCTTCTCTTCTTTTCTTTTCTCTCTCTCTGATATGTGCAGCTATTATTCATGCTTGAGCTTGCTAATTTACTTTTTCTTTCCGTCTTCGATATTTTAAGTTTACTTTTTTTTCTCTCTTGTTTGTGTGTTTTTTTCAAACTCAAAAAATAAAAAACGTGTGATTACCTTTTTTCTTTTCTTTTTTTTTCTACACCGCTCTCTGATGTATATCCTAAATGCATATTCATACAAATAAACATGACATGGGCTATTCTTCACTATTTTGTTTTCTCATTCAGTTAAATACTAACAGAATAATTTTCAAATCGATTATATAATGTCATTGATATTTACAATACATAAACTGATGTACATATGACTGTGGGAGTTAAATTGACATTGCTTTTCATACCTGTGTGTGATATGATTTTGGATAAAGGAATGAGTTTAATGAAAACTGTCAGAATATATTAGGATTATAGACATGTTTTTCTCTTCGTCGGTCAGTGAGGTTAGTTTTACCAGTCATTATTCTTGTTTTTATTAATTTGTTTAACTCAATTATAATAACTTCAAATTGCAATGACAAAATACTTTTATTATTATCTTAGTTCACTATTAGAAAGCTATAAAAATTCTTTTATTAATCTAAAAAAAAATCGACTAAATTAATGACATTCAAAATTGTCAATAAAACATGCAACAATATAAATAGTCAATCATGTAATGATGTTTAGGTCATTTGAGCACCACCACTAATTTGTAATGTTTGTCCAGTAATCCATTGACTTTCAGGACTAGCCAGAAGAGCAATAATACCGCTTGTATCATCGGTATAACCAGGTCGTCCAAGTGGACTCCATTTTCCAACTGTATGATCAAGTTCTTTTTCAGACATCTTATCACTACCAGGAATATACTTAGGAGCAGATTCAGCTACTCTCGGTAAAAAAACAAATAAGAATCAATGAAACAATATGTAATAATAAACTTACCATACATATCCGTTTTAATTCCACCAGGTGCAACACAATTTACTGTAATATTTCTCGGACCAAAATCAAAAGCAAGACAGCGAACCATACCTTGAACAGCTGCTTTTGATGCAGCATAGATACTATGTCCTGGAAAACCCTGCGTAAATATATAAACGATAAAGATCATATAGAATTTATTATCGAAAGAAAATACCCGTTGAGCAGCAAGAGATGACATGAGAATGAGACGTCCATTATCATTCATATGTTTATATGCTTGTTGTGCAGTAAAGAATTGTGATTTAACATTGGTATTAAAGACCTACAATATTAAAATAATTATTTAATATTTAAACACCCTAACAATATATATTTCGTTCAAAAATCAAATTGACATACCTTATCGATTTGTGCTTCATCAACTTCATTAGGTTTACCCCAATGTTCAATACCAGCATTCGAAAAAACAATATCTAATCGACCAAATGTTTCAATAGTTTTATCAAATAATTTAACATTATCTTCATATTTTGATACATCTGCTTGTACAACCAATGCACGTACACCAAGTGAACGACATTTTTCAGCTACTTCTTCAGCAAGTTTTTCAGATGATAAATAATTGATGACTACATCAGCACCATGTTCGGCTAGACGAATAACAGCTGCTGAACCAATTCCTCGACTTGAACCAGTAACTATCAAGAATAATAGTACATTGTAGAAAACATTTGATAAAGATTACTTACCAAGAGCAACTTTTCCTTTCAAATTCTGTTCTCGACTTGTAGACATATTTGTTTATATTGAAACAGTGATGTATATTCAAATTAACCTAAACATATTGATTTGCAGCCGTATAAATAGGACGATTTGTTTTAATGTGTCTCGTATAAAGGAAAAATACATTTTTCTTTTTTGTTAGTATGTTGCCGAAGACATGTCACATCTTGTTTGAAAAGAAAAGTGCATTACACCTTTCATTCACATTTATAATATGACTTATCATAAGAAAAACAACACCCATAAGCTTTTGATATCAATATCCATGATAATAATATTTATCGAGATAAATCATGTGAAACGAAAATAATGCTACAGTTTTTCGATCATCAAATTTGTAATAATATTTGTCTTTGAAAGTATCTTTAACTAGTCCGCTGAGGATGTTTAAAATTTTATTTTTTTTTAAAAAGAAAAACATATCGATCAATCATATTGATATAAAATATGAATTAAAAACATGTTTTTATATAATATTTCACAGTCTTTAAGTTTAAATATGCAAGTACATATCATTGTAAATAAAAAAAACTTGACTCTGATTGATGAGTGAGGGATGAAGTAGATTGTAAACTATGGATAAGATCGATGACCCGTTTGATAAAAAAAAAGAAGAACGAGAAGATTTTTACAATATTCAACTGACTGTATTCTTTTTCGTGTTCTGTTCTTTACTTACGATAAAATCTATATAAATATCACTATTATTTATGAATCCATATTTTACCAAAGACTTTGTACTTAACAATATTCATTATTTCGCTCGTGACATGTCTGATGAAAAAATTTATGCTATCTCAGATCTACATGTAGATCAAATTGAGAATATGAAATGGGTTGAACAATTATCTAGTGATCGATATTTAAATGATACAGTTATTATTGCAGGTTAAAATAATTCAACTCTATTTTTAAGAAATATTTATTCCTTTTCATTCTAGGTGATATAACACATGTTTTAACAAAATTAACACAAACATTAAAATTATTTAAATCAAAATTTAAAAATGTTTATTATTGTCCTGGTAATCATGAATTATGGACACAATCACAAATGGAAGATGAAGAATTACAAGTTGATAATTCGATAGAAAAATTTCATCATGTGAGAAAACTATGATAGAATTAATATTATATTCATTTTCTTGTATTTTAGATAATAAAACTTTGTGATAGTATTGGTGTACATACAAAACCTGGTGTTACTGATCAAGGTGTCACGATTGTACCTTTATTTGGATGGTAAATATTATATTGTCAATTATTTAGTACTACTTTTTCTTTAGGTATGACGAGAGTTTACATAAACCACATCCCGAGGTTGAAAGTGATCTACGACTTTGGAGTGATAATTATCGATGTAAATGGACAAGTGTAAGTTGAAGAAGAATTTCTATTGTATATATATATATCTTATTTTTCAATAAAAGGAAGTACCACAAACTGAAGCTGCAAAATATTTTGTTGGACTTAATAAAAAATATATATTTGATTTAAATAAGAATAATAATAAAAAAATTATTACGTTTTCACATTTTTTAACAAGCAAGTAAATAATGATGATATTGATTCTGATTGAACGAATAGATTTAAATTTTTATTTTCATATAGAAAATTAATGCAGGCATATCGTGATGAAATGCAACGTCGTCGAGATCAATGGCGTGAAAATAAAAATGATACAACAAGTAATCAAGAACAAAACGTAATAAAAGCGAATTTTTCATTAGTTGCTGGAACTGAATTATTAGACGAACAATTACAAATAATTAAACCACAAGTGCATATATTTGGTTAGTTAAAACAAATATTAAAAAAAATTTATTTATATTGATTTTCAATAGGTCATAGTCATCGTAAAATGGTATTAGATATTGGTGATGGTATAACATATGTAAATAATCCACTTGGTTATGTCAAAGAACGACAAACTGGATTAATAGAACCACCACATGAACTTTATGAAATAAAACTTATTGACAAATAAAAAATATCAGTTTTTTTTTTGTTGAATTCGAAAATTTTTCTATGAATTTTGACTCTATTACAATTTGATGTATAGTTGACCCTTCCAGGACTGGTGACATTTTAAAATTTCATTGAAATTTCACTTGATCTAACACGTTTGAATTCGAATTTTTTTGACGTCTTTTTAAAGTAAACATTGAAACTACTTCTTCTACACATTCGTGCCACAAGTTGTAAAGTCATGAAGGTTATAGATTATTCCTAATAAATTTGACAAAAATAAACCATTTTCGAAAGGTTGAAAATCTATGTTTTAATTTATTCTCAAAATAAGCCGGTCCCGAAAAGGTTAAGTGATAACGCAAGAGACTAGTTCTTCTTATAAAAGTAGCATTTCAATGCTTCTAGACAAATATACAAGTGTCAAGATGTATGATAAATAAAATAAATCAATGTAATGAAGAAAAAAAACGAGTGTCGATGTTATTCTTTTTCTATGTTCTTATCTTTTATTCTTAAACAAACTCACGTGGACGTAATATGTTCTCTTATATAAATGGCCGACGATATCCCGTTCGAAAAAAAGTTTCATAGAACTCTTTCCAATCAACCAACATATTCTTCTTCAATACGTAGTTCATCATTAACTTCATATAAACAATATCGATGTAGAGATAATCAAGTTTGTCCAGATTATAAATGGATTTTAAAAACAGATGAAAAAAGACTTACTCAACAGAAAAATCTTGAAGAAAGACAAAAAGTTTGCATAAAATATATATCATAAAAATATTTCTTATATTTTTTTCAGGCAATTATTCATGAATTATCATCTAATCAAACTTCAAATCAAGCATCAATTGATTATGAAGTTGATTTTCTGCCGGGCGAACCAGTACTTGTATGTGTTAATACACAATATTTTGATATAACAAATAATAAAGTAAATATCAATGAATTAAGTATACAATTAGCTCAATTAGCAAGTAAAATGCTTGATAAAATTCAAATACTTAGTCAAATAACACATTTACCATTTAATAAACAATTTCGACTTGAATTACGTCCTGTATCATTCTATAATTCTGATCCTCAATTAATGAATCTTTGGGAATTACGTCTTAATCTAGATCCTATTGTTTGGTTCGATTATTTCTGGCAAAAAACTGAACAACAAAAAGATTTTCTTCATACAGCTCGTATGTATGTTGATAAATATCGTCATTTTGTAAAATATGAATATTTACCTGAATCGAAATTTGAACCACTTGCATCAGAACGACATTGTCGATATCAAACGACATGTAATAAAGATGGTGGCAAATATGCTCATGCTCTTCATTCAACACTTATTTGTTTAGAAAATGGTTCTATGTTACGTGATGATGGGCTACATAAATGTGGACAATTTTTTGTTAATAGTACTATTGCTATGCAATGGCCAGTTAAATCAAGTAAATACTCTATATCGATCCTTCGGATATTTTTTTATAGAAAAGCTATAATGTGTTGTTTTAGTATTAAATTCTCAATTTACAAATGACAATCATCATGACTATGGTCTAAATTTTCATTGGCAAACATCTAGTTTTGTATTTACAAGTAAACGTGAAACAGTACGTGATCTTGTTATGTATGCTACACCTCCATGGCATATAACAAATCGAAAGATGATTCATTTACCATTATTTTGGTCAACAGTTATTTATACATGTCATTTTCTTTATTCTGAACTTCGTAAACAAACAAATCGTGATAATATTCAATGGCCTGTAAATGCTATTGCACTTAATTTTGGAAAATGGGAAACAGGTAGTTCATATAGTACACATGCAATTGATTGTCATGCTCATGCACATTTTTTATTAACAAAAGAATTTATTTCTGAATGTAACGAAACATTTTTTCAACCATTACAAGGTCGACAAAATGCACCGCCAGATTATTTAAATCAAAATGCGGAAATTCTTGAACGTGAACGATTATTAAGTTGTGAAATTCAAACTCATCAACAAACAATACATGAAATAAAAGAACAAGTTGATGATATTCAAATTAATATGAAAAAAATGATAACTATACTTGAAAATATATTATCAAAAGAACAGACATAATAGAAATTTTTTCCTTAAAATGTACATAGTTAACAAATGATTGATCAAAATTCATTATTTTCGTTTAGTTTCGTTTAAGTAAATAAAATACCTAAAAACAAATTAGAGTAAATAGTGGAGATATCCGCTGTTTATCAGAGCAACATTTAAATATGCTATATTTAATTCCACATTAAAACAAAGTTATATGATTAAAGTATGAAATATTGACTGATTTTGTGCAAATAAGAAATAGTATTGTTATTTTATCTAATAAATGGATCATAAAGAATGACATTTGTCTAGATTTCTAATATGTTTCAGTGTAATATTCAAACTTAACAAGACATTTACAATATTATACCTTTAGTAAAAAACAAGTATGAATCATTCTTCTACCACACTGAGTCATATACAATATTATCAGTAGCCGCATAAAAAAACAAGAAGAAAAAAAAATTATGTCCAAACAAAAATGACTCAGTCTTATACAAAGAACGTAGCGCATTCTGCGTATTACACACGTCTAATTTGCTGATTCATAACGTTCGTCCGTGAGCATCATATTTGCCACGTTGATAAGCAAAAAAAAGAACTGGAGAATCATTGCACCACATTTGAATCATAACTATACACACATATATATATCATCGGTATAGTTTGCTTTTATTATCATTTTTTTTACAATAATGGAAGAACAAATAATTACAAATACAAATCTTTCTACAACAACAGAATCTCCAGTTAAATCGAAAGCTTCGATTGTTCAATTTAATATTGATCGACAATGTCCTATTCAATATGTTACAGTTTATAATGATCGTGCTGAAGTAACACGTTCTGTACGTCATCATTTCGATGCTGAAGGTACTTATGAACTTGTTTTCGAAGGGTTTTCTCCATCTGTTGATTTAACATCATTACATGTCAGTGGTGGAACAGGTAAAGCATGTACAATTCTTGAAGTATCATATCAAAAACGTTATGAAAATACAACGGTAGAAGAAGATTTAACACCATTAGATCAATTACAAAATGAATGTAGTAATATTCAAGCGAATATTGCTAAACATCAACGAGAATTAGCACGACTTGTTAAACAACGTACATGGCTTGATGGTCGAGCATCAAAATTAATGAATCAAGATGGACAAATAAATACAAATGATCTTGATTCAATGCAACAATTTATTGATTTCTATTATAAACAATTAATAAAACTAGATGATGAAACAACTAATGAAGAAAATCAAATTAAAGAATTAACACAACAAAAAGAAAAATTAGAAGCAAAAATTCAAGAACACGGCGTCGTAGAAATTAATCGTCGGAAAGAAAAACGAGAAGTTACTATTGCTGTTCATATAGCAACTAATAAAATTGACGTTGCTTTGGATATATCATATCTAATAAGTAATTGTTCGTGGACTGCTAGTTATGATGTTCGTGTTAATAGTGCTGAAGCAACAAAACAACAAACTCAACTTACATATTATGGTAGTATTGTAAGTATTTGTAGGTTTCTATATTATATAAATGAATACTATTTATATGATATTTAGATAAATAAAAGTCAAGAGAATTGGACTGATGTGCAATTATCATTATCAACAGCAACACCATCACTTGGAGGTGCTATACCAAAATTAGGAACACTTAAAATTGGCTACCTGGTACCTAGATACAATTCTTATAGATCACCAAAATTCGAGATGATGGATGATCTTTATGAAGAAGCTGAAACACATTGTTTAAAAGCTGCTTCATTTTCGTCGAAATCTTTAGGGTTTTCAAAAAGGCGAGCAAGAACAACTTTAAATTCAATAGAAACAGACGAACTAGAAGCGCCAGGTACGATCAATGTTTTAGCTAGTCAAACTGAAGCAAGTATGTCAAGTTCAAGTTTCACGATTCCACGACGAGCAACAATAGATGCTGATGTATGTTGATTTTTTTATATAGGATTTATTCTATCTTTAAAAATTATTCTTTCATAGGGCAAACCACATAAAGTAACCATTGGTGTATTGGATTTAACTTCAACATTTATTTATACTGTTGTACCAAAATTAACAGCACGTGCTTATTTAAAAGCATCAACAACAAATACATCTGATAAACAACTTTTAGCTGGACCAGCATCAATATTTATGGATAATAATTTTGTTACACATAGTTCCATTGATAATGTTTGTCTAGGTGATACATTTGATCTACCATTAGGTACTGATGCAAGTGTTAAAGTTGAATATAAACCCGTGAAAAAAGTCGCTGACACACAAGGTTATATTTCAAAAGTACATCATGAAAATATTCGTCATGAAACACGTCTTGTTAATACAAAATCAAATGATGTTACAGTTTATGTTTATGAACAAGTTCCATTATCATCGGATGAGAAAATTAAAGTTAAATTAATATTACCTGATCTACGATTAAAAGATCAAGGTCAAAATTGTACTGTAACAATGAATGATTCAAATAATTTAGAATGGAAATGTATTTTAAAAGAACGTGGTGAATGTCGTCTACCACTTGAATATACCATTGAATGGCCAATAGATAAACGTGTAGAATACACACAAGTACAATAAACTATACATAATTCAATTATAAACTTAAAAATAATTAAAATAAAATAAAAACATGTCGTAATCTTTTGTAATTCATTTTATATTATAATATAGGAGATAAAACGTTAAATCAATCTCTTCTTTACTTTTTGAACTAACAAACATCTAGACAACGATATATGCAATATTACTATTAACAGTATAAATAATATGATTCATACAATGTCTTCGTAGATAATGATCAAGTTGAAAATAGAAAATTTCGATTATAGACTACCTGATGAGTGTGATTACATACTTTCATATACCTCACTTGAGTTTTTGAAATAAAAAAATATATTATTCGATATGACATTATTCTTATAATTGCAAGAACAAACTGCTATAATAGAAAAAAAAAGTATTATTTTGTAGAAAAAACAATCCAATGCCATTCAATTTTTAAACTGGATTTTTTATCGAGGAAAATGTACTGAATAGTGATGGTTAAAATTTAATAAGTGTTGTTTATTCTGAAATATAATTATGTTTTTAGAATGTGAATTGCATAACAAACTAATTTCATGGTAACTAGATTTGAAACAGATTCTATAACGAGTACAGTCACAAGGTAAAAAACCAGAATACCAAATACGCGTGACGACTTTGAAATGAAAAACAAAAAAACAAGTTTAATATCCAGTTTTATAGCCGGTTTACTAATGCATTATTGGTTATATTTTTTGGCAAAAACAAAGTAATTTGTATCTATGTAGAAAGGAAGAAAAAGAAATGTGATATTTGTATTATTGTCCACTACCTGTACAGGTTATAGTGATGAAAAAATAATACATGAATCATAATATGTATGTATATAAAGAATAAACTAAGCTATTGCGTTGTCATTTTGTTTTACATACACAATATTGTGTATTGTTAATATTATACACAGAATAGATCGAAAACAAACTTCGAATATTCTCTTTTTGCGCATTTTACTATCATCACAGTAATTTATATATTGTTTTAGATCTGCTTCTTCTTAAAGAACTTCTATATAATTAACATCTGTTCAAACAATTTGAAGCACAATTATGAGTGATCGTTATAGTGAAGATATCAATGATGTACATGTGTCTCTTCCCGATGGAGATGAACTTGATGCTAAGCATCAGCCAGACGATTTTGTGGATATAGTATCACCATTACGTGTGGTTTACGAAGGGCCACGCTCTACATCCGTTTATTCAATTGGTCAGGAAAAACACCAACGTCGATCGACAGGTGTTGGAGCTCATGAACGACAATTATCAATACTCGATCCACATTCTGATCGTGTTAGTACAATTCTTGTTTGGGAACATCTAACAGTCTGCACACGAGAAAGTAGACACAAAGAGCTTTTTGGGCGATTGAAATCTTATAAAAATTATGTTCCTAAACGAAAATGTTTGCTTAACAACGTTAGTGGTGCGATCGCTGGAGGATTATGGGCAGTCATGGGTAAGTTATTTTTTTTTGTCTTCCCAGTTAAAATATGATCATCTTTAAATATAGGTCCATCTGGTTCTGGTAAATCAACTCTCCTAAATACATTAGCCTGCCGTTTAGATGTAAATACAATTGTACAAGGTGAAATGCGTCTTAATGGTATGAAATACGATAATGCTGAATTGAAACGTATAGCTGGATATGTTATGCAAGATGATTTATTGAATGGATCTTTAACAGTAGAAGAAACATTACGGTATACTGCTGAACTTCGTCTACCTCGAACATTTACTGATAAAGAACGATTTGCACGTGTTGAAGAAGTCTTAGGTGATATGGGTATAACACATGTTCGTAATGTTATCGTTGGTACACCATTAAAGAAAGGTATATCGGGTGGTGAACGTAAACGTTTATGTGTCGGTATGCAATTACTTAATCGTCCACAATTACTCTTTCTCGATGAACCAACATCTGGATTAGATTCGGTAACAGCACTTGATCTATTAAAAACATTTCATGCACTTGCACATGGAAAATCACAAGAAAAAGCCGTTACGATTGTCTGTTCAATTCATCAACCGCAATCAAAAATATTTAATTTATTTGATTCATTGATTCTACTCAAAGCAGGCATTATTGTTTATCAAGGTCCAAGAAAACAAGCTATGGTAAGAGCGTAAAAATTTATTTTCATTGTCATCTCTATTTTTATTGTTATAGGAAACATTTCGAGCAGCTGGTTTTCCATGTCCCCTGTATACAAATCCAGCCGATCACCTACTAGATGTGATTACACCACCTAAGATTAATCTATCGGGAGAACAAAGTGAAGTAGTTCTTTCTCTCGAAGAACAAGCAGCAATTGATAGCGCAATTATTGCTGCTCAGGAACCTATTGAAATAGATTTAAATTTGGGAGCAAACAAACGTCTAGCTCAAATGGCCGATTTACCAAAAAATCCTGTCTGGCATAAACAAGTTCGCATTCTTCTTCGACGTAATTTTCAAGAACAATTACGTCAATCACGTATTATACTTACATCACTCATTCAAACGGTCGTCATCGCTGTCCTCATCGGAACAGCATTTTTGCAAATTGGTACAACACAAACGAGTACTGTTCGTCGTCAACCAGTTCTTTTCTTTTGTGCTATTAATCAAGGTGTGTTCGGTGCATTAATGGTCATTAATTCATTTCCTGTTGAGCGTGCATTGACATTACGTGAAAGAGCTTCAGGTACTTATTTAGCCAGTGCCTATTTTACTGCCAAGATTACTGCTGATACACTTTCTCAAATTCCTGTTCCTATTGTATTTGTAAGTAAAATTTCTTTGTCAATTTTCTAATTGTTTCTTAAATTATTTTAGTCCTGCACGGTCTATTTTCTTGTTGGCTTCCAACCAGTTGCTGGCAAATTTTTTATATTTATGTCTTTCATAATACTTTGTTCTCTCGCATCAACTTCACTGGCATTAATGATTTCTGCTTTATGTAAAACAGCAGATATGAGTGTAACTGTTTTACCAATGGCTCTCGAAGTTACTCGTCTTTTTGGTGGTTACTTTTTATCTCCAGCAAATTTACCGGGTTATTTTTCTTGGCTCGATGCTCTTTCTTATGCTAAATATACATATGTTGGACTGAGTCTCAACGAATTATCAGGTCTAGAATTATCATGTAAGGGTGCTACTAGCAATGCTACTTGTATACACAATGGTGAAACAACGATCAAATTACTTGGTTTGGATTATATTGATATTGGCGGCTGCGTTGGTATTTTACTTGCATTCATAATATTCTGTCGATGTGTAGCCTATCTTGGTGTACGATTTCTTAAACATTAATATTGATTTTTACCATATTTTTTTTTGTTATTGTAAATCATATAAGTTATAAATAATATATAGTTATCTAAAAAACTCTCTTTTGAATGATATTTGCATACATACATTGAATAAAGTTCGTGAACTTAATATAAAAGAATGTTTTATCATAAAAATAATACAACAGTATGATGAATGCCATTATTATAAAATATTTTGATAATGAAAGGGTACATAAATGTCTTTCGATTATTATTGCAAAGGTGAAAATAAACACTTGATATAATTATTAAAATAGGTAAGTTATGTTGTATGTGAAGTATACCCTGTATACGATTGTCTTCAGATTTATAACACATTTAAATAATTATATTTTGCATAGATTAGCAATCGGTTAATATGGCTGGAGGTGCAGTTATTTCACCTCCATCATCGAATCATGCGTATCTTAAAGGTCGTCAACTTATATTTCCTTTATGTTTAGCTATTTCATTATTTTTTCTTTGGGGTTTCTCATATGGTCTTCTCGATGTATTAAATAAACATTTTCAAAATGTTCTTAAAATTACAAGACTTGAATCTACAGCATTACAAATTGTTTATTTTGGTGGTGGTTATTTTTGTTTTTCACCAATTGCTGCTGAATTACTCAAACGTAAAGGTTACAAAACTACTATTGTTATGGGTTTAGCTCTTTACGCATTGGGTGCTATTGGTTTCTGGCCAACTGCTCATTATTCTAATCCAAATAATGCTAAACAAGCATTTGGTGGTTTTATTGTTTGTACATTTGTTATTGCTTGTGGTCTTGCTACATTAGAAACATCAGCAAATTCATATGCTACTATTATTGGTGATCCTAAATCAGCTTCTATGCGTTTACAATTTTGTCAATCATGGAATGGTGTTGCTTCATTTATTGGTCCACTTATTGCTTCAAGACTTTTTTTCTCAAGTGAAAATGCTGATAATCTTGATAATGTCAAATATGTATACATAGCTGTTGCTTGTTCTGCAGTATTAGTTGCTATTTTGTTCATCTTTTCTAAATTACCAGAAGTCATTACAGATGATGAAGATTCGACAGGTACTACAAACGATAATAAACCAATATGGAAACAATATAATATGATTTTTGCATTCATAGCAGAATTTTGTTATGTTGGTGCTCAGGTAAAAAGTAATGGTATTTGTATTATTTACAATATTTTATTTTTGAAATATATTATGATTTAGGTCACTATTGGTTCATTTTTTATTAATTATGCTACTGAAAATGCTGACTTTACAGATCCCGAAGCTTCAAATCTTTTATCATATGCTCTCATCGCATTCACTGTCGGTCGGTTCGTTGGTACTGCTCTAGCACATTTTTTTCAAGCTGATTTAATTCTTCTGGTCTATTCAATAATTAGTATTGTCTTATCGGCTTATACATCTTTTGGTTATGGCCGTTCTGCTGTTATTGTTCTTATGGCATTATATTTCTTTGAATCACTTATGTTTCCAACTATATTTGTTATGGGAACAACTAATCTTGGTCGTCATACTCGACGTGGAGCTGGCATACTTATTATGGGAGTTTCGGGTGGTGCAGTCTTTCCACCTATTCAAGGTGCTATAGCTGATGTATATTCAACTCGTATTTCATTTTTAGTACCAACAGTTGGTTTTATTGTTGTTTTAGCCTATGCACTTTTTCATTGGATTAAACATGGATTGAAAATAAGACGTATATCTGCAATTATTGATTTACATGATATTCCTACTGCTGAACAAAAAAGAGCATCGATTATTATTACTCCAGATACTGCCAATACAACTATTGAAAGTCAACGTAAATTATCACATACATCAAAATCTTTAGAGATTTCTCCTATAGAACTCTCAAATCAAATAATAACTACAACAGAAAATTTGTACTACAAAAGACATCATTTTTAATTTCTTCTTTCGTATTGTCAAACAAATATTAGATAGTAGAATACATAGTTTTCTATTATTTACTTATACTATACCGATCAAAAACAATTATTGAGTTTGTTAATTGGTCACTTGTATTTTTGTATAAAAAAATTTCTTTCGCTTAAAATTTGCTCCTACCTACAGGGTGTCTTAACTATTCATCTTATGTGTAACATACGATCGAAAACGTTGACGTATGTAAACTTTTTTTTTTCTTCGTCAAACAAATAGGATGACGAACGATGATATATTTATTCAACGATCGGTTATTAAAGAATAAAAAGAAACGATTTGGCCGTATTTAGAAAGAGAAAAAGATTCATAACGGTTTTTTTTCGATTGAAATAAACGCCTATATGTCTTTGTCAAGAGCATCTCCTCAAATAATACTTCGAATAATTCGTAAATCAGATGGTAAAACAATGTCAATGAATATAGCTGAAAATGAAAATCGCAAAGTAGAATTTATTAAAATACAATTAAAACATACGTTTCATCCACATGGTAAATTTCATTTATATTATAAAGGTCGACATATTAAATCTCGACATAAACTATGTTATTATGGTATAACCAGTAATGAACATAATATTCAAATTATTTTGTATTAACTATGCATCTGTTGTTTTTTTTGCATAAATATCTAAATAAAGTGATTTAGTATTTCGATTTAATCATATAATAAATCAAAAACTATTTTATGCACTTATATTTGCTGCATCTACTGAGAATTTTTAGCTAGGGTAAAGTCTCTTTATAATGATTCTAATTGTTGTTCATCATACCATACGTACAAGTATTTAAATACATAACAGTGCACGTAATGTATCATTATATCTATATAAACCAATATTATATTCATTCAAGTTCATTGGTTAATAATGATGTATTCGTGAGAATGGTTTATTTCTCTTATAATTCCTATTGGTAATTATCGAGTAGTTAATATTAAATTTTGTATACTGCCGCCAGTCAATGATCTTATCTCATTTCTTTTTAGATTCTTTTTAATTATAATATCCAGATAAAATTCCTTTTGAAAGAAAAAGAAAAAAGATTCTTACCAGAAGTTTAAGATATATTAACGTCTATACTTTATTTGTTCATGTTTAGACGGGAAAAGATTATATTTAGTATATTCCATTTAATGAGCAAATTATAGTCTCTTCAAATAACGCTTGAGTTGGATGCCGACTAGAATCGATGAAATTATCTAAGATCGATCTAAAAACATGAATTCATTTAAATGTACATCGAAAGTAAATAAAAATAGTATATTATTTTTAAAGGAAAACCGTTGACTAATAATTCGTGACAAAAACCATGCTAAAGAGCACTAATTCTAATGATTTTCATCAACTTTTCAGACTCTAATAAAATATATATAATCACTAAAATCATGGAGTCAGCTGGTTCTTTCTTTGAAAAAACATCCTTATTTACTTCATTCACAAAATATCATTTAAATATTAATAAAAATCAAAACAAAGTACGCAATTTATACTGGATGCTCTTTAATCATTTATCATAATATACGACAATCTAAAATTTGATATAATTCTTCAAAATCACTATGGTATCATTTACTATTTTGTTTAAAGTCTTCTAATGTACAACAATATAATAAGAATAGTTTCATTTAGAATATTATCCCATTTGTATGTTTGATAGTAATTAATTATAGTTTTATAATAAATATACATTTTTTGAAATATTTTTATTTAAAACTATCCAGGTAAAAAAACAGACGTCAGATCGTACAAGATTTGATTAGGTCTTATACATACAAGGTTTTTTTACAGGATTTTACCTTAGGATCGAACAATATTGTATGGGTTCATTTTTTTTAAATTTCATAAGATTCTGACTGCAAGACACCAGCAGAAATCTTACAAGATTTAAATATTCATAAACAAAGAAACATACAATAGTTTAGAAATCTGATCTTGCCTACTCGCATATGACTTGATGTGTGTTTTTTTTATTATATAAGAAATGACGGTCAAATAATTACTTTATCGTGAAGACATACAGTTTATAGCTTCTCTATAATCAGGATACAGATGACTAATTTTCATTCTTCCTTTGTTTCAGTATATGTATGGACATACGCATATTTAACTTCTATATATTCTTAATATACATGACTCATTTTCACTCTTCTTTTCTTTTACTATCTATTTACATCTATGTAGTGCATAGTTCTTTATGTTAGTGAAAAAGAAGGAGTTTTGTTTTTTTTGATGTTATTGTTTAACAGTGACTTTCACAATATGTACTATGGACTGTCTTTAGAAATAAAAATTTTCTTCAAGATCCGAAGTCAATTTGAATTGTCTTTGATATGTGAGTAACGTGTACTCGCAAATAAATCTATTATAATCTTGCTGTACGATTCTGTATGATCGTATACTATCGTATAGGAATCTGTAATTGATCTTACGATCCGATTTCTCGATCTAGGATTTTTATACATAAAGATCATAGAATTGAATTATGTAATGTATCAATAACGAATTGTTTTTATCAGTACATTTATTGAATATCATAGCATAATAAAGTGTTTGTTCTTTTTTATATATTCCACTGTAAAATATACTGCAATTTTATTTCTACACATTTAGACTTTGCAAGATGGTGCCACCACCATTGACAAGCTTCGATGATCGTGTAAATGCATTATTAGATCAAATGAGTGATGAAGAAAAGGTTGGTCAAATGACACAAATCACTATCAATTTAATACTAAAAGATCCAAGTAAACCATGGAATGAAATTGAAGTTGATCCTGATAAATTAAGAATAGCTATACAAGATTATAAAATTGGTTCTATTTTGAATGTTGCTGAAACAGGTGCTTATGCATTAAGTCAATGGCAAGATATTATAGGAAAAATACAAGACGAAGCTAAGAAAAGTCGTTTAAGTATTCCAGTTTTATACGGTATTGATTCCATTCATGGTGCTAATTTTATTCGAAATGCTGTTTTATTTCCACAAGCAACTGGTCTTGCTGCAACATTTAATACAACATTAGCACGTGAAATTGGAAAAATATCTGCACATCAAACACGTGCAGCTGGAATTCCATGGAGTTTTCATCCACAAGTTGATATTGGGTAAGTTTAATATGATATTCAGATTATTGTTATTTAATATAAAATTTAGTCGTCAAAAATTATGGCCGCGATTATGGGAAACATATGGAGAAGATGTCAAACTTGTTAAAGATATGGGTCGAGCATATATGGAAGGAATGCAAGGAGATGATATAACATCACGTGAAAATGTAGCTGCTTGTCTTAAACATTATGTTGGTTATGGACTACCATTATCCGGTCAAGATCGAACTCCAGCATGGATTAGTGATCGACATATGCTTGAATATTTTTTGCCACCATTCGAAGAAAGTGTTCGTGCTGGTGTTGTTTCAGTAATGATTAATTCTGGTGAAGTAAATGGTATTCCTGGTCATGCAAATTATCATTTATTAACTGAAATTCTTAAAGAAACATATCAATTTCATGGATTTACTGTTTCAGATTGGGTATATCTTTATAAAAGTATTTAAAATCAATTTAAAAAACTAATATTTATTTTCTAGGAAGATATTATACGTCTTAATACACGTGATCAAACAGCTGATACACCTAAAGAAGCTGTTCGTCAATCAGTTATGGCTGGTGTTGATATGAGTATGGTTCCATTTGATTATTCATTTTATGATCTAACACTTGAATGTGTACAAGATGGTTCAATACCAAGATCACGTTTAGATGATGCTGTACGTCGTATTCTTCGTGTTAAATATGCATTAGGTACAATAATTGAAATTTATTATTTTATATAAATATGTTCTTTTTATTTTAGGTTTATTTGATGGTAATAATGCGTGGCCTGATAGTTCAGCATTAGATACTTTTAGTAAACCTGAATATGATGCAACTAATCTACAAGCAGCACGTCAAGCAATAACTTTACTTAAAAATGATAATAATTTATTACCTTTGAGTATAGATAGAATAAGTGAAATAAATAAATTAGTAATTACAGGTCCAACAGCAAATACTCTTACATCATTAAATGGCGGTTGGTCATATACATGGCAAGGAACTGATGAAACAATTTATCCAAGAAATTTAACAAATAAAACAATTTTAGAATCATTTCGAACACGTTTAGGTACATCAAACATTGATTATTATGCTGGTTCATCATTTAATACATTATTTAATATTGATAATTTATTAAATGCAGTTGAACAAGCCAGTTATATATTAGTATGTCTTGGTGAACAAGCATATACAGAAACGCCAGGAAATATTAATGACTTAACATTAGATGAAGCTCAATTACAATTAGTTGAAGAAATCAAAAAACGTACATCAGTACCAATTATAACAGTTCTTGCTGAAGGACGTCCAAGAATTATTCGTCGTATTGTTGATTTATCATCAGCTATTGTTATGATGTATTTACCTGGTATGGAAGGGTATGTAAAATAGATTTTATTATCATATGTATGCTTCTTTTTCCTTTCAATAGTGGTCAAGCACTTGTTGATGTTTTATTTGGTGATTATAATCCAAGTGGACGATTACCAATAACTTATCCTAAATATAATCATCATTTATCAACATATGATTATAAATGGACTGAAGTTAAAGGTGGTAATACTATCGATGTGGAATTTGAATTTGGACATGGTTTAAGTTATACAACATTTAGTTATTCAGATTTAAATGTTCCATCAAAGATTAATTGGAATGATCAAATAATTATTACACTGAATGTACGTAATACTGGTTTAAGACAAGGTGATCATACAATACTTTTATATGTTTCTGATCTTTATCGAACAATTACACCACCGAACAAAGAATTAAAAGGTTATCAAAAATTATCATTCGAACCAAATGAACAAAAACAAATTCAATTTACTCTTGATCGTCATGATTTATCATTTATTGGAATTGATCTAACTCGACAAACTGAACCTGGACTTTTTACAATAACAGTTGGCAACCTATCAGCTAATTTTACTCTAGTTGGTGAGGATCAACCTGGTAGTTGAATATCAACATATCAATTAAATTAACAACAATATTTTCTTTTCTTTACGAACATACTTCTTTTTTCTGGCTAGAATATTCATATAAGAAAACTATCATTTAGTCTTTTTTGTCTTTAATATATAATATTGATCTAGATTGTGTGCAAACTATATACTCCTTAAAACTGTTTAATTATGATATCTAAATGTATTCTAAAATATTTGACTAATACAGTAGTATTAAAATTCACGTATTGTTCTATTGTATTTGTTAACATACGAGATTTTTACCATATCATAGTGTAAATGCTGTCGACCTGGTTGGCATTCAAGTTTCACTCAATTGCGAAATGCGATGCTCCATCAATTGATCATAATTGAAAAGAATGAAATAGCAGACATATAACTTCTTGCTAATTCATGGGTAGCTAATTTAGGATTGAACTCTTCATTAGAAGCAGAAAATGATTGTTATCAATATTGAATATACTGCGATAAAATATATAGCTCTTTTCAAAAAAAACTTGCACAAAATTGAATATTTTGTATAACGATTTTCTCGACATTAGAAAGTAACTAGAAGTTTGACTTTTTCAGGGATATATGTTCGTTAGCTGTACTACACGTTGGATATATACAAGTGTGATTTCTCTTCTTTTTGATATATAAACATTTACTCATGACATAATCTACTCATTTAAAAAACTATCATATATTGACATTACATTATTGTGACAGAGGCATGGGGTGCGCTCGTGCTATTCATCATGAGATCGAGATATCATCAAGAACTATCCATTACAATACAAATAAACTGAAACAAACTAATTCACTTAAACAGTGAAGAGGAAATCGTTGACTATGTGCCACACGGAAATAGAAAAAATCCATATTGCTCAATATATTTAATGTAGCAATTAAATAACCCTCAGTGAAATTCACGATAAATTATCAACAAATAATGGTTCATATTATGCTCATATACTAAAAAATTATCTTCTTCCTGCTGCTAGTCAAGAATTGCGTCAAAATTGGTGTTTACTACAAAATAATGATCGTAATTATACTCACAGTATCTCCAAACAATTCATCAACAACAAAGTATCCGAATTATTGGAGTGCCCATCTGATACTCGAAATGCTAATCCTATCGATAACTTATGATCGATCGTAAAACACAACGTTGAAAAAAGAAAACCGGAAAACAGTGATAAACTCGAGCTTATTTTATGTGAAGAATTTAAAGATATTGATGTTAATATTGTAATGAAAATTGTGATGTCGATGAAAAAATGATGTTTATCTCTTATTGAATCTAAACGCGAACGAATAAAATACTAAAGTATAGTGTTTAATAGTAATCGCTATAGGCTATCAACCAGTAATGGAAACTACTTGAGAGTGACTTATATATGAGGATATATTTATATAACAAGATGTGCAAGTTTTTTTGAAAAGAGCTGTATGTGTATAAATGATCTTCTCACACATATTTACATTTCTAAATTTTTACAAGAGTATTCCCTGTAATACGCAAAGAAGAAACAAATATCTGTTATCTTAAATAATAATCGTGGAATGAAACAATAAAAAAAGAATAGTTTAAATGAAATCGAATGGTTTTGTTATATTGTTGAAGGAGGCATAATTTAATGAAGAACTAGTTAAAAAGGTGTGTTTAAATGTCTTTGATTGTCATGGTACAAATATTTCTTTTAATGAAGGTCAGTTTTATTTTTTATTTTTAGATTAATTTTAAAGTGTGTGGGTG
>CAJNOI010000063.1:0-37838 GCA_905250115.1 Adineta steineri | reverse complement strand
GGAGAGTACTCGAAAGCACTTTCATCTCTCGAAAAGGCACTTGAAATCTATGAAAAAACTCTTCCTTCAAATCATTCTCATTTAGCGGAGTCATACAACAATATCGGTACTGTGTATTACCAGATGGGAGAGTATTCAAAAGCACTTTCATTTTACGAAAAAGCCCTTGGAATTTGTCAAAAAAGTCTTCCTTCAAATCATCCTCTGGTGGCTACGTCATTCAGTAACGTTGGTAGTGTGTATGACAACATGGGAGAAGACTCGAGAGCACTTTCATCTTACGAAAAAGCACTCGAAATTCGAGACAAATCTCTTTCTTCAAACCATCCTGATTTGGCTAATTCATACAACAATATCGGTAATGTGTATAAAAACATGGGAGAGTATTCAAAAGCACTTTCCTTTCACAAAAAAGCACTTGAAATTGAACAAAAAACACTTCCTTCAAATCATCCTTCGTTGGCTACTTCATATAACAACATCGGTACTGTGTATGACAACATGGGAGAATACTCGAAAGCACTTTTATTTCACGAAAAAGCACTTGAAATTGACCAAAAAGCGCTTCCTTCAAATCATCCTGATTTGGCTACTCCATACAATAACATCGGTTTGGTGTATAGAAATATGAAAGACTATTTAAAAGCACTGTCTTATTTAGAACGTGCTTTGGATATATTCCAACATACATTACCTCCAACTCATCCTAATATAAAAAGTGTGAAAAAGAATATTGAAACCGTAAAAGAAGATATGACAATGAATGTTTGAGAAATAAATAAAAGAATCTTTTGTTCACTTATTTTTAAATTAATTCTATTTTCTAGTGTCCTACGCGCGCGTACAGAAAGCAACTCTGTATATAACAAACTCGTATGGAGAGATCCGACTAATAAGGTAATACACATAGATACGTATGTGTATAAATAACTTTCCTAGATATAGTTACGTTTCTAAATCTTTACGAGAATATTCCCTGTCATTAAAAAAGAAGAAACAAATATCTATGATCTTAAAAAATAATCATGAAATAAATCAATAAAGAAAAGAATAACTTATGTGAAGTTGCATTGAATTGTTTTGTTATATTGTTGAACGGGACTTAGTTTGATGAAGAAAAAGTAAAAAAACTGCGTTTAGATGTTCTTGATTGTTATTGTATAAATATTTCCTTGAATAGAGATAAGTTTTATTCTTCATGTTTAGACTGATTTTAAACTTTTCGCATAGTTGGTATTTGGTTACACTATACATTCAACTTTTATTACCAGTTACAAATCGGATCAATGCTATATTTAAATAAATTTATTTAAATAATGCTAATTTTAATTTATGTGATATGTTAGATGCATTCACATTTTGTTGGTCAGAAATTACTCAAGCAAATTTTTCTTGACTAAAATTATGTTTTATATTTATAAATTCGAAGTGCTTCATAGTCAAATAGTATTTTATTTCAAGTAGACCGTTTCTAACTTGGCTAGTCCTTATACGAAAAAAAGTAAACTTCACTGGAATTTTATGTATTGGAATTGTAAACTTTACTTTACGATAATTAGATTTATTGTATAAGTGATTTCAACAGAACAAGGAAAAGAAAAATATAATAAAGAGTGGGTGTGGGTGTAGTGCTGATACCGTGTACCACATAACCACATCCACTTATCATGTCGTGAAATTTTGAATCGATACACAATTTGTAAACATTTATAATACTCTCAATGAAGTTTTTTCTATCTCGATCCAGCAGCTGCAATACATCTGGTTCACTTATATGCATGGATGACTCACAAACTCCATCACTGAAGTCGATACTAATTTATCGAATGTAAAAATTTTGAACACAGATTCTATACGTATTTGATTGAAGAGAATAAATTTTTTTCAGATAAATACTTTTCTTAACAACAAAAAATAAAACGAACGGTTACATGAACATAATACATTCATAGACAAAACAAAGCGATAAATAAAATGTTTTAAAATAAAACAAATAGAATAATATACATAAAAAAAAAAGAATGTCATTATTTTTTGTTTGTTTTCAGATCATTCATTTGAAGACTATATATATTAATCTTCATGACTAGAGAAAATGTATTTTGAGAACAAAAGAATAAAGATATTTAACAACTTCGATCAGCTTCATCGCCACCTGTTTTTCCAATAGCATCAGGATTTTGTATTGGATCAAGTTCAGCAAATAGATTTAACCAATTTGATTTATCGGAAGTTTTTGTTGTTGCTATAGGTTTTGGTTTAGGATTTGATGATGGTGATGGTTGAACTGTTGGTTTATTATTTTTATTCATTGAAGTTAATAATTCACTAAGAAGTGATGATGGAAGAAAACTATTATTGGATGCAGAAGATTCTGTAGGAATATTAGGTATCTGTTGTTGATTTGAAGTATTACCAAATGCTGCTGTCCAATGAGCATCAAAACTATTATTATCATTTGATCCAAGAAGATCTGTAGTCGTATTTCCTGTTGTTGTTGATGATGATGATGATGAAAGTAGATCAGAAAATAGTTTGTCATGTTCAGCAATTGTATCTGCTAATTCAACAAGATTATCATCACTAGTTGATGTTTTCTTCATATTTCCAGATGTTGTTGGTGTACGATCAATTGTTGTTAATTTTTCTAATTCAAGAAGTTGATCATCAAGTTGATCATCAGATATATCAATTAATGCATTAACAGGTTCCGTTAGATCCTGTATTTCTTTTTGATTATTTTTTGTTTCATTAACATTAATAAGTGCATCATCTTTCGTTTTAGTTTTTTCAATCGATGATTTCGAATTTAATTCAGCTAATAATCGACTTGGTTCAGCAAGATCTTTAATAACAGTAAATTCATAATATTGATAACCTTTAAATGATTCAGCAACAGCTGACATTGTTTTTGAAGTTTTCTCCCAAAAGACAAGTAAACTTTTTTGATAAGTAGCTAACGCATGTGAATACATATTACTAAAAATAAATAGATTTATTTTTTTTCTAAAACAAAAATTCTTTTATTACCATCGACTAGCTGTTAATAAATCAATTTTTTGTAGAACATCAGATTTTAATCGATCATATTCAGTTTTAGTTGTTTTTACTTGACTTTGTACTCGACGAAATTTTTCTAATTGTTTTTCTGGATCAAGTTGTACCGATGCATCTTTTAACCATAATATACTTCCACGATATTCTGTTCTTGCTGTTTCCATTCGTTTCACTGTTGACATTGTATCTGTTACTGCACGATGACGAAATGTTTCGATTTCATTATGTAAACGAAGTAATGGTTGACGTAATGCTAAACGTTGATGTGCTGTATAAGCAAGAACTTTCGATACACTTGCCATCATTTTTCCAGCTCGAGTTTTATCCATTTGAGCATAATCTTTTAAAAAACGTGCCATGTCTGTTTCTTCATGCGAAAGAAAGAGAACATTTGTTTGATAACTTTCCATAACCTATATAAATAAAATAACACAATCGATTTAATGAATTAAAAAGAAATCTAAATTTACACGAAGTAAATCATGGCATGATTGTCTAACAGCATATAATAATTCAAGTTTAGCATCGACATCTGCATCTGATGCAATAACAAATTCATCTTCTTCTCTACCAAGTTTTTTCATAACAAGCTGTTTTGTTGTCCAATATTTTGAACGTAATTTACCCATACTTGTATTATCTTGATGTTCAGCATGTTTATCATAAAAATTTTTCGAACTCATTCTTTCTATTAATAAAAAAAAAAGTCAAATAATTGATGATGATTTATCAACATCAATATAATATGTCGAGATTTTTCTTTTAACCAATGAATTTCTTTCCTTGATCCTCTATGAAATGAAGAGATCATTGGTGAAAAAAATGAAAACTTCTTATAACACGTCATCCATATAGATATTTTTAAAACCGACAACACAAAGATGAATCGTGTCATACAAACGATAGCTCTCATCTTTCTAGGTTGTTGTTCAAATGTTATATTTCTGGAATTTATTGTTAGGTATATATTTAAGTACTTTTTTTCTCAAAAAAAACTATCATTTATTTAATAGACCATATCCAGGAAGTGGAAATATTATAACATTTGCACAATTTCTCTTTATTGCCATTGAAGGTTGCATTAATTATTATCAATGGGGTGGAGTACAACGACATGTTCCACTCAAGTATAGATTTCAATTAAAAAAAATAAATTTTCGTCAAATTTTTTTATAGAAATTATGGAATATTGGTATTAATGTTTTTCTTAGTTAGTGTTATTAATAATTATGCATTGAATTTCAATATACCAATGCCATTACATATGATATTTCGATCAGTAAAAATTTCTACAGACTTATTTTTTGATAAATGACGTTTTGTTTTTAGGGCTCATTAATTGCGAATCTTATTTTGGGCATGATTATATTGAAGAAAAGGTATGCATAGATAAGAATGAACTGATAAGAATATAGAATTCATTTTTTATTTTATTTCAAGATATAAATTTCGTGAAATTCTTTCAGTAGTTTTAATTACATTTGGAATTATTTTAGCAACATATGCTTCAAGTCAATCATTGAACAAACAAAAGTCAGCAAATAATATCAAAATTGATCAAACAGAACCAGATGTTTTCCGATGGACTATAGGTATTTGTATGTTAGTTTTTGCTCTACTTGTTTCGGCATTAATGGGTATTTATCAAGAAACAATTTATGCAAAATATGGTAAACATCCTCAAGAAGCACTATTCTATTCAGTAAACAAACCTTTTTTTCTTTATTTCGATTCTTATTTTTTTGTTTTTAGCATCTGTTACCTTTACCATTATTTGCACTGGTTGGAAAAGATATTTATCAGCATGCTCAATTATTTAATCAATCAAGTAAATCTTTAAATTCTGTTTTCCTATTGATATCATTCTTTATTTTAGCTTGGCTACCTATTTTTTCTAATGTTGGTGTTCCAATAATGTGGGCGTATTTATTTTGTAATGTCTTGACACAATATTTTTGTATTAGATCTGTATTTATATTGACAACAGAATGTCCATCATTAATTGTGACATTAGTAATAACATTACGAAAATTTGTTAGTCTACTTTTTTCAATAATTTATTTTCAAAATGAATTTACATTCAATCATTGGATTGGTACAGCATCAGTTTTTCTAGGAACATTTCTATTTAGTAATATTCACAATGAAATTATTCGTTTTTTTCGAAGACCAATAAACGACCATGTAGATTAGAAAAAAAATATTTATTTACTGACCCTTTTTTATTTGTAGATTTTGTATTAATTATTATTATTGAAAAGAATGACTCAAATCAATGCAATTGATACTGGTCATGAAGAAATTATTGTATGTAAATTTTTTTATTATTTATTTGGAAGAAAATACAGATTGTTGAAATTATTTTAGCATGATGCTCAATTAGATTATTATGGTATACGCTTAGCTACATGTTCATCAGATAAAAGTATAAAAATATTTGATGTTTCCAATAGCCAACAACGTTTGATAGCTGAATTAAAAGGGTAAGAATTATCTACTAAGTTAAATAATAATAAATTTATGATTTTTTAAAGGCATGAAGGTCCTGTTTGGCAGTTATCATGGTCACATCCAACATTTGGCAGTTTACTAGCATCTTGTTCATATGATAGAAAAGTATTAATATGGAAAGAGACAACACCAACTGGACTACCACCACAATCGAATCCAACTGGTGCTACGCAATATTCAGTCATATATGAACATGAACGACATACATCTTCTGGTAAGAAATATTCTATTCTATTAGTTTCGAAATTAAACTGAACGATAATTTTAGTTAATACAGTTGCTTGGGCTCCATATGAATATGGTCTGATGTTAGCATGTGGAAGTTCGGATGGTTCAATATCGATTCTTAGTTCAACTGGTAAGAACCTATTTTTATAAAATTTTTTTTAAAGAGAAATCTTTTGCTTTCTAGGTGATGGTAAATGGACTACAAGAAAAGTTCCTGATTGTCATCCAGTTAGTTAATTTTCTATGTAATGAATATTTTTGATCTATTTGAATTCTTTTTCTTCTTAGCCTGGTGTTAATGCACTTAGTTGGGCACCAGCTGTTCTTCCTCAATCAAGTGATGATGCAGGTGTTCAAGGAACAACAGGTGAACCTGTTAAACGTTTTGTTTCAGGTGGCTGTGATTGTTTAATTCGTATATGGAAGTAAGTTATTAAATTTTTTTTGTGTATTAAAATCATTATTTCTTGTTTAGAGAACAAGATGATGGATGGGTCGAAGAAACTCATCTTGATCAACATAATGATTGGGTACGCGATGTTGCTTGGGCACCCACATTTAGTTTTCATAAAGATAAAATTGCTAGTTGTTCACAAGATGGTAATGTGTATGTATTTACACGTGATACACGTTTATCAAATAATTGGGAATGTATTACAATTGGTACACATTTTAATGATGTATGGAGTGTTAGTTGGTCATTAACAGGTGATATACTTGCTGTTGCTGCAGCAGATAAAGTTAGCTTATGGAAACTTGGTCTTGATGGTAAATATCAATGTTTAACAACTCCACAAACATCATCAACAAGCACAGGATCACCATCAATTAATAGTACAATGGAAAGTACAACAGGTGAATCTGGAAATATTCCAGTAATGGCAACATAAATAACATTTACATAGATGTTTAATCTCTTATTGTTATTCTTTTCTTTTAGCTAAAATTTTTTTGTGCAGAAAAAAAAAAACCATATACGGAAAATAAAATTTCTCTCTTTTTTTGGTTTGTTTAGTTTTAGATTTATCTCAAAAAAAAATAACTATGAGTCAATTAGGACAAGTTGTAGGAATTTTACGTAAACTCAATGAAGAATATCAAATTAGTACACCGAAAAAATTAAAATTAATTGATGCTTATTTAGTTTATGTTTTACTAACGGGAATTATTCAATTTGCTTATTGTTTACTCGTTGGTACATTTCCATTTAATTCATTTCTTTCGGGTTTTATTTCAACTGTTGGATGTTTTATTTTAGCTGGTAAAACAGTTTAAAATTTCGTAATAAATAACTTTCTCTTGTGTCTTTTTAGCAAGCTTACGTATTCAATTAAATAAAGCGAATCAATCAACATTTAATGTTACACCGGAACGAGCATTTGCTGATTTTGTCTTTGCTCATATTATTTTACATTTAGTTGTAATGAATTTTATTGGTTAAAAGACAAATTTCCATATGATTAAAGCTTGATGTTTTAGCGTTTGTTTTTGCTTTGAATGATAAATAAACAAAAAAGATTGTGAACATTCTACTAATTGATTTTATATAATTACCTTTCTATAACACATTCAATTAGTTGTTTTTTGATAATAATTTGTAACAGTTATTTACCTAGATGATGTAAAATTATGATGACATGGATACACGGTTCATTGAGTTTATAAGCGAAAATAAAAATAAAGTTGTAAATGATTTTGTTATGATATTTATTTTTCAAAAAAAAAATATAAGATAATTACAATAAAAATAAATCCATTAATTACTATCTTCACTAATATTCTTCAGTACAAAAAAAATCATATTATCTCTTATTTGATACAAAAATGTGAATTGAATACAGGGTTAATTTACTTGCAAAAAATGAAAAATCGAGTATGTTTTAAAATATAGAAAGAGGACATCTAAAAGAATGGATACATACGTTGTTGTTGCGGTTGTGGCATCATAAACCAATTTGGCATATTTACATTAGGGTACATCGATGGGTAGAGAGGATGTTGAAATTGAGGATAAAATTGAGCCTGAGGCTGCACCATTCTATCGAACTGTGGATGATGTTGTGGTATATGTTGCTGCTGCTGCTGTTGTTGTAGTAATTGTTGTTGCTGTATATGTTGCTGTTGCTGTTGTTGTAGTAATTGTTGTTGTTGTATATGTTGCTGTTGTAGCTGTTGTTGTTTTTGCTGCTGCCTCATAAAATGTCGTGCTTGCTGCTTTGCTTGTTGTACCTGTTGTTGATGAAGGCGGAGCATATCAGGAGAAGCAGGTACCGGATGTTGACCAACAAAAGCTGGAGAAGAGGCACTTGGCTGTAATAGTTGAGGTGAAATTGGTCGTCGACGATACTTAACTGGAGTACCTGGTAAAGGATGTTGAAATTGCTCAAATGAATCACGTCGAGCGGAACGATCAAATCCTTGTTCATTAGAAGCACGTCGATTTTGATTGAATCCACCAAATTCAGGTCTTACATTTTGATTCATAAAATTTTTATCTCTTCTATGCTTCGGTTTACGAGGGGGGAGAACAGGAAGTGCTTCATAACCATGCTGTTCTCGAGCACCATTGACTGCATCAAAAAAACTTCGTGGTAAAGGGCCATAATCAAGATTAAATGATGAATCTTCATCTCCTATTTGATGTTTACCATTTGATGATAATGGTGATATATGAGCACTACTAAATTTCTTAAGTTTTCGAAAGAGTCCCATGTTGCGCTGTCAATAACAACAATAATGATCGATCATTATGTTGTGTATTTTCTATGTAATTATAAAACGTGAAATCAATCAAGCATATCAAATCAAGTGCAAAGGTAGTGAGTCATTGTAATATCTATTACATATGTAGGTGTTGCAATTCGTTAGTAATATCTTGACTGAAATTATTCATTCGTGATATATACATAATATTGATATTGATGCATAACAATCAAGATCTTTTTTGTTGATTGAGCAATTGAAATAATTTTTGTTTAGTATAATAAGTGAAGAAAAATTTCACAGACATTATACATACCAGGGAAATGAATTTTCATATGTAACACACTCTGATTATGTAACAAAAAAAAGTAGATCGCTCTCCTTGAAAATGCACCATCATTTTTAATTAAATATTTTATCTTAAAATTCTAATCTCGTGTTCTAAACTACTATTGTATAAGAGGTGTCAACGAAACCAGATCAAATCATTAGCAAATATTATTACAACTCTTACTAGTAATAAAATGATTTTTTATATCGTATTAAATCCTCGCATAACTTGAATACAAATATATGCAAATATTATAAATATTGATAAAATATTATAAACACACACTTCAAATGCCCTCATTTGTTATCGAGTCATATAATCCCTATAAAACAAAATCAATAGTATTGATTATTTCATTGAAAATAAAATAGTTTTTTTTTTATCAAATTCTAAATAAGTAGTAGTAAAACTTAACAAAGAAAAACATAATTGATTTTAAGCCTACATATTTCATGCGCAAAGTCATCGAAAAAAAATAATATTGCAATTTTTTATTTGTTAAGTAAAGAATTGAATAAAAAAAAAAGCTATTTATAGAAACACTCTTAACTGAGACTACTCTTATCATGCTTTTAAAAATTCACCTTGACAAAAGAAATCAAATAATAATTGATAAAAATTCGGGTTTTTCGACTAGTTTCAATATTTAATTATCATATAAAAGTGATTATGAATCTGTTGATATGCATGATGTTAATTAATATGATATATCGTATCAATCAAATTATCATATCTTCTTCTTCTTCCTTCTTTACATCAATTATTATCATCTCTTTATAATTGATGCGAATTTATCGAAGTATATAGACAAGCATAACATACTTTTATAATAAAAAATATCATTTTCTCTTTCGATTAAATCTAACTATGCAACAATCATCATCATTTATCTATCCATCATCACCATCATCAAATCTTTCTTTTTCTGATTCCGGTTATTCATCACCTTCATTGCATTTCTCATCATGTCCATATTCAAATGAATCCTTCTATCTTTCTCCTTCTCATTCATGTAAGCTTTTTAGATGATTAAAAATTTCAAAATAACTCTTCTCATTTTTCTTAGATCCGTTATCATCTTCAATCTATGATCAATCAGTTGTAAATAGTACACCGATCTCATCATTTAAAGTAAATCATTGATATACATTTATTCAATAGATTAACATTGTTTATTTTCTAGAATTGTCAGTATAAATATGATCAAAATAGACAATTGACTACATCATCTCCATTAGTTCATTGTGTAAGATTTTTTTTCTTAATTAATATTCTTTTCAAGCTTTATTTTATACTATAGGCACGTAAACGAATCAGTGATGAAGCAATCGAATATCTCAACACATTTTATGCAAGAAATAAACGCCCAACAGATGTGGAAAAAGATCATCTTGCTGTGCAATGCAATATAACATTAGCACAAGTTAATACATGGTTTAATAATGCACGTTCCCGTCGTGGTGATACAAGAACAAAATTAACACAAAAATTATTAAAAAAACAAATCGATTCGTTAAGTAATCAAATTGTTCAACTTCAACAACAGCAATCATGTTCATTTTAATTTCATTTTTTTTTCTACACTTTCTCTTTTCGTGTCAATAAATGTTCTTCATAAGCAAATATAGTTCATTTGTCATATATAGATTCAGATGAAGTCCATTTGCATAATTACATGCTTGTGTTAAATTTTATGTTCGCTTGATAAATGTACATATATATATATGTGTCGTACTATGGATGCCATCAGAATGGTACTGTATCAAGATTAGACAGATTCTTGTGATTATGTATGGCTTACAATAATTCATTCTTTTCTCCTTCATCTGACACTGACAGGTCACCACATGCCTCAAGCGGTACCAGTGCCAGCAACCGTGAATGAGGTGGTTCCCTCCACTTGACTGCACTCTTTTCTCTTCTCCATTTCTTTTGCACTGTACAATAAACGTTCAGTGAAGAGATTGCCCTATGCTCGAACTTTATGCATAATAACGGAGGAGAGTAGAACATAAAGAAAAGTTTCTGTTCTCTTTTTCTTCTCTTCGTCGCTCATTAGTAGTCGTACATATATATAGAGAATAAGGCGAGACCATCATGCTCTTGAACAATAACAATACAAGTCGGACACAAATACTAAGATGAACTCATCCCGTTAAGAACGAGTAAGTATAATGACTGAACGTGTGCGCGTGTGATTGATCGATCGACACAGTGTATATGTTTGTATATATGTATATATATATATATACATATCTTTACATCAAATTCGTTTCGATTTTATTACTTTCAATTTTAAATAAGACAAATGAAGCGAAAGATATATATATATATATTTGTTCATTTGATAACCTTCATTATGATGTCATAAAAGTTTGCTTTAGTTTAGCATAAACTACAAATGGCATAAAGAAATAAGCATTGAAGTGAAGCCGTGAATGAAAATTGAATTGATTCTTTTTTTTAAATATACACACGTAGCCTATACATGAGTTTTGCTTGTTTCTCCGTTCATTTTTTTTTCTCGTCTTCTTCTTCTTCTTCTTTTTACATACTTAATCATAAAAACCGGCTGAGATATGTTGTCACAGATGGTGACAGTAAAATTCTAAACGTGTTGAGTCATGAAATAATATAGAGAGAAAAAAAAACGATACAATTTGTACATTATTATACAAAGAAAAAGGTGAGTTTGTAAATGTGTAAGTGAATAGATCGATTAGGGTTAGTAAAACTATTCATATTGTATTATTTAAGGCTCATCAAAAAATTGAAAGTAAACAATAGATTTCGCTCTTTTTTTTTTTACATCACAAACTGTCTTCTCATTTATTCTCACGTTTGTTATTTTTACTAGCGTATCGTTCACTACCACCAGTACCTATTACTTGACATTCTAGATGCTATTTACCATCATATCCATTATTATTGTACATGAACAGGAAGGACGTGTTCACCTATCAAATTCTCGTCAGTTTTTTTCTATTCATTTTACAAATCAACGATCAGTAACAATCAATTTCGTATATATATGTATATATAATATATAACATTTTTCATTTTCGAAAAGATATACATACTCTCGTAAGACTATGTTCAAATGAACAAAGCGAGTAAAATAGAAGAGGCATGAAAATGAAATTTTCAAAATGCAAGGACATCATTTTTTTGTCAAAAAATTTTACATCATAATGTATACAATTGTCTGAGTAAATAGAATTGTTCGATTTTAATTTTCTCTCTTGAGAACATCTCATCTTAACCTTCATCGTCCAGATTTTTACGACCTTTGTCTTTATCAATGATACTTAGATGTTTGAAATCTGAGCCAATTGCTTCGATTCTCATCCTTCTTTTTTTCATTTTCTTGTTTGCATCATAAGTTTTTCTCTTCGCTCTCGTCATCACTTTTTTTTAAATACGAAGGTGTGTGTAGATGTCTTTTTCTTTTCGTGCATATATAATGATGCGGTCGATTTTCATTTCTTTGCGGTTTCATACGTTCGAAAAGAATAGAAGAAGCGAGAACGAGAGAGAGAGAGAGAGGGAGAGAGAATTGTTCAGTACGTTTGAATGATTGCGGTCATTTCATATATATAGAATGCCAAAATACATATAAAAAAGGTGGAGAGAGAGACACAGAGAGAGAGGGAAAGAGAAGAAAAAAAAGAACAGACTTGTTAAATTCATTTTTTTTTAGAATATTAATTTTCAGTATTCTCTGTCAGATGATTATAGTCAGACGTTCATTCACAATATTTAGAGTGTAGAGTATACAAACGATATTTGACAGTCTCGTCAGTACTTGAGCCAATCATAATTCTTTTTTGTCTTCTTCAAGGTTTATTTTTCTTTTTTTGTTCTTCTCTTTTCTCCCGGCAGGTTTGACCGTACGAACAAACGATGAACGAAAGCATTTTTCGTTCTATGCAAAGGTCGACAGACACATTCACATGAATCGACCTAGGCCATCGTCCATTTCTATTCATTTTTAAAAAACGAAATTTTCTTCTTCTTCTTATTCTAGATGTGCAATGATTCAGTCAGATCATCACCATCGATTCTTATTGATTCATTGTCTATTTATATTTCTATTAATTAATCTAACTTCAGCACAAATATGTCAAAATGATATACCTGATTTTTTCTATAATGTCAGTTTTACTGGACCCATTTTTGATCAATCTGTTTATACAATAACAGTACAAAATTTCTCTGTATTATCTCCAAATGATACAACTGTATTTAATTTTAATGTACGACCAGCAACAATCTATAGTCGACCAAGTTTTGTTTCAACATCAGTGACTGGTCGAGCACTTAATTTAACATCAGGAATTATAACTGTAGTATCAACCGATCCAAGTTTTGCTGTTACTACATTATCAAATGGTTCCTATGCCCTTGTTACAAATACTTTGTAAGTCATTAAAAAATGTTTAAATGAGAAAATAATTTGTCATTTTTCTATTCATTTAGTCCATTAAATTACTTTTCACCTTATAATCGTTATTTATTTAATCTGATCGCAACTCAGACATATTCAAATCGACCAGAAGTTAGTTCAACAGCTATTGTTGAAATTAATTTAGAAAATTATAATGTACATGCACCAATATTCGTGCCAGCAAATCAAACATTTTATATCAGTGAAACTGCAGTAATCGGTTCAATATTTGGTACTGTCTATGCAACTGATGCTGATAATGATGGAATTATCTATTCTATGGTTAGTAGTCAATTTTCAATTGATTCATCAACTGGAGTTTTAACATTACAACAATCATTTCAAACATCAGCAGCATCACAATATTTTGTTACAGTTACCGCAAGTGATGATGGTTCATCATGTTTACCAACACGTCCACTTTGTCCAAGATTTTCTACATCAACAACAATTACAATAAATGTAACTGCTGTTAATAAACGATCACCACAATTTCTCAATTCAATATGTGGTTCAACACTTACATTTTATGAAAGTAATGTAATTGGAGCAAATATTACAACAATAACGGTATTTGATGATGATAGAGGAGATAATGGACAAGTTACAATATCATTTCCATCTGAACAAGCACAAACAACAGGTAAGATTTTTGTGATTTGTTAAAAAAGTTCATTATTATGATTTTGTTTTTTTTCAAGTAAGCGGTTTAAGAAATACCGCCTATTCACAATTTTATATTCAACAATTACCACAAACGAATACAACTCGTACAGCTTTATTACGAACAAATATATCATTTGATTATGATGCACCTGGTAAGACAATCGAAATTTTATATTAAATAATCATCTAAAGAGAATCACTAATTTTGTTTTATTTCGATTTTAAATCTCAGTTAGATTAAGAAACCTTAGAAATGTTTATGCTTATGACATGCTAATAATGAGTTATGGCTTGTTTATTAGGTTTCTTATTCAGATTATAATATTGTTGAATAAACAGTTTTCCTCTAATTATATTTTATAAAAGTATGAAACACAGTGACTTTTGAAAGTCTTACTGAAATCTCATTATCTGGCTACACAACGATCCCAATGGGTTTATCTTAATTTCATTTGAACTCATACGGATCCGAAGTTTTAGGATGTATTACTTCTTTATTCCTAGAAGTTTTATCAAATTCAATAACTTATAAATATCGTTTAGTCTATGAATTTGTTAATATTTATTGTTTAAAATATAATTTTAGGTTGTCCTCGAGTTTGGTATTTATTCATATTAGCTACTGATCATGGTACACCACCACGACAGTGTATGTATTAAATATTAAATATGATTTTTTTTGATTATTTTTTTGAATATTTATAGCGTTCTGCAGTTTACGTATTAATTTACTTGACTTAAACGATAATCCGCCAGGTAAAATAAAGACAATTATTGTTCTTTTTTGTCTAAAAGGAAATTTTTTCTCTAGTATTTGTAATGACAAATTGGAATTATACAATATATCGTTCAACTGTTGGAAATTCTAATAATAGTGCACGTTTCTTACGTATAATTGCATCTGATGCTGATTCAGGTTTAAATGGTCAAATAAATTATTATATTGGAACGATTAGTGTACCATATTTTACAATAAATCAAACGACGGGTACAATTATTCTTCGTAGTGATGTTCCTGGAATATATAATTTAAGTGTTAGTCAATTTCCAATAACATTCCAAGTTTATGCACAAGATCGTGGTACACCTCCACGAATTAGTGAAGCAAATGCAACGGTAACAATTTATTATAATAATGGTAATGATCCTCCACCAGCTCGTTGGCTTGATCCAGCTTATGAAGAATTAAATTTTCCAATCATAGAAAAATATTATGAAACTTATGGTAATCAACCGATATTTAATACGAGTTATGGTTTTAATGGAACTATAAGTTATTTATTAACATCATTAACATCATCAATTATGACTGTTAGTAGTCCATTTCCAAATACATACATACCATTTAGTGATGTAGCAGTATCAAGAAATGGATATACATTTAATAGTGGAATTGTTGTTACGAGGTATGAATGAAGATTTATTTTTTAATCATGGTGTATATGCATGAGTCTTAATAATTTGTTCAAATGATGATAGAAAGATAATTTAATGTGATAAGCAATACTAATATATGAGATTATGGTTTAGATAAAGTATCTGAAACTTTAAATTCTGAATACAAGTGAGAGAATACGATGTATTGGTTGGAATAGATGCAAAAAGTTGAGAACTGAGATTTGAGCGTATGAATATCATTGCAGGGTAAGTAATGTGAATTATGGTAATGGTGTGAAATTTTAATATGCATAATTTATCATGAACGATATCTACGTAACGATTATGCGATACTATTCAAATATGAACATTGTAATAGAGAATTTTCAAAGTACAACTCATTCATTGCACAAATATAACCAATAGTATTTATTTATCTAAAGAATAACGTTGACTATCATAATCAGAGAGATGTAAGAAATACTAAATCCGAGTTGTACTACTATATCAATCAACTTAATTAATACAGTATTTAGTAATTCGAAATATTTTTTTCTTCTTCTAGTGGTTTACATGCTGAAATTCAAAATTTATATTTAATATATATTCGTGTTCTTGTAACTCCACCATTAATTGGTTCGACCACAATAAGGATAATTGATCAAAATGATCAAATTCCAACATTTGATATTCGTTCTATAGTATTGAGTGTTGTTGAAAATGAAAGTGGAACACGTATTATTGCACAAATTCAAGCATTTGATCGTGATGTTGATTTTCCATATAATTATGTTCAATATCGTTTAAATGAAGTTTTAACTGATTCCGAAGCTATTGGAAATTTTTTTGTTGCTTCCAATGGTTCACTATGGACAAATGCAACATTTGATCGTGAAAGTAATAAAACACTTTATCGAATATTTGTAACAGCTTATGATGGTGCACCAGCATGGAATTCTGTTAATCCAAATACACAAGATTTTCAATTTGATATTCAAGTTATTGATGTTAATGATGTACCACCAGGTAAAAATATGAAATATATATATATTTAAAAGATTTCTTATTCTTTGTTTTATAATTTAGTTTTTGTTAATTCATCATCAATAACAATACAAATAAATGAAACAACTGCAAATGGTACTGGAATACTTAATTTAACGATAACTGATACTGATTTTGATACAATAATTGATTTTGGAATTTTAAGTGGAAATCTAAGAAATGTTTTTGAATTTAATTTACTATCAAATAATTTAGCTGATTCAACACGTACACAATATCAAGCAATTGGACAATTATCTGTTGTTGGTCCATTAAGTTATGAAAGAACACCAAATTATACATTAGTTTTATCAGCATTTGATACACTAAATCTGGCAACAGTAACAGTTACAGTTTTATTGATACCACAAAATACAAAAGCACCTTATTTTAATTTAATGCCCGGTTTTGCTTCTTATCAATATTCTGTTACTGAAGGAACTGCAGTTCCAATACTCGATGGACCTGTTGTAAGTAGATCATTCATGAAATTCAAATTATTATCAGTTGTTTCGTTTGTATAAGATATCACGATATGTAATGAGGATTTATTGATTAAGTGAAAGAAGAATAGGGTCATTGTGAATAAATTCAATAAGCTTCAGATTAATTTAAATGCAAGGTCATCCTTTTAAATGTAATATTGAAATGCTAGCTACGAATAAATATATGACCTTACTGGGATTTCGTTTAATCTGATAAGCTGCCATTTGAAATACTGTAGCGATTAATAGTTTGAGAAGCTATTGTCTTGAAATGTAAGAGTGATTTACAGGCTGTCGGAATAAAAACAAAGAATTCGAATTTATACTAAATTTTGATCAAGTTCTGTTCTTTCAATTAGTCTTAACTCTAAGTAAAGAATTTACTTATATCAACATTTAGAGTAAATTTTGTGATTTGTCAATGCAGTTCTAAGTATATATGAGCGTTATCAAACATACATATTATATACAATAGCTATGAGTCTAAATTAGTATATACTAGCAACTCAATGCTTTGATCTAATTTCAGTATAATTCCAACTCTTTCTAAAGTTGTACTGCTCGATAGTTATGTTAGCAGTAGGGCTGAAAATTTCGAATTTAGTAGATATTAATCGAATGGACTCTAGTCAATTCATTGCTGGAAATAACAATGATTCTCCTCTTCAGAACAGTGTCTTGTTTTCTTGATTACTATGTTGGATAAAGCAATGATTGCTGATCAGGCTTCACTATATCTTATATTTTTTATTTATATATTTGATTAAAATGTATAGATTGATCGAAAGTCAGAAACTCTAATCCTCATTCGATAATATCATTATATCCCTATTAAACTAAACATATATGTCTCTTAAAAATATAAATCTTTTCTATTTAGATTCGTGCAACAGATCCTGATATTCCACCGACAGCACTTGTCTATTCTATAGTTACTTATAGTAATCAACAAAATTTAAATCCTTTATATTTAAATCAAGCTAATAATGCGACAACAATTGGTATCGCATTACCAGGTCTTTCTCGTGATTTACCATTTGGCGCTCCTATATACAATTTCTCTATACGTGTTACTGATCAAGCTGGATTAGGTGTTTCAAGTTATGTACCAGTTAGTATCACAGTTATTGATACAAATAATAATGCACCTATACCAACGGTAAGATTTCATAACAAAAAAAACAAATTCTTTCTCTATTTTAATAATAAATTTTTCTTATTTAGAATCCACCATGGATTTTAACCGAAGGTGTATTAAATCCAAGTACAACAGTTATATTTACTGACTATGATGACCCAGCACAAAATAATACAGTACCTTATCAAGTTCAAATTGTTAGTCCATCATCGTTTTCACTTTCTGGTCCAACTTTAAATTATAATGGATCATATACATTGATCTATAATGGTATTTTAAATCGTACTCTAGCAAGAAATTTAACTGTTACATTTAATGCAAGTGATAATAAAGGTTTTTCAGCTATAACAACAATTCCGGTTGTTGTTGGTGATGTTTTAAATGCTTATCCAATATCCGATGGTTATAAAACAATTAATATTGTCTATGTTAATGGTTACATAAATTCATTACGAAATGTTCAACTTGGTTCAGTTTATGTTATGGATTTAGATGATTGGTTTCGTGCTTCAAGAACATATTCTGTAAGAGATGTTAGCAATGGACAAACATTTAGTGCTTCACAAGGTTATTTAAGTACATCGGATTTACTCTACCCGGGATCTATTACAGTACATGTGACTGTTACAAAACCAAATGTACCATCAACAGCTTTAGGTACAATGGATCTTACAATTACAAGTGTAGATAGCGAACTTGTTCGACAAGCAGCAACAATTCGTATTCAAGGTATTTAAAGTTTTTCATATAACTTAAGCAATCTAGTATAGAGAAATAGGATTGACTATGCAAAAATGCGAATATTTTATAGTAAGAACTATAAGTCCATCTTTATTTATGATAGAGACGATATCTTTGATAGTCATTAATTTTCTCTTTTCAAATATACTAAAATCATTGAATTTAACGTTAATTATTGTTTGATGATATGCGCTATCAAACATAGTCTTTCACATGTCAAAATTTTATTTAATAAATGAAAAATTATTATTAGAAATTATACAATCATGTATAATTAAAAAATTTTTTATCAATATTAGATTTTTATAAGTACAATCTATTTGACTATTGGAGATATATTAAATATCATTCAATTTTTGGATTATATAAAACTATATTTTTTTATTTATATTAAAGGTGAATATCCTGAAACATTAATTGATCCATCACTTGGTAATCGTCTTGGTACTCTTCGTAATGCATTAGCATCAATTTTACTTGTTACTGTTGATTCAGTAAAAATTCTAGCTATTCGTTCTGTTTATCAATATCGAAGTCCGTATTACCCACCATTACCATTCGATCAAGCTAAAGCACAAGCATTAACTGATGTTATGTTCTATGTTTCATCATTAAATAGATATGATATTGAAAATACATTAAATAATAATCTTGCTAAATTTTCATCAAGTTATGGTATAACAGCAAATGCAAGTGGACCGAATCCATGTACTAACTATGTTTGTCCATTAGGTAAATCATAAAGATTTTTTTTTGGAAGGATATTTATTTATATATTATTTTTATTATTTAGGTACAACTTGTCGTCCAACACGAACAATCCAACCATTACCTTATGCAGTTGATACAAATCAAACATCATTTGTTGGAATAAATGTTGTTGATTCTGCTGATTGTGTTAATGCAACTTATGCAACTGGTTTTACAAATACACAAATTGGATGTACAACATATTCATTTAATAATTTAACATATTGTCCATGTACATCATTACAAGCTTATGCACCACTTGGACCTTATTGTCAAGTTCTTGGAAGAACATTTAATAATAATGGTGGTAGTTATGCTGTCTATGATGGAAGTAGTTTTTCAAATGAAGCACCAACACGATTTTCATTTGATTTTGCTTCACGATCACCATTAACTGATGGATTAATTCTTTTATATGGACGTAATACAACACCTGTCAATGATTTTGCTTGGACATCCATTGAAATATATCAATCAAAATTAAGATTTCGTTTTCGAGATACAATACTTGATGCAGCAAGTACAACTCTTAATGCTTCAACATGGTATCATGTTGAATATCAAGTATGTATCACTTTCTCTTAGTGAACAAAATAAAAAGATTTCTAAAACTAGAAAGAAATAGTTTGTTTTTTTTTTGTCTCAGAAAATTTACATATTCTTCATCGACATTGTTGTTTTATTATGATGACATTTTGTTCGTTCTTAAGTTACAGGAAATACTTGAATTTGTAATTGAAGGATTGACTTGAGTTCTGATATATAGTATTTCTTAGAATATGAATTAATATATAGTTAATGACATTTAATAATAGAAGAAAACTTTTAATAGTAGAAAATTATATTTATTTCATTCTTTTTTTTTCTTCAGTATGTTGATTCATTAATTCTTGTCGAAGTAAATGATTGTCAATATGTAACAAAAATAAATAATACATTAAATACATATGATTTATCTAATGTTCAATTATATCTTGGTGGTTTACCAGTTACAGGTTCATTAGTATCTGCTCTTTATCCAGTATTACAACAAGTTAATACATTTAGTGGTTGTATAAGAAATGTTTTATCAAATGGTTATTATCTTGATATGAATTCAGCATTAGCATCAGCTAATTCTGATATTGGACAATGTCCATGTGCATTAACAAATTCATGTACGACAACAACATTAGCACGTGCATCAGATATAATTATACCTTGGTATACATGGTTAATAATTGCATTAGTTTTATTATTATTAGCAACAATTATTGCATTAGGTTTATTAACATGTATAAGAAGAAGACAACAACAAAAGACATTAGCTGGTTTATATCCAGATGATACAAGAGATAATATTATTGATTATAAGTAAGTAAAATAAGATTTGAATATTAAAATTATTGTGAAATATTTTCTAGAGAAACTGCTGGCGAAGAAGATCATTCAACTTATAATCTTGGTGTATTAAAAAAACCTGTTTATGCATTATCAGATGAAGAGATCTTAGCAAATGGTGCTCGAAGTGGTATGCATAATATAGGTAAATATATATATTCTTAAGAAACAGTGAAAGTTAATTTATTTGATTCGTTTAGGTTATACTGAAACTACAATAACTCGTCGACCAGGATTAGGAGAATATATTGATGAAAAATTAACTGAACAACAAATAGCATCATATGCAAATGATACACAATTACATTATCGATATGAAGGTGAAGGTTCTATAGCATCAGATTTAAGTTCAATAGAATCGATTCATTATCAAGATGAACATGATTTTCGATTTCTTTATTCATGGGGACCAAAATTTTCAAGATTAGCTGATTTATATGCTGGTGGTTTAGATGATGATAATAATAATATTGACAATGCTTAATACAAATAATAAAAAAATAATCTATTTATTCATTCTTTCTTACTTTCTTTCTTTTTTTGTGGGATTGTTTAGAAATATTTTTGTTGCTCAATTCTTTATGTAGATTAGACATTTAAGAAAACAAATCTTTTTCTTTCCTCTTATTTACATGTATCGGAAAAGAAGAAAATCAAAATATAAATGTGTTTTTTTTTCTCTGTATATAAATTTCATAAGTTCTTTTTTTTCTTATCTTATCAGGAATAATCGTGCTTTTCTTTTTCATATGTATGTGTGTATTCTCAATTGTTTGGTTTCGTTCATTCTTTCTATATTTTTTACAACTGTGTATTTTGGTTGCATGAAAGAACAAAAAATAATAAAATGCAGCTTAATATAGTTATTTGATTTTTAATGAAATATAAGAAAATATCTTTATATTCTATCTAGAGTAATAAATATTTATGTAATTATAGACAAGCAATAGATATATTTACATATAAGATAAACGAGAAGATCAATTAATAGTTTTTATTTTTGTATCGTTCAGATTTAGTTTCTAAAAATAGAAACTCTCATAAACTTTCATAAGGAATTTATATACTATATGAATTATAACTTGATTTCTGTCAATATTGACAATTAATTGATGAAGATAGATTATATCTAAGGAAAATATTTCATATTCTTCATTCTAAATTTATAGTTTATGATTTTATGAATCTATAAATATCTTGATAATAAAACAGATCTTATTTACACACATTTTTTTTTGAATAACACTGTATACGTTTGTTTATAGGAAATTAGTTTCAACATCTGTTAAATAACCAACTAGCAAGGTCAAGTAGTCAAAAGAAATGTACTTAACTATCATAAATAACAATAGAATTGATCTTATCATAAAATAATTGACTGAGTATTTTATAGATAGTTATGTATTGTATAATTAGAAAGAGAATCAAAATAAAACATCTGTATAACAAAAAAAAAAGAAGGAATCTTTTTCTCCTCTATGTTTTTCTATAAGTATTATGTGACTTTTTTCTCTTTTCTTTTTCTCTGTCTCTCTCATATAATCTGCTTCAACATGTCTTCTGACGAACGTTGATGATCCATAGAAATTAGTTTACTTTAAATACATATGGATATCTTTATTCTAATTATTACTACTATCTTATGCTTATTACTTTCACAAACAAACTCAAAAACAAGTAAGTGTAAACAAAACTTGATTTCCATTAATGCAGTCATGTAAAACTAATCCTTATATCTCTATTAATCCATCAATCATTTGTTTTTGTCTATGGTTTCGAATAGCTTTAAAAACGTTCTCTGGGCGATATATTTTTCCTGTTATTTCACCTATTGTAAGATAGTACAACGTAGTGATATTATCTCTCAAGGTAAATAATAATTTTTTCATATTAAAGAATCTATTAGATATGTCATTTGAAAACAAAAACAAAGAAATATTATGGTTTAGTATAGTAATTCTTAAAAATAAAACTCTTAGAGGCCATACATAAAGGACGGTGAGATCAGTCGAAAGCGGGCATTTTCGGATAGGGGAGGTGGAGCGTCAGAAAGATCTAATGATTCATACGCAATGACGATTGTTTTTTGAGCACTTTATGCGAAATTTTTAAGCAAAATTGGTTTTTGAAGAGTTTCGTTCGTTGAGAATAAACTAGAGCTGAAAACGGGAACGAATCGCCTTGTCAAAATTTGTCGGTACCAGAATGTTTAAGTCATCAAATCTACATATGGACAATATGTCAGTTGGCTGACCGACAAAAAAACAGTAGTGTTGAAAAAACAGACTTTTTCGAAAATGTTTTGAAAACTGGACGTCCCGAGGAAAGGGAGGAATTCAGAAATGCGAGTTTTACCTGGAAATCCTTTATAGATGACTTCGTAGAATATATTGAAAACCTTTCAACTATTGTCAACCATCATAATCTATTTACAGAAGTTTAGCATATTTTATTAAAAAAATAACTCTGCATTTTTTATTATTAACTTAAGTCATGAATTCTTATTTCAAACTTCGTATTGAGTTTATTCTCCTATCACTAGAAATATGTAGAATAATCTATTTTTCAAAATAGAACATCAATACAATAGAGTTATTTATTGATCACTGGGCAATTTGCCTTAACGCTATTAATGTCTAGAAAGAAGAAAAACGATAATTGTATATGTCAATATGTGTCATTCGTCGTCAACATCATTTAATCTTTCCGTACTATCATAAATATTAAGAATATATCGATAGCATCAATCAGAAGGTCATTGTGAAATATAAACTGAATTTAATCACATAGAAAATTCTTCTGTAATTTCAATTAAAAAAAATATATTTAATAAGTATATAATTATTTCCTTTATTTTTTTTCAAACGCTGAACCATAATTTAAATAGTGTTTATCAATAGAAATATAATGTCAATAAGAGGACCTTGTAAATGTTTTGACAATATAAATAAATAGCTATTATAAATATTTCGAGGTCGATGTTATGTTTATCCTATATTGAATAAGTGCCTAGAAATGATGTCAGATACAAAAGAATAAGAACATAATCTTTTTTGTGTCTTTTAATCTATTTATTTAATAGAACTGTATCAAATTTCAAGGATAATATACATCTTATTTACTATTAACATATGTTAGAAATTTTTATAAATAGCAAAACTTTGCTTTTTTTTTTGGTTTTAGGTAGAATTGAACAGAAACAACTAACTTATGAAATTGTTATTCCTCAACGATTTTATTCTCGAAAATCTATTTTACAAAAACGTTCATCAAATAAATATTTATTTTATCGTATTTATGCATTTAATCAAACATTTGAGTTATCATTAATACAAAATGAAATATTTCTATCTCCATCATTTATTACACAATATTTTAATGATAATCAAACACGGATAAATCGTAATATTCAACAATGTTTTTATCAAGGTTATATTAATAATAATCATCTATCAATAGTATCAATTAATTTATGTAATGGATTAGTAAGTATTATAAAATTAAGCCTTTCCGACTGCCTATTCAAAAAAAAAATCCCGTACTCCCCCACGGCAAAATATTGCCATTTGGCCGGAAAGGATTAGATCTCATATGATAAATATTTTGAATAATTTTTTCTACAGTTTGGAACATTTATTTATAATAATACGGAATATTTTATCGAACCAAAATATCAAACAAATAATACAATATGGAATTTTGAACATATGATTTATACTTCTAATAAGTTATTATTATCAACGAATCATTGTCCTGTTGATGGTAATTCATTAATTATTTTTCTAATCCATTTTCTAAATACTTATACTTATTAGGTAAGCTGGATTTTGAAAAAAAAGATGATACCCATCATCATGTACAACTTTCTTATACTCGAAAAAGACGTAAATTAAGTTTTGATAGAACGGCAAAACATGTTGAAATACTTATTGCTTATGATGATTCAATAAAAGAATTTCATTCCGATATTGATATTAGATCATATATACTTACATTATTTAGTTATGTATGTTTTAAAATAATTAAAAAATTTTTTGGATATTGAAATCTGATTTATTTTCAGGTATCACATTTATATTCAGATGCAAGTATTGGAAATAATATTAAAATTTGGTTAGTTAAATTAGTCGAATTAGGAAAAGATTTAAGTGTAAAAACCACAAAAAATAATTGTTTTTTTTATATAAATATTTTTTTATTAGAATGAAATAAAATTAACTGATAATGCAGCTGATTTATTAAGTAAATTTTGTAAATGGCAAAGAAATTATAATGTACCAGGTACATACGATGCAGCTGTTCTTCTTACTAGGTAGAATAAAATTAAAATAAAAAACAATAACTTGAATTATTCATTTTATTATAGAATACCATTGTGTAATATACACTCAAAAAATACAACTGATAGTAAATGTGATACATTAGGTATAACAGAATTAGGTACAATGTGTAATCTAACATCAAATTGTGCTATTGTACGTGATAATGGATTTGCAACAGCATTTACAATTGCACATGAAATAGCTCATTTGTAAGAGAAATAATTCATATATATATATTATTCTTAATAAATATTGTATTTTAAATAGATTTGGTATTCGTCATGATAATGATAAAGCTTGTTTAAATTTTAATAAAGAACAAAATCTTATGGCAACTTCACTTACATTTGATCATAATCATTATAAATGGTCAAATTGTAGTAGATTTTATTTTACTCAATATCTTGAGTAAGTTAATTCATATTATTTGATATGTAAGGGTGTGAGTGGGTGTGAGACAAGAGGAGACACCCACATCCACCCACATTCATCCTCATCCACACCCATCCTCACCCTCACCCACACCCACCCTTACCCACACCCAAACTAAACCCTTTATAACTTATTGTAACAGTGTGTATAGTAACTAAATAATTTTAATTTTAAGGTCTGATCGATATCCATGTTTGAATAATATACCAGATTATAAATCATCATTATTTGAAGGTTTAAATGATGAACAAAATGCTCGTGAATTCCCTGGTCATTTTAATGATCTTGATGAACAATGTCGTCGAGCATTTGGCATTCAATTTGAATACTGTAAAGATATGAGTCATGGTGTATGTAAATGAATTTCTTCTTTCAAAAAAAATCTATTGTTTTTTTTTCATAGCCAAAATGTGCTCGACTTTATTGTCGAGAAATATTATCACATTCATTATCATCATGTATAACTAATCATGCTCACTGGTCTGATGGTACTGGATGTTCAGAAACAAAAAACGACATTAAAGTAAAATATAAATATATACGTAAGTGATTTAATATTATATAAATATTTTTCTTAGCGTTGTTTTCATGGTCTTTGTCGAAGTACACATGATTTAAAAGCAATACATGGTAATTGGGGTGAATGGTCATCTTGGTCAACTTGTACAAGAACTTGTGGAAGTGCAGTACAAAAATCACAACGATTTTGTGATAATCCGAAGTAAATCTTTCAAGATTTGAATCATAAGAAATGATTTATTTTCTAGACCAGAAAATGGTGGCCAGTATTGTTCTGGTCAATCAACTCGAATACAATCATGTGAAAATAATCCAGTAAATTATATTTTTATTTATAATTCAATATTTTACAACTATTTTCATCTAGCCTTGTGAAGATTCTATTGATATGTTTCGTCAACGGCAATGTTCTGTTTATAATAATCATACTATTGATCCATCATTACCTATTGGAGTACGATTTGAACCAAAATATAATGGTAAATATTATAAATTTGTGAATTCTAAGATTAATTTTCATTTAGTTCTACCAAATGAACGGTGTAAATTAATCTGTAAAGTATCTGATGATCGTCTTGAACGATCTTTTATCTTTAGCGATCGTGTTGAAGATGGTACATTATGTGGACGTGAAGATGAATCTCGTGATATTTGTATAAATGGTATTTGTATGCCAATTGGTTGTGATTATAAATATGGATCTAATGCAACAGAAGATGTTTGTGGTGTATGTAATGGTCAAAATCGTACATGTAAATTAATTCATGATGAAAAAACTATTTCCGATATTGGTCTGTAAATTAAATCCTATTTATTTCTTCTTTTCTCATTTGATTATTCTTATAGGAATAATACATTTAGTTGATATTCCAGTTAATACAACACGCCTTAGTGTTACACAAATTTCTTCAAATATAGATCGTTATTATTTAGCAGTTAGATATACTAATGGAACTTATATTCTTAATGGTTTATATAGTTTACAATTATATAATATTCAAATTCGTATTAGTAGTGCAAAACTTGTTTATAGTGGATTTGATTCTATTAATGAAAGTATTCTAATAACGGGTCGCATTAAAGACTCAATTGAAGTTCAACTTATATCAATTTATGAATCAGATCCACCATTAACAAAAGTTTATTGGGAATATTATACTCCATTTGATGAAAATGATTTTGTTCGACAATATGAATATCAAACAAGAGATTATCATTGTGATCGACCATGTCAAGGTTTTAAACAAGTTAAAAAATGTTTTATACATGATACAGAATATGATTTAAATTATTGTTTCATTTTTAAATTATCATTTAAATATAAAATCGAACGATGTAATGATGATTGTGTATTAAGTTGGACAGCAAAATATCAACAAACTTGTTCAACACGTTGCGGCAGTGGTTTTAAACGTGTTTTATATGAATGTACAAAGAATAATTCTACGATGGAAATTATCGATGAGGAAATTTGTAGGAAACATGTTAGTGAAAAACCAAATGATATTGTACCATGTGTGGGTGATTGTAATGAAATAGGATGGGTTTATGGAGATTGGGATAAAGTAGATATTACTTATGTAATTTCTAGAAGTTATTTTTAAAATTTTATAGTGTTATTATGATGGAAATTGTATACGTAAACGTTTAGTTGCATGTCGGAATGCAGCAGATATAACATTACCAAATGATTATTGTAATATGGAATTTATATCAAACATTGAACGATGTCCTGAACCAGACTGCCAACAATCTCAATCGAATTTAACTACATGGTCTGATGTATGTTTTATTTTAACTGATAATCTTCTAGTACTTTGAAATAGACAATAGAGATAAATATGATACTTATGATTATGAAAGAATAGATCTCAATCAGACTTATGTAGATTAATTTTAATAGAAACTTATTGTTATTTTCTTCAGTGTGATTGCATTGCAAAACGTCGCCGACAAGATATTTCATGTTTTCGTCATGGTAAACAAATAAATAATCATGATTGTATATATGAAATGAAACCAGATGAAATAGTTTCATGTCTTAGTGAATGTTTCAAACCATATTGGTTAACATATTCATGGCAATCAGTAAATATTAATTTTATTTCTATTAATTTATTTTATTTGTTTAATATTAGTGTATAGCAAAATCATGTTCATCATCGATAGGTATTCGTCATCGTCGAGTTGTATGTTTTGATAAAAATTCTATTGTACAAGATGATTTATGTGATGAACAATTAAAACCTATTGAAGAAGAATTGTGTACAACAAATATCAGTTGTTTAACATGGTTTATTGGTGAATGGTCAACTGTAAATATAACTTCATATGAGAAATTATATCAGTCTTAGAATTTTTAGTGTTCAGTGACATGTGGTCAAGGTATTCAACAACGTAAAGTTTATTGTAATGATCCATTACGTTCAACATCGATTATATCCGATAATAAATGTCAAAGTATACTAGGTAAAAATAGTAAACCAATTGAACAACAATATTGTTCAATTACAAAATGTCCTTATTGGGAAATGAGTTTATGGAGTAATTGTTCCGGTAAATGTGGTTTAGCAAAACGTGATCGACGTATATGGTGTGTACATAATGGATATAAAGTTGATGAGAATTATTGCTTACGAATGTATAATGAAACACCTTCAACAAGAGAAATATGTAATGAAAAATTTTATTGTCCAAATTGGATAGTTGGATTATGGTCTGAAGTAAGTTTTGTGATTTTCTTGATTATGTAGTATTAATACTATAAATTAGTGTTCGGTAACATGTGATATTGGAATACAAAATCGTTCAGTTTTATGTAAAAATAAAGATGAAATAGTTAAGAGAGAAGAATGTGATGATCTTAATAAACCAATATCAATAAGACAATGTAGTATGATTCCATGTCAACCTATAATACCAACTTGGATGACAAGTGATTGGGCTCCGGTAAAATTTCGATAAAATCAAAAGTTATTTTATAAAAATCTTCATTTTTCAATAGTGTGATCTTCGAACATGTCTACAAAGACGAACAATTCATTGCATTGATTTAATATATAGACGAAATCTTTCATTATTTCAATGTAAACAAAATCAAATTCAACCATCATTGAGACGAACTTGTCCGATATCAACTTGTTTAGAATGGCAAGTTGGACGATGGCTTGGTGTAAGATTAAACATATGCAAATTGAATTTCAACTATAATATTTATTTTAGTGTCCTGTCAAATGTGGTTTTGGTATTGAATATGGTTTTAATTTTCATTGTTATACTCGTCGACTACCGATTCGACGATTGAATAGTAAACAATGTGAATTAGTTGAACCTCCATTACGTAAGCCAATATTAAGGCGAATTTGTCGAAAAAATTGTCTTGATTGGAGAACGAACGGGTTGACTAAGGTAAAGATCGAAAAGGAAAATAAAATGAGGATCATGTTTACATAAGCTTCATTTATGATCCGTTGAACTTTTGTAATATTTTTATTTAGATAATATCAAAAAATAATTCATCGAGAAAATTATTTTCATTATTAATAATTCTTATTTCATTACTATTTGTTCTATAAATGCATAATCAGATTTTATTCTCATTGTCAGATCTTATTCGATAATCGTAAGTAAATATTTATTCAATTTATATATCTACAAATTTTATTATTATTAATCTAGATACAATATATTATGTGTGCAATAAATTACATTGATTTTTTATTTTGTACATATGTATAGAAAGAGAGAGGGAGAGAATATTTATATTTGTTCTGGTTGTAATGAATTAATTGTGATTGATGGTGATGTTGTTGTAAATTGTGTTAAATAATTAAATAAAATACGAAATTCATCTATTGATAATTTTCCATCACCATTTGAATCAGCTATTTTAATCATATCTTTAACTTGTTTATCAGTTAATGTTTCACCAAGTTCTTTCATTGTTTTTTTAATTTCTTTTGCACTGATAAAACCATCTGAATTTTTATCAAATGCACGAAATGTTTCTTGAAAATAGGCATCCGGGGAATAATGACCAAAATCATGTATAATACGACAGAATTCATCAAATGAAATATTGTTACGAAATTGAAATAAATCTCTTAATTTTTTTTCCTCAATTGGCATATGTAATTTTTGACATGCCGATCGAAGCTAAAATTAAAATGAAATTAAAATTTTTTCGAAATAAAATTTTAATCATACTTCATTCATACTAATCGATCCATCTTTGTTTTTATCAAACAATTGAAATGTATCAAGTAATTGAGTTAGATTAATCTGTTGACCAGACATTATTTTTTTTATATCTGTAAGAATGAATCTTCTTCAGTCAAATTTTTATTCTTCGAAAATAAAATAGTCAAATTGAAAGAATAGCTACTGTTTATATAGGTTGCTAACATATAATTTCCTAGTAGACGTCATCAGTATTGGTTAGGTTGTATAATTTTTTTTTTTCTTCATTCCTACTTTACCTATGTGCGTCAGTAGCTAATAATGAATCGTTCTGTATAATGCGAGTTGAAGTAAAGGAAAGAAGTAGAACTGAATTATTGACAAAAAAAAAAGATTTTTTTTTTTAGTATGAAGTACCTCTTGTACAGAGTTAAGTAACCAACGTGATACATCATTTCAGGCATGTGTGCGTCATTGTTAATGACATCTCCGAGGGATTTTTTTTTTCTTCTTTTTTCGATAACGCAAAAGATGAGAGTATTTTATGTAGGAAGAAGCCGATCAAGATTTGTATTTTATTGATTTATTGAATCAATTGCGTATATAAATTTCAAAATCAAAGACGTAATTTCAATATTATTTCAAAACTTTTATACTAATTCATCATGCCAAAATAACATGAAATGTCCTTGTCATACAAAATAAAATTAAACAAATATTTTCAAAGAACAATTAGTTACATTTTCGATCACTGTCACAATGAATATTTATTTTATAAAATCTTTTAACTAAATATATCGATACGTAAAGATTCTTAAGTGATATACTTGTTGGTATATATATATATATAAAGTTGATAGCTTATGTTGACAGATGCTATTTAAAGAAAAAAGAAAAAAATATTTTTCGATAAACAACTTAATGCATTTCTTTTTTAAACTAAACTATCGAATGTATTCATATAACGAGTGGCTTATTGTATGAAATTTTTAAAATAACTCAAAATCATCGAATATAAAATTCGAGAGTATATACATTAGAAATATGATTGAGTAAAGTTCATTGGTTTTAGACTTAGAGTACAGTTTTGAAAACGCAATGATATATCAAGTAATAAGCGTCGAATTAAACTTCTAGAAATGCTCTCTGTATAAAAAACTATGCTCATCTAGAACTACGAAAGCAGAAACGCAATCTGCTAGATTTGTTATTTTTTATTAATAAGTTGCATACAATCTACAATAAGTATATAGATGTTGGGGTGGGTGTGGGTTTGGGTATGAATGTCTATATCCTCTTGACCTATACCCACACCTTTGTTTATCTTCATCTGAATTCTGTCCAAAAAAAAATACTAGTCTATATTGAAATTCTAGTTTTGTCTGGTCATATTTTAAATTTGACCCCCAATACATATAAATCAGTCACTAAAAAAGAACGAATATACTATTCTAGATATGCAGTTTACTGGTTGTATCAATGAATATCGACATCTATCACATTTATGTGTGAATGGAACTATGATATAATCAATTATATATTTTAAATTTCGAAGTAGATAAAAAATTTCAATCATTATATTTTTCAAAAAAAGAGATATTCTTTGATTTAGTTATGACAAACACTATAGATGATATACATTTGGATCTTACACTTAATTATTGTCAACAAATAACCAAACAGTTACTTGAACTTGCTCATAAATTTGCTAGAAAATCACGACGACCATCAACACAACTAACATGTATAGATTTAATTAATGCTTTTGAATGTATGAATATATTATATAAGAAAAATACAATTAACGACAATGAACAGTTTGTAAAAAATTCTTTTGATCAAATGTTTGAAATTACTTATAAATAAAATTAAATAATCTATATCATTTTTTTTTATGTTTGTATTTTTTTAGTTATAAGATTAGAAACTGGCTAAGAATATCAAACGAGAGTATTAGGATTACAGCGGCTATTTGAGAAACTACAAAGAGAAACGTGATTTCAATCAGAAATAAAACTAGAGTTAAATATTCTATCAATCATCCCTATATATCAAGTCGTTTACGCGTCATGAAATAAACAAAGCGTGACGGAATGACGTTTTACGTAGACAGATCGTGAAGATAAACGTCAGAACTAAAAATAACTGATCCTATTCGAATGCTACAAAAGTTTTTTATATTAGTATATGTTATCAAACTATAGTTCAACTTCACAAAAGAAATATCGATTAAAATAATTTCTATTTTATTTCAGTTTATTTAACTATGACTACGAAAAAAATAGTTTATTATATGCGACATTTTGAAGCACTTCATAATATTGAACCTTATAATTTTAAACTTCCTGATCCTGAATTAAGTCCTGTTGGTCAAACTCAAGCTAAAACTGCTATTGAAATAATAAAAAATATTCCATCAATAGATTTGATTGTCTGTTCACCATTAACACGTACACTTCAAACGTATTTACTTGTTTTTAATGATCGACAAACGGTGCCATTAATCATTCACCCTGATTTACAAGAAGTATGTACTGAACCATGTGATATGGGTAGTCCATTAAATGATTTAAAAACAAAATTTCCAAATCTTTCGAATGAATTCAATACATTTGAACAAACATTTGGTGATATTGAATGGCTTAATAAAATTCATCCCGAGAATATTTATTCACCAGAACAAATTGAACAACGATCAAAACGTTTTCTTGATTGGCTTATGAATCGATCTGAAAAACATATTTTTGTTATTTCTCATAATTTGATGTTACAAAAACTTCTTCAAAATGATAATAAACAAAAAATTGAATTTAAAAATGGTGAAATTAAAACAATTGAATACTAAAACAAACATAAAATATTGTCACTAATTGTTTTTTTTCTGTCAAAAAATTCACAGATGTTATTTATCTATAAAAAAAGTATTAAATCATCTTTATTAAATACAATATTTATTCTCATGATTTATGTCATTTACGCACATGCTATATTTAGCTTTCAGCGAAAATGTCCTTAATATTGATTAAGTGATTTAGTAATAAGAAAAATATTTCACTCTGTTAATCATATGGTTTTTTTTCTCAAAATATTTCTACTCATTTATTTTAAGAAAGAGTCAAAATCAACATTTGAATATTTAGTATATCTCAGATTTTATAATCAAAATCTATTAATATATTTCAACCTAATGTAATGATCTGAAATCATTTGTTTGCTAAACATGTATATTTTATCAAAATCATTATATTTATTTAAAAAAAAATAAAATTTCGAAACATTTGTTATTCATATTCACAACCATTTTTTTCGTCTAAAACATGATAACATTATCAATGCTAATAGACCCATACAAGTAAGAACAATATAATATCCATATTTAAAATGAGTTTCAGGCATATAATCAAAATTCATTCCATAAACTCCAACAATAAATGTTAATGGAATAAATATTGTTGATATAATTGTTAATGTTTTAACAACTTCATTCATTGCATTTGAACTTAACATCATATAGAAATCAATAAATGACGCTAACATTTCTCTATAGGTATCAATTGTATCATTAACTTGAACAATATGATCAAATAAATCTTTTAAATAAATATTCGTACTTTCTTGCATTATCTGTGTTTCTTCTTCTTTTTGTAATTTATTTATTATTTCTTTTAATGGTGATATTGAACGACGAAAATAAAGCATTTCACGTTTAAGATCATATATTTTTTCTAGAGCATCACGTGATAATGTTTGCATTAATTGATGATCAATAGCTTCAACTTTAGTACCGATTATATCTAATACATCCATATATTGATCAACAATTCGATCGATTAATGAATAAAATAAATAATCTATTTTTGATCGTCGTACACGACCTTTATTTTGTCGTAAGCGATCTAAAAATAAAAAATAAACTATGTTTTCTTAGAATAAAAAAGAATTTCTAACAAACTTTTAATTGTTTCAAAAATATCTTTTGGTTTTTCTTGAAATGTTATAAGAATATTTTCTTTTAAATAAAAACTAATTTGTTCAATATGTGTAATTTGTTGAAGATTATCGGGATAAATCATTTTAGCAACAAGAAATAAAGCATCTTCGAAAACATCTAATTTAGTTCGTTGTTCAGTTATTTCAATATCGCCTATGACTAATGGATGAATATTAAATTGTCGACCAAGACGTGCTAATAAATCATGATCATGTACCTATATAAATTAATATTACAAAAAAATATTCGAAAATTTTTCTCTTACACCAGTTACATCGATCCATAAACATTCATGTTCTGTAATTGATCGAATATCTTCGATTGATTGATAACATTCTTCTTGAAATGTATCTTCACTATAGAAAAAAACAGTTGGTTGAACATTTAAATTTATTTTTAAATTTTCTCGCGATGAATTAATAATTGTTGGCGGAAGGCCAATAAGTGTACCACGACGATTTCTTGATAATGTTCGTGCTGGACTTGATTGTTCAGTTGATTTTTCACGAATATTATGTTCATCATTTTGTGATGAATGAATACGATGTCGTTTTAAAACGACTAAATTATCACAATGAAAAGATGGCATTAAAAAAATTATCTAATATATTAAATTTCTTTGTCTTGTGTAAAATAAAAATATATGTCATTTTCAAGACACTATATATATATATATATAGTCGAACGATTGTAAACGTCTATCGAATGAGGAGAAGAAGAAAAAAAACCAGACTTGTGTTTTCGTTTTAAAATAACTGACAATGGATATTGTGTAGAAGAATATTAGTCATATATTCTCAAAATAATAGTATAAAAACTTCTATTATTTGTTAGTATTTACTTGTATTGGTAATTATAAATCATTTTCATGAAATATTAGAGAATTTAATTACTTTCTACAATGACAAATATGATTTTCTCATTTAATAAATCAATTGGAATATTTGAGTATTACTTAAATTATCTGGATAATGAAAATGATTTATTAGGAAGTAATCATTGATAACAATATTAAATCTATAGAATATGACATATTTTTATCGGATTTTGTGCATGGAATTTATGATTCATTTAAATAAATAAGAATTTATCAAAATAATGCAAATTAATTGTTCGTATTCATTAGATATGATATATTTTAGGTGTATTATTCAGGTGATAAGGATAGCTCAATATTGCAAAGTTTCGCGATGGCCTTTTCAAATATTTGGACTATTACAAAGAATATATTTGCTTAAGTTCTACACAAAGGGTTAAAGAGGATTACTGTACTTATCATACTTTTCATTACTTCATTTGTACTATTTCGTGCTCTGACAAATGATTACATTTCATATCACTTTTAATTTATATGAATCATATAGGATCGTAGGAAGTGAGTCAAAACTGGCGTCAGCCAAACTAACGCCCTAAATCCACATTTTACCAATTAACTTCAGTTCATGTTTCATAATTTAGAATCCCTTCAACTATAGTTCAAAGTATCAATTCATGACTACTAGCTAGATGTGACGAAGAAGTGATAATCAGACAATATTACTGATGCCTTGTCGAATGTATTTGTACATATATTGTATAATTGAATCAAATATATATTTTATAAAGAATTCTTAAAAATATCTTTGACATATGTAAATAAATAAAAAAATATGCAATTCTTTTACAAAGAAATTTATATATGACACATTCTATGCTTATATCAGTGAAATAACATTCATTTTCTTATCAGTAACAAGTGAAAGTAAGAAAAAAGTGTTAAAGACCTTTTCATATTGTTTTATCAAGTGTCGTACTATTTACTCAGAGGTATTAAAAAGAAAATACTAAATAAAACAACAGTTTTAAGTGAATATTATTCATTATTTAGAACTGAAAACAAATGGCAAGCAAAAATACATCACCTAGTATTATGATAGGTGAAACACGAACTAGTAGTAGCAGTGGAAATAAACGTTTTGGTGGATTACGAAATATACCAAAATCATGGCTTATTGCTGCTATTATTTTTTATTGTGCATCAGTTATTACTGTTGGTTTACTTGCTGGTCTTCTACCACGACGAACACAACATATTACTATTCTTGCAACACCAACACAATCAGTAACAACTACTACACCTTCAATAATAACACCAACTGCAACAACAACAACAACATTAACATCAACACATGAACCATCAATATGTATCGAAGATGAGTGTAATCCACGTTTATCAAATGATTTAATTGTTCATAATTATACATTACAATATTTCTATAATGATACAACACAAACACATGTTCAAGGACTAGTAATAATTGAATTTACATTAAAACAACCTATGAAACAAATTATTTATCATTCAAAACGAATGATTGAACTTGAAGAACCAGTACTTTATGAAAATGATATTTATCAATTTGTATCAACGAGAAAATATATTCCTCATGATTATATAAGTTTACGTCTTATGGCAAACGCATCATTTCCAAGTAATCGATATAAATTAGTACAAAAATTTGTTGTTAGTTTAACTGATGGTAATACGGGATTCTATCAAAGTATATTTCAAGATGGAGATGAAACAATGGGGTAATTTAATGTATATATTTAAATATTTCTATTCATTTAAATTCTTTTAGAAAATTATTATCAACAAAATTTGAACCAACAGATGCTCGAAAAGCATTTCCTTGTTTCGATGAACCACATTTAAAAGCTGAATTTATTATAAATATCATCCATCCAGAGAATACAATTGCCATAGCTAATTTTCCAATAGTATGTTGATTTCAAAATTAAAAGAATTAATATCGAATTATATATTTGTTATTTTAAATAGGATGCAGAAGCACTGGTAGATGGTTTACGTCAGACAAGTTTTGAACGAACATTTCGAATGAGTACATACCTTGCAGCTTGGGCTATTCTGCCTGATACATATAAAGGATTAAGTGATAATGATGATGAACCACAGGTAGATTTTTATATAAATAGATTAATTGATTTAATAGATATTCGTTATTTTAGTTAACAATATGGGCTCGTCGAGAACCAACTGTAAAAAATCATACAGCACTTGCGTTAAAAATAGCAACTGGAGCTATTCCATTTTTTATAGAGTATTTCGATACAGCAGTACCAATGCCGCCTAAAACCGGTAAAGAAATTATGTTTATTTTTTCTTAATATTTTATAATTTAATGTCAATAAATAGATTTTTTGGCTGTACCGGATTTTTCATCAGGTGCTATGGAAAATTGGGGTCTTATTACATTTCGTGAAGATCGTTTGATATTTGATGAAAAAGTCGTTTCAACTACACAAAAACATCTACTTGCTGAAACAATCGTTCATGAACTTGCTCATTTTTGTATGTGTTAATTTACATATCGATAATTTGAATATATATATATATATATAGGGTTTGGAAATTATGTAACATGTAAATGGTGGGATGATTTATGGTTAAATGAAGCTATGGCTACGTGGCTTTCTTATAAGCCATTTACAGTTACTGATCCTGATTGGAAGATGGTAAGAAATATGTTATTGAAT
>CAJNOI010000062.1:494383-513023 GCA_905250115.1 Adineta steineri | reverse complement strand
CAGCATCTGTATTAGGAAATGGAAAAGTATTAGTTGCTGGTGGTAGTGGTACTAGTAGTGGTTATCTCAACAGTGCTGAGTTATATGATCCAACAGCAGGTATTTGGACAACTACAGGAAACATGAATGTCGCACGATACTATCATACAGCATCTGTATTAGGAAATGGAACAGTATTAGCTGCTGGTGGATGTATTTATAGTGGTTTTCTCAACAGTGCAGAGCTCTATTGATTGAAATCGACAGAACAATATTTTCATTTATTGACTAAATTTATAAATTTTGATGTTGTAATTAAACTGCTTAATCATGAAACGCTTTTGTAAAATTGTTATTAACTAAATAAAGTACGAGTCTTAATTATATTATGAAATACAATGTGAATAATGGTTGTCAAGAAAGAAAGGTTTGATAGAAAACAAGTCATCATCAGTAAATCCAAGTAGATATTATGTTTAAGAAAGTAAATATGAACGTAGATGTCAAATATTTTTCCGGACTATACCATCGATGTGATAAATGTAATAAATAAAATGACTAGTAAGAAAATATGTATACGGTCAGTGTGAATATTGGATGGTCAGTATTGGAGTCATCAATAAGTCATTGTAAAATGATCTATTTATTACATATAAGTAAAAGTCAAAATTTTCAATTTTATCAATAGAAAGCTAGAATTTTGATCAGTGAATAATAGATATTACGGAGGGTGAGGGTGTGTTTGAATTAGTTATCTTAAAGAATTCTAACTATAAATCTGTAGGATTTATCCACAACGAGAGTCTTTTAAATTTCGAAACGTATGCATCCACAGATACGCATTAATAAGTATGAGAAACTTATTAAATAAGGATCATAAATCCAGAGTAGGACTCGAACCTACATATTCCGATAACCGGTCTGGTTAGTTAGAACAAGTTCTGCTGGTGTTTGCTTTGATCATGATAAGTTTTCAGTAAGTTTTTTTATTTTACCCGGCAGCAATATTAGTTTGGTTTCATGATATGTGCTCCGGTGGAAGTAGAAAATGAGGAGTGTCAGTTTCCGTTTCGTTTTTGCGCGGTTTTGGAGCGAGCGAGTTTGATGGTTGTTTACTCCTATGATTAGTTGTAATTGTTCGAAGAGCAAACGCCAATTACTGTTCGTGTATATTCCCGAACAATAAGAGTTTAGTTTTATGTTGGGATGGATATCTGGTAAGGTGTGGGTGTGGGTGGGTGGGTGTGACTGTTCTTAACACGATCAATTCACACCTTCAACAACCTCCACACCCACCAACATCCACACCCACAACCGCCCCACACCCACCCACACCCACACATCTTCCTGAAAAAGCAGGCAGTTTATTAGGCGACAATCAAATTAGTCATTTCAATCAAGAATCTGTACTCTATTCCATGACAGCAGAAGAGTCAATAATCGTATCAGAAATATGGAAACCAGATTTCGATAATTTTCAATTTGGAGATAGTCCACAAAATATTAATACTCACCTTCCACGACAGTTTCGTACAACACAGTGGAACAGATCACTACAAGCTACCGAATACAAACACAATGTTGTTAGATATTTTTGGTTACATTTAAGTCACTTTGGTGATCAAATCACCAAATTTATTCCACCATATATATCTGCTTTTTGTTTGTGAATGAAGAGCTATTTCACATTTCAATTCGATTATTTTACGATCAAAAGCGTCCAAATTATGACCAAGTAATTGAGGCATATGCCAACGTATTCCATTGTCCGATGATTGAAACTGAATATAGTAATCAATTCTGTCATGAAGACAATGAAACTGTTTATTTTTCATACCAGTATCCGGATCAAAGTCATACTTTCATCCAAATTCTTCGAAAAGATGCAACAACGCCCATCTATGGCTATGGTCTTGATTGCTTGGCAACTTACCGTCAACAGCGAGAAGAATCTATTCAGTCATTTGCGTTGACGCAGTGATTCTATATGGTCACAAAGAAAAAGATACTTTCTCATCGTTTTTATTATAGTTAATCTCGAAATACATATATCATCCTGTTGGCGAAAGGTGTGATGACTGTTTTACCATTGCTTTTTTTCTCTTCATTTATGATATGGAAATCAAATGTACATGACGTTCCATCAATAACATATTGGTAAGAAATTTAAATATCTCTGCCAGATGCAGATCAAACGAACTGAAATTATCAACATCAATAAGAATTTTTCACTTGTTACAGGATGATTCCATAGTGTTTTTCTTAACCGGTTTTTGATTGATGCTAATGGACACGAATTCGAAGATTTGAATCAAGCTACTCTATGACCTATGTCATGAAAATCTGGTGTAGGTAGATGAAAGAAAAAAAAATACTTACATACGCACTCTCATTGCTTTTTCTAAGTTTTACAGTTCATGCTCTTTGAACAATCTTGAATATATATCTATATATCACATAAAAGAGATCTAATTGAAATTACGTCTTTGAAACAATTTTACTTAAAAAAAATCATGAATACATTAGATGTTTATTGATTAAGATATTTGAAGTAATAATATATTCTTTCTATGTAAAACTTCTCAATATATCATCGAAATAGGCTAGATTAATGAGTAGATAAATATATTCTTGTTTTTCTTTCTCATAACAAGGACAAAATAAAGTCGTTACTTTTCATTCATTCAATAGTAATTACCCAAATGAAAAATAATTTATTGCCAAGAGCAAATATTGTTGATCAATTCTATATAATATTCACTTGATAGAATCAACATATATTCGTCTGATGATGAAATTATTAATTTACAGGTACATATATATATATAAGAAAAAAAAACGAAAGCATTTATTTGATTGAAAATGATGTTTTTAACTATCATCATAAGTTTTTTTTTCATTTTACAAAATTTAGTTGTTGCAGAAGAAGAATCAAATAAAAGTTTGTAATTTGATTAATTATTATATATTTAATTACTACTGTATAATTTCCATAGATATGACAGTCACATGTAATTATTCTTATATAATTGGTATGATAATTGGATCTATTTTAATTACCATTATTGGAACGGGTTTAACTTATTTAGGGTAAATCTTTCAGAAATTCTTTATATTTTATAAGTCCTATGCTATATAGAATGAAACGTCTCACAAAAAAATTATCTAAATCTGAATACGATATTGATGATATTGAATCAGAGAAAGATGGTAGTCAATATTATGATTCAAATGAGAATTATATTATTTCGGAAATGCAAAATCTATATGAAATTAAACCAATATTAACTGTTTCAGAAGTTGTTTCTTCAGTGAAACAATCTTTCGATGATTTAGGTGATGTTCTTATACCAAATCATTGGTTAACACGTAAACATATGGTTAATCAAGATACTTCAGTTAAAGACGAAAAAAATGATTTACCAATTTAATAATTTTCAAACAGTGATTTTTATTTTTCTCTAAAAACTAATATTTTTAACCCAATACATATTAATTCAATTTCAATTTAAACTCGCATTTATTAAAACTTAATATTATTCTACGTTCAACAATTTGTTCTATTGTATTTTAAAGTAAATATATTGAAAAATTGACACCGTTTTTTTCAAGGTTACGCATAGAGAATATCAATTGCTATATCGATCACTCAAGTCTAAGAAAAACTTCAACAATATTTTTATACCCTTCTATATACAACAAAATAATCCTTTACTAGAAATGAATCTCATGAATGAAGCATGACAAAGGAGATTTTTATTCGATTATTATTAATACCATTCTTACATTTTTCATTTGTCATTAGAAGCAAAAAAAACTTGGGATTCTTTGTTTTTTTTAGTTTCTGTTCGTTATAATAGTCGTGTTATTTCAATACAGAAAAACAACAACGATAAACAATCAACGATCAAAAAACATACAGTTAAAAACCGAACACTGAATAAAGAGAAACGAGAAAAGATAGTTAGGCATATAGTTTCGCTTTAAAAGAAAAGAAAAAAAAAGAGAAGAAGTTAAATAAGAAAAAAAAAATATGTAAAATGTTCAAGACTAATAATAACAATAAAAAGAATCTATAAGATAACACTGCAAAGAAAAAAGAGAGTAATAGGAAGAAATTCCACAAATATACTTATACAATCATGCAAACGAAGTGTTAATATATCTTTTGTTAGTCAATATAACGACAATAGATATAATACAAAGACAATAAAAACAACAATATGTGCGTATATTTGAAATAAAAACGTTTAAGAAATAAACGATACATATATATATGTATATATAAACATACTAAATCTATTTAATAGGAAGATTTTATTGATGTTGAAGGTGAATTTCCATTATGATTGTTTGAACTATTATTGATAGTTGCTTGAATCTGATTGCTAGTTGGACTATTTAAGTTATTATTTGTTTCAATACGATGTTTTTTTAATTGAACTTTAAGTCGTTTCATTCCAATTTGACAACCATTCATTTGATTTATAGCTGCTTGTGCCGATGCTGGATTATCATAACTAACAAAACCTTGAAAAAAGAAATGAACGTTAATAAAAAATATTCAATACAAAAAACAAAATATTTACCAAAACATTTACTTCGATTTGTTGTTTTATCAACAAATACTTTAGCAGATATAATTGGTCCGTAAGGTGCAAAAGCTTGAGCTAAATCTGTATCACTGTATTCTTGTGGTAAATGATAAATAAAAAGATTTGCACCATCCGGACCTAATTGTAAAAAAATGTAATATATATTAAAGGAACTCAAAAAAAAATTGATTGAAAACAAACCTTCAGTATGTTTACCAGCTACTTGAGAAGATATATATGATGATGATGGAAAAACAGGAAACGAAGCTAGAATAGAAGATTGTAAATTCAAAGAATTCTTATCTATGTTAAGTAATTCTATATTTCTTTCTACAATTTTTTTATACTGTTACAGCAAATCATTGAGCATCCTTACATATGTATAATTCAAATTTATTTTGTAATTGTAAGTCTTCTGTTTATATGATGCAACCCTTGTTGCTTTATCATATACTAATAATTAGAAATCGTACGTAATAGAAAAATTTCTGTCTAATATTTATAAGTTCTATTGATGAATCAATCGAGACTACATTACTTTAAAATTATTATTATCGTTTCTGTATTCTTTAATTGTAATGATTTAATCTATATTTTTAGATATTAGTTTAGTGAATAATTAGATAAGACATACCAGCTGCTGCTGCTGCAGATGGATTCGTTGTTGATAAAAGACCTTTTAATTATAATTGATTAGGAATTGTAGTGAATAAAATTTTCATTTTTTACCTCCATTATTTACTTGAGACATTGCAACAAGATTTTGTAGATTGTGATGAGCATCTAAATCGTATAGATTAAATTAAAAGTCAAGTTAATAATTGAATATGAACTAACCTGCAGTAGCATTTGCTAATGAATTAACATTATTGGCATAGACTGGAGGCATTGTAGGTGGATAAAGATTATTATTGGATGTTGATATAGTTGATGTTAAATTATTATTTGGATTAATATGAGTATTTTGTGGACTATTTGTATTTAATCCACACATAAGTACAGAAGAATCAGTATTATACGAAGTATTATTTGAATTCGATGATAATGGTGATCGAGGTGAATTAAGTGTATGTTGTTGTTGTTGTTGTTGTTCGTGAAGATTTAATGATTGATTACTTCCATTTTGAGAACTTGAAGTCATATTTGATGATGAATTCGATGGTACTAATATAGGTAGTTTATTCGGATTTAAATTCATATTATTTGTAAACATTTGTAATAGATTATTCAATGCTGGAAAATTAATAGCTTAAAAAAAATATTAATAAAAAGTCTATTCTTTTATTGAATTCTTACTATTGCCATTGTTACCAATAAAACCATAATTCTTTAATAATTGTTGAAGTAATACTAAATTACTCAATTCCGGTATAAAATTATATGTGTTCATATGTTGCGGATTAGGCTAGAAAGAAAAAAAATGAATTATTAAATCTAAACCTAAACAGATAATAAATATATGTATTACTATCGAATTTCCAGGAGTCATTTGTTGCATAAGAACATTATTATAATTTGGAAATTGTTGTTGAATTTTTTTTGTTTCTTTATCTTTTGGTGTATCAGCAAATTTAACAACAAGTGGAGATGAACAACCCTAAATAAATAATTAAATAAATTCTTAAATAAAATAAACTTTAAAATATTAACCTCCATTGTTTGAGATTGATGCATAGATTTTATTGCATTTATAGCACATTGACGTTTTTGAAATGTAATAAAAGCACATCCTATAATTAGTAAATATTTACAGAGTCAAATTTTTTGTTTTCGTATTAAACTTTAATTTTTACCTCGACTTTTCCCATTAGCATCTCGAAGTATTGTACAATCTTCAATAGAGCCATACGATTGAAAAAGTACACGAATACTTTGTTCATCAAAACTTTTTGATACCATTCCAACAAATAATTTTCGTTCTAAAATAATAACAAAAAAAATGAACAATAAAGAATATTTTTGTTTTCTCTTTAATTACTACCATTACGATTTTCTGTATCAGCTGGTTTCATTTGTACTGGATGATGACTACCATTTAATGTACGTAAATTATGTAGAGCATTTTGTGCATCTAATGCTGCTTTTCTCGTATAATACGTAACAAAACAACAACCTTTTGATTCACCAGTTTGTTTGTCACGTAAAATATTTAATTGAAAGACAGGACCAAACTGTTCAAATATTTCACGTAATTCTGATTCATTCATATTACGTGGAATTTGTCCACAGAACATTTTAATTGCATCAACATCAGGTTCTTGTTTATCAAGATTTAATGTTGAAATAGGAACTGATGAAGATGATGATGGTGATGTTGCGAGATTTGTAGACGTATTCATGAGTTATGATTGATAATTTGTTCAGATAAATACATTAATAAACGAGACGAAAACGAATATTGACGAACAATAATAACGATCATCGCAGGAAAAAGACAAGACAACGAAAAAAAAACACAACTAAAAAATAGAAAATTTTTCAAATAGAATTTTTGTTCTTTTAATTAATTAAAGTTTTGTAAATGATTTTATTACTATATATAAGAAGGAAAAAAATCAAATTACTAAACAACTGCATTTTTTGTTTATTTCTGTTTACAAACCTTGTTATTCTATATGAGAACAAAACACCAGCCGATATATAGAAAGCTGGTCGCCTAGAGAAATGATAGATGTCATTATATGCTGAAAGGAAATTAATATATGATTCAATATTTAAGCGAGCCGACCAACGGTAACACTTAAGATTTAATGAAAGAAAATCTTGTTACAATTGACTCGTCAAATTTTTTCTGTTTGTTTTAGATTATAAATAAAACTTAAAATTTGTTTTTTTTACAAAAAGAACCACGAATTTAGTTTAATTCTTAAATTTTACTGCAATTCACGGTAGAGATCTAACAAACTATAGAAAAACATAAGATTCAGAAATTTCCAATATAGTTGATTAAACAATAAGAAGTATTCTGGATTGATCTAAAAATTTGTAATACAAAAAATGGGTATTTAAACAGTTCTATAACAAGCGATACTAGCAAGATATCTGAAGTTTTATTTAGAGAATTTCATGCACTTGCCGATAATGTTTTATAATAGATGCCAAAAATACCTTTTCTAATATTTTTCAACATAAGTACAATCATTTATTTCGCCGTGTGATATATTGCTAGGGACTTTAGTTTAAAATCTCAACTATCTTATATTGTTCTTTATAGAGTATACATAACTTTCACATAGTTTTATTTATCAGCTAAGACTTAAATATATATATATGAGTTAGTAGGGTTTGTTCGTATTTATTTGTAATCGATAAAACTAATGAAGCATTCGAAAAAATCAAGTAGTTATTCTTAATACAGAACGAAAATATAGCACACCTGTGCATTCGTTAAAAGAGATTATATACAAAAGGATGATTGGATAAGGAAATATATGAAATGTTTTTGAACGAAATAACGAACAAATGCTAATTTAATTTATTTGAAGTGATATCGTTGATAATGAGTTGTGTATCAAATAACACAATCATACTTGATCATCTCGGATCAGTTATACTATCTTATACATCACCCTCCACCATGTACTTCTTTAATCTATCATTATAAATATAAAAATTCGCTTTATTTTAATGATACTATTTGATAGTTTGAATATTTTTCAGATTTTGCTTTGAATGCAATCTTTATCATTAAAAACTTTAAATATTGATGAGAATAATGATGTGAACGATAATATTGAAGAAGAAGATGATCCAAATTCAAAACATAATCGTTCAGTTCATATTGAACCTTTTCATCGACAACGGCGTATTGATGGTACATTACCATTTAGTGAACAGATAAAAATGATGCAATATATAGTTCCAACTAATGGAATCGATGGACGACATATCACTGATAAAAACATGTTAGAAACTGATGCACAAGGTGGTGTTTGGAAAGAAATTATTCATACTGGAATTGGACAAAAACCAACAATTGGTGCTTGTGTGTAAGCTATTCTTTTAGAAAATAAAAGTATTTTTCTTCTTCGGAGCAAGCAATGATTCAGATATTTTATACTCAGTAGCTAATGATTAAAAAGGTTATTTGTAAAAAAAATACATTCGATTGATAGTAAAACTGATTAATCTATAAATGGCATATGATATTAATTCGATCCTTTAGCATTACTTTTTTATTGTTTAAATGCAACAATTGAGTATGAAATATAATAACCTAGTATTTTTTTTAGACGATTACATTATTATGCTTATTTCGAACATCGAGATGAACCATTTGATACATCATTTAAACGTCGACGTTATTTAGAATTTCGTATAGGTAAATGTGATGTTCTGCCTGGTATTGATATAGCTGTTGGTACAATGCAAAGACGTGAACGTTCAAAATTTATTATTAGTAGTGATCTATTATATGGTGAACTTGGTTGTGCTCCACATATACCTGAATCAGCATGGTGTCTTTATGTTATTGAACTTTTAATAACCAATGAACCATCAGCAATTATATATGATGAACAATTATTAATGAAAAATACAACTAATAGACAACAACTCGATGATTTTGCTAAACGTATAAGATTAGCACAGACACTACGTAATACTGGTAATGAAGAATATGCCAATGGTCAATTAGATCGTGCATTACGAAGTTATAATAAAGCACGACAATTAATACATAATAAAGTAACACTTATCGATGGTAAACATGAAGAACAATATCATCAATTATTACTTAAACTTCATCTTAATTCTGGTATGAAGAAAAATATTTCTTTCTAGATTTATTTTCTTATTTATTTTAGCACAATGTTATCTTCGTTTGGATAATTTTGAAAAATGTTTACGTGCATGTCGTGATGCACTTGTTATTGAACCAAATAATTTAAAAGCATTATTTCGTGCAAGTGTTTCACTTCGTTCATTAAATCAATTGAATGAAGCTGAAAAATATTTAGCCAAAGCTATGTCTATTGATTCACAAAATCAAGATATTTTAAATGAAGTTGAAAAATTAAAAGAAGCATTTGATTTATTAATAAATAAAAAATCTGATGAAACATTTATTTTAAAAGAATCTAATGAGTAAATATTTTTGAAATAATTAAATAATTTCTATTCTTTCTGTCCTATTTAGACTTGATATTGATGATATGCTTTCATGTATTGCTGTATCGGATGAATTTCGTATAAAATTAGATTCAGTTCTTAATGAATTTATTGAAACAACAACAATAGAACCGTTTACAATTCAACGTGATAATTTTTCAGATACGGAATATTATTATATTGAATTACTTGCGAAATATAAACAATTAAATATTAATCGTATTGATGAAAATATTATTCATATTACGAAATAGTTTAATATTCGAACAGAACTCACTTGTATAGCAGTGATATGTGTTTTGTTTTTTTTGGTTTTCATGACAATTATAGAATTTTGAAATGATTCATATGATAAAAAGAAAAAGAAAGCTTGTATCTTTGTTGGAAAATTTTATCCATTGAAGAATTTCTTAAGTCAATCTGTTGTTTTTTTCTTTCCAACTACCATTTAATTCTACAGGTACACGAGGGAGTCGTAGGAAGGAACGAAAAAATGATACATGGGTTTTTTCTCTGACGTTTATCAAAGTTTTAAACGGCAAAAACCAAGCTGTGCATGACGAATCTACTGAGTCATTGCATTTTTTGAATTACACTATGTTGGAATCCAAGTTGGAATGTACCAGGATAGACATATATAAAAGATGTGCTGATTGAGAATTAAACTACATTGTGAATTATTTTCATACAAAGATCAAAGGTAAGTTAACTGGGTTTTTTCTCTTTGTACTAGTGATAATATTCTTACGAGTTTTTGATTTATGATGAACAGAAAATAACACGACATGTAGATATTAAAGTTTAATTTTGTTAGAAAAATAAATTTCACTACTTAAATTGAAGAAAGATTTCTTATTGTAATTAAAAACCAAGATTTCAAACATGTCATTAATATCAGAAATTTTTTATTTATTGTAGTACTGTCAGTTATGGATCAACCAGGTTATCGTGCTAATACGGGATCATTCGATGCAAATGTAGTTGACAGCCGTAAGTCAATGAAATAATTTTCTTCATAGAACTATATATATAAAAATTATTTAGAAGCATGTGGATATTTGTCGACACCGAATAATACAGTAAGTAACTATAACATATCTATTAAATTTTATTTTTACTTCGTTTTTAAAGTATAATCCACCATCAAATAATCAGAATGGATATAATGATTATTCTTATAGCAGACAAGGTGGATAATGATAGCAATAATAAGCAAAAGAAATGGATTGAGTTGCAAAGATTTTTATTAAATTATGATACGCAAGAACCAAGATACAAATAACCGTTTCTAGGAAAAAATTTTTATATTGTAAAATATGTTTATAATACATTTAAATAAATATGTGAATCATTTTTTTTACAAAAAACCATGAAAAGAAAAAGTTTTTCATCATTCAATGAAATTCTAAAAACCATACTTGTTTTTATTCATCAGAATTGTCAATATTTGTATAACCATTACTTAATATATTCAAGAATTAGTGACGACAAAAACCTCGTGTGTATAACTTTCTGATTAAATGCTTTTTCTTCTGTCATATATTTGATACCTATACTTAGAACGATAATATTATATGATTCATTTTCACTGCGAATATTTCATGCGTGTCCAAATATTATTTACTTCGAATCACATATGAATCTATATTTTAGACATTGTACGCAAAAACTATTATACACCACACCTGTGATAAAAGATTGTAAAATAACAACGCTTGTGTGTAATAAGTAGGTGTTACATTTCACATCTGTTTTAATTAGGACCATAGAGTGTTTTCAATGGATTTAATATAGCGAATTCAAGTTTCAATGTTAATATCATAAAAGATAATTTATTAAACTAAATATCATACCATTCAACTTTATAATCCTAAAGCTTGTTTAAAAAAAAATAAGAACAACAAATACAAATAAACACACACACTGCTTGGATATGAAACAATATTTTACGTCTCTGAGAAAGACGAATAAGATCATATAAATATTTTTTTAAATTTCACCTAATTGTTTACTTTTAATTACTTAATGTTAATTTAACACCCATACTTGTTAATCTATCTTTATTACGTCCATAAATATCAGTTAAATCCTTATGATGTTTATCTCGATCACATCCAATTGAAAAATTTGCAGTATGCATACGATGTAAATGTGAAATCATTGGTAAATAAACATTTAAATGTCCATGTATAAGAAATCTTACATAAAGATCAAGATCTTCTGCCATACCAACTTTTTCATCATAACCACCGACTTCATCATAAAGTTTTTTACTGAAACAAACGTTACCTTGAATAAAATGGCAACTATCAAAAATAGCTTGAAGCATTTCATGTGGTGATGAATAGACCCATCCATAATAATCTTCTTTTGGCATATATTGAAGATGTTCATTAACACGAAGAAAATCCGAAACATAAAATTTCTTTGTTGGATTGAGTAGAATAGCATGAGCAAAATTATGAATTGTACGTTGAAGAAATATATCATCATCATCCTAAAAACAATATGTTATTTTTATTTTAATTTATAAAGATTTGAACTTACTAAAACACAAATAAATTGTCCAGTACTTTTTTGTATACAAATATTTCGTGCTTGACTTGGTGGAACTTTATGTTCTGATCGAATGAATGTTACATGATCAGCTAATTCACCTTTACCATCTTTACGTAAATCTTCAGTTGCTTGAATCCATTGTCGATCTTTTGTTGCTTCTTTATTATCACCTTGATCTTTAATGTAAAAAATACGTTGAGGTGGTAAATTTGCAATAAAATAATCTTTTGTTCCATCAGTTGAACCACAATCATGAATAATATGTTCAAATTCAATATCAAGTGGTGCAAGACAACTAACTGAAACGGACATAACAGCTTCTTTTAAATATTCTAATCGATTATGACTTGGTGTTACCACCGAGATTTTTAATTTTCGACCATCTAATTGATTCATTTTGAATGAGAAATTTAACTAACAAGAAGAAGAAATAAATCTAAAAGAAAGTAAATGATGTTTTTACAAGGGTATATAAAGAAATGCTCGTTTACAGTCATCAAGTACATTTTGCTTCTCTCAGTTCTACCCTTGCCTATTCAACGCGTGATCATACACGTGCTCGTACATAAACATCGTTTATATTGCTTCTTAACGAACGCTATTGTATACATTTGAATATACCATCTGAGTCTGTTACTTTTTTTTTGCACTGAACATCATGAAAATTCCAGACTGATAATTTATAAATTCTAATCGTTTGTCATTGTACTTACTTAAATAAAATGTTTACAGAGTCTATGATTTTTTTTTTCTATTATCAAAATACGTAATTCTTATATTTTTATATATTACACAATAAAGTGTATATTCCAATAGACATAAAAATCGATTTTTAAATACACAGGCGTGTTTACGAAATGCAAGAAAAAAACAAAGAATAATCATTCATTCATTTATTTATTCTCTACTGTTTTTTTTCATTACATACACAAAGTATTTTTATATATATTGCTTAACCATATGATGGTGTCCTCTATTGATATAACAATATATTTATATAAATATTTTACATATATTAGAATAATCGCAACGAATATTTCACATTTAATACTACGATTAACTTGCTAAGATTGAATGATAGGAATTTTTTATTTTCAATGAAAATAAAAGTCAGGACTTAAATGTCTATTATAAATTAATAATTGAATAAAAAATACTTCTTTTTCATTCTTATAATATCATAAAAATGTATTTAATCGATAATCAAAAATATAAGAAAGAATGTCACATAGGACATTCACATACACGTAGTACCTTACATTTCTTATTCACAGCAACTATATGTGGCGTTTTGTAATTTCCATGTGTCTGTTCCTAGCACACATCAATTCACTTTCGTCTATGAAAAGAAGTGAAATTTTTTCTTATCGACGAATTCGTTTATCTAGGTTACGTGATGATCATTCTGTGACCGAAAACTCTATTGTTCATACTACAAGTATATTAAATGATACATTGGGTAAATGTTTAACACAATCGACGCATATTGATTCACCAAAAAGTAAAATCATTACTGATAATCAAAGAAAAAATTATGCATTATTAGCAATAACTTCATCTTGGAATATAGCTATGGGCACTAAATCACAGGGACGTGATGATAGTGATGAACATGATCCTGGTGATGGTAATGAAGACGATTCTGATGATAGTGAAGAATATGATTCTAGTGAAACAGAGGATCACTCAGAATCAATTTCTTATCAAGTCATTTTTACTTTTCCGTATTCTATTTCAAATGGATCAATTCTTAATCAAACAGTATTCATTACAGATCCAATAAAAAATCACTTAATAGCATCCGTAACTTTGATATGTATCAATGGATCATCGTTTATTATTAATTATTCAACTAATCAACCATTACCACATAATGTTTGTTTATTTCTCTTATTAAATATAACATCACCTGCTACAATAAGAGAAATCTTTACTTGTCAAGTAATTAATGCCAATTCTTCTGCTGATTATGAACATGCGGTCGAGGGTCATGCTGCCGGACCCAGTGCAGTTTTTATTATTGCACAAGGTATTATGATTTTTATTATGATGATGATTATATGTCTAGCACAAGTATTTAAAGAAAAACATGTTGTTAATCGTTTTGGTCAACATCTTCATCGTATGCAAATGCCTCGAGCAGTTCTTAATGGTATTATTCAAGATCCAAATGGAATGCCACGAAATATGCGATCACCATCTATTCAAGATCAAGTATTGGCAGCAAATGATTTAACAACAACAACTCCTGGTACAAATCGTCCAGATCAGGCATTAATTAATATTAATGAACTCACTAACCGAATGAATACATAATATAAATCAAGAAAAATACATATTTAATAAATAAAAAAAAAATTATTAATTTTCTTTAGCAACAAGTACTTCGTGAATACGAATATCAGTTGAATTCATAGGTATGCTATTATTTTCAACAATTTGTTGACGATATGCTAATCCAATAGTATAAGAATGTTTACTTAATGAATCTAAATATCTATCATAAAAACCTTTTCCATGTCCAAGACGACAGCCATCCAGAGAAAATCCTAAACCAGGTACAATAATAAGATCAATATTTGTTGTTGCTATTTCTCGATCGATATCATCTAAAGATGGTTGTCGTATATTCCATTTTGTCATTGGTAATGAATCAAGATCATCTAATGAATGAACACGTACCATATCCATTGATGTTGAACTATAACGTGGAATGAAAACATGTTTATGAGATTTGAATGCATGTTGTATAATATCACGTGTTGATACTTCAGTATTCATATGAACATAAACAGATATTGAATGTGAAGATAAATATTTTGGATGATGAAGAAGATAATTTGTAACTATATTTGATTGTTGAACACGTTCTTCATTAGACATTAATTTAAGTGCATGACGAATCTGTTGACGAAGAAGTTGTTTTGCTGAATGAACCATTATGAATCACGTCAAAGATGTTTTTTACGATTTAGATTATCTTCTAAAAATAAATTTTACTACTAATAAATTCAACTATATGAAATCATTCAGATTTCATAAAAAAATAGGGTAGACTCTTTATCAAGGTCTTTTCGAAGATAAAACAAGAGATAAGTGAAAGACAGTTTTTTTTCTATCAAAAAACGGATTATAAATACATAAAGAAAGAATATTGACTTAATTTTAAAATATTTTTCTGTCCTGCATTAGTCATCTAATTCTAGCGTAGGAATAGTTCCAGAATGCTTTTATTAATTAATTTAATCTGCAATTAATTTTTGTCTTTTTATTCCTTTTCTAATTCACGTCTGATTTCATTACGATTTTAACCAATTTTACAAAGATCTACGGCATTAATGGAATTCATCAAGTCGTTTAAATTCATTTGATCAATTTCATGAAGAAAGCTGATTAATAACATGATCATTTTTGTATCTTCTTCGCACGAAAATGATATAGTTTTGTTATCGGATTATTCATATTCAAATAAATAACAGGTATAAAAGATGTCACCAGATTTTTAAATAATCAATAAATATTTCATATAAATTTAAATATTCATTAATGTTTTCTATCGATAGATTACTCTTATTTTAAATTTACTATGCTTAAACAAAAATATGATAATATTAAATTTATATATTTCTGAAATATAGAGAAACAAACAGTAATATCAAATGTATATTCAGTTGAGACGATATTATCTTTACGTATAAGAAAAATAATTAGGGTGCGGATGTGGTTGTAAAGACAACACCAACACCCACACCCTCAAGATGACACTAGTGATCAAACGATACAAATCCTTCGCGTTCTACAACCAACTCAAAATATTTCTATCGATTATAGTTTTAAGAAGTTTATAGTGAATAGTTCATATTCAAATCTTTGTTTCTGTTTATTTTCAGAATTACTTCTTCCTCCTTAAGTACTATTCAATTAAATTAACTTCGGTTGGTCACAAATTAACATCCAATATATTGGTATATAGACAGAAAAATGTTTCGATTGATTTCTTCTTTTTTTCTAACATTTATATTTAATACAAATAACTGATACAACAAATCATCTCATGTTAACCAAATTATTAAAATATTCTTCGTTATCTCTAGTAGTTGCTGTAAAACGTTCAGTAACTAATAGTCAATCTAATTTTCATTTGAGTAATCAAATGAAACTATTAAACGATAATAAACAATTCAAAAAGACACTTGAATTATTCGATAAATATACGAAGAATAATACTAAAACATTTTCAAGTTACATCATTACACAAGCTTTAAAAGCATGTACTCATCTAAAAGATCTTGAACGTGGAAAGACTATTCATCATCATCTTATTTTATCACGTACAAAAGATGATTTTTATATAACAACATCATTAATTCATCTCTATAGTAAGTTTGAATGAAAAAATTTATTTTTTATGTTCTTCTCTCGTATAGTGCAGTGTAATGATATAGCATCTGCTGAATTATTATTTAATACAACAACAAAAAAAAATGTAACAATATATGGAGCGATGATGAAAGGTGAAAACTATCAAATTCTGAATTATATTTAATTAAATTATATGTTTTTGTCTTCAGGTTATATAAAAAATAAACAAGCAAGTAAAGCAATTGATCTTTTCAATCAAATTGATAAACCCGATGAAATTATTATAAATCTACTTTTTAATACTTGTGCACAATTAGGAACTTTAGAAGCGTTAAATCTAGTGAAACAAGTTTCTTCAGAAATTCCAAAATCATTCCATTCAAATTCGATCCTTTTAAATGCTCTCTTAGATGCATTAATGAAATGTGGTGATATTAAACATGCAGAATCATTATTCGATAAATCAATAAATAAAACATTAGACATGTATGGAGCAATGATGAAGGGTTATATTCAAAATAATCAAGCAAAGAAAGCAATCGATCTTTTTAATCAAATTAAAAATTCTAATGAAGTTGTTATTATTCTCTTGTTTAATGCTTGTGCTCAATTAAAAACTCCAGAAGCATTAAATTTAGTTAACAAAGTTTCAAACAAAATTCCAAAATCATTTCACTCAAATTCTTTTATCAATACTTCTCTATTAGATGCATTGATGAAATGTGGTGATTCAAAACAAGCAGAATCATTGTTTGATAAAACAACAAATAAAACTGTAGAAATGTATGGAGCAATGATGAATGGATTTAATCTGGAAAATAATCCAATAAAAACATTAAATTTATTTAAGAAAATGAATGTTGATAATATTGAAGGAAATATAGCTATTTTCCGTTGTGTTATAAAAGCTTTATCACAAACCGGTGATTATGAATTATCTCAATCGATTATTAAACAGATTCCCAATAGTTTTTTTGTTAATAATCAAATTCAGTATGCATTAATTGATATGTGGGTAATGTTCAAATAAGATTTTTTTTGACATTTTCCTATTGAAATACAACTGAATTTAGGGAAAATCTGGTCATGTGGATCTTGCAAAAGAGATTTTTGAAAAACTTTCACAACCAAATCAGGTCGAATACACAAACATGAGTTTGTTTTATTTGTTTTTCTTTAAAAAAAACTTTTTATTATTTATTAATAATTAGTTAGCTGTTATGGCTTAAATGGAATGGGTATGCAAGCCATTGAACTTTATTATAAGATGCCAAAAGAATTTCTAGACGAAGGAACATATGTTTGTATTTTAAATGCATGTTCACATTCAGGACTTGTTCAAGAAGCTCGTTCAATCTTCGAAAGTATTCAAATGAAAACTGAGAAAATTTATAGCGCTATAGTATAAAAGAAAAAACATCCTCTAGAATATTGATTAATTTTGTATCAATTTAGATTGATTGTCTTAGCCGTGCATCGTTTTTTGAAGAAGCACAAAAATTAATTGATGAATATGAATATGATCATTTACCATCAATAGTCATTTATAGTACGTATCTTTCAATAAATTTAATTGATGTTGCAACTAGAAATAAAGACTTTTCTATATATTTTACATGAAAATAGTTCTTATCGACGTTTTATTTTTATTTTAGTGGCATTATTATCAGGTGCAAGAAATATTAAAAATGCTGGCTTATCACAAAAGACATACGACCATATGAAGAAACTTTTCTCTCAATCAACAAATTCTTTAACATCAGCTGCAGTTCTTCTTGCAAATACTTATGCATCATCAGGTGATATTGAAAAAGCATCGAATATTCGAGATGAATTACAAAAATCAGGTCGAAAGAAAAAAATGGGTATCACACGTACTGTAGTTAATGGAGAAATCTATGTAAGTGTACAATTATAATAAACTCATACACAAATAATATAGTTTATGTTATTTTAGAAATTTCGAGCTCATGACCGCACTCATCCTCGATCGAAAGAAATCTATGCTGAAGTTAAAAAACTATCTGCAGAACTTC
>CAJNOI010000062.1:404421-494283 GCA_905250115.1 Adineta steineri | reverse complement strand
CAGACACAAAGAAGAAAAGAGAGAAAGAGAGCACGTAAGAAGGACAATCAATATGCTGTCAGACGACCACTAATACTATCATACTCTTCTCTTGTTATTTTAACATCATAAGTAATGTTCATATTTATTTCAGTTCTAGTTTATAATTTACTGTTAATCAAATCTTATGGTATTACTTCTTAATATAATAGTGCTGATTTTTTATGATTGAAAATGACAATATCAATGATCCATAGTTTATTAATTACTCTGATCATTTATCAACAAGGTAAGAATATTAATCTATCATTTTTTTTGTTTTATGAGAATATATATATGGATTCAACAGATTGTATTATTAACAGAGCAGCTGTAATTTACTGCATAAATTGATTAATATAATAGAATATAACAAGGTTATATGAACTAAAACATAATTCAAATGAGTTCTATGTTATGCTCGAATGCATCACTTTTTTTCTATTGATGACCTAACATTATTCATCACATATGTTATAAATTAGAATTTCCCAATGGATTAACTGCGTGAGAATGAAATTTAAAATCAGAATTTTTTTTTCTAGGTGTTGTGACTCATCAACATCCGATTGGACCAACTTTTATTTCGACAATAGTAACAAAACAGAAGCTTTATTACAGTAACTTAGGTACAAGACTTGATTGTTTAGCAACTGGTAATCCATTACCTAAATTAACTTGGTTTCGAACGAATAGTAGTGATACTCATCAATTGATATCTATTCAATCTTCTGATCTTATGTAAGATATTTTCTCTCGCAGAAATACAGTTAACGATTCTTCTAATATTATTTTAGTGATCTTTATGAAAATGGAAGTTTATTTATTCGACCATTTCGAGAATATTTTAAAACAATTCATTCTACATCATACATTTGTCGTGCAGAAAATTCAGCTGGTAGTATACAAACAATACCAATTCAAGTTAAACCACGTAAGACAAAAAAAAACATGTACAAATATTCTTCAATTTCATTGTAATTTGATCGAGTTTAGTATTTATATCATGGAGACAATCATATGTCTGATCCTAATAGAGAAGCTATTTGTAAGCCTAGACTGACACATACGGCTAATAAATTGTTCTAGAGTAGATTATCTTCTTTTCATCACTCAGCGGAAATTAAGATGAACGCAAGTATGTGAAGAAAAATAACATCTTGACAAATACTAATGAACGAGCATATGTTTATATGATTATCACTTGTGTAAATTCTTCAACTGTGATAGACTCTATGCATTAGTGTTATTTGATAAAAACATTTTTTATGTGCTGAGAAAGAAAAACATAAGATTAGTAGTATACATGTTGCCAGTAATTATTTCAATTTTTTATAGAAATTTATGATGCATATGAAATTGAAGTTAAAAATCCATATGGATTTGAACAATCATCAGCTATAATATCATGTGAAATATCTCCACCATTAGCTAATCTCTATGTACATATTATTGGTTGGTTAGAAAAAATAAATAATGATATTTTTCATCTTGATTTAAGTAAGTTTATAAAGAAATATAGAATATAGATGAAATTTTCTGATTTTATTTAGAACCAAAAACAAAATATAATTTATTATCAAATAAAAATTTAATTATTCATAATTTAACAAAATCAGATGATAATCGAAGTTATGCTTGTCTTGTTAATAATCAAATAGATAATAATACAAGACAAAGTCGATTTAAATCATTACGTATTCGAGGTAAAATGAAAGATATACATAAACACACGTAAATATAAATATGTATAGATCGTTCACCATTTGGACCGGAATTATCTATTCCAAATAATACAGAATATCAAGCACGAATTGGTGATATAATTGAATTACCTTGTGGTATATCATCATTATCTCCAAATGCTCATATTTCTTGGTGGAAAGATGGTATTGAAATTTCTAATCGCAAACAAAATATCTATAATAATTCTTTAATAATTCAACTTTCAATACCATTATCAAATGAGTCAGGTAATTATATTTGTCATGTAGATGATGAATCAATCGGAAGAATGACGTCAATGATTTCACTTAAAGTTAATGGTAACTTGTTTAATACTTATAATTGTTTATAAGACTATTTTCATTAACTTAGTTCCAACTCAATGTCATATGAATTTCTCTGAAAGAAATATTAATGCAGGATCAACTATAGAATTCATTTGCACAATTAATTCAATAAAGAATACATCTGTTCAATGGCAATGGTATCATAATTCTGTTCTATTATCAAGTAAATTAGATCAATATGTGATTTCTAATGTAACACGAGAACATATGGGAATGTATCAATGTTGTTTTATATCAAATTCATTAGATTTAAATAGTTGTTGTGCTCAAACTCAAATTCGAATTATTAGTAAGTCATTTCAAAAAAAGAACTAAATAATTGATTAATAGATTAATTTAGATTCACCTCCATTTATTTTTCTTGATCAACAAACACAATCAAATAGTATTATTATTTTATCCGAAAATAAATCTCGTCTACCAATTGATCTTAATTGTACTGTTTATGGTGATCCAATACCAGAAATAAATCTTTTTAAAGATGGACAAAAATTATTAATTAATAATTCAATTGAATATTTATCATCTGGTGATATTTTTCTTCATTATCCAATATATATATCAAATATAAGTGATACAGGTCTTTATGAATGTCGTGCGAAAAATTCTTTCGGTTCAATTTCATTAACAAAACATATTAATATTAATAAACAAAAACCTTTTATTCAACCATTAACAAATTTAACTGTTCGAACTGGTCAACAATTTACTGTGCCTTGTTATGCATCAGGTCAACCAAATTTATATCTACAATGGATTGATAAAACACATAATCAAATAATTAATACATCAACAATATCTCCTATATTATTTACAGCAATAAATACAAATTCAAATATCTATGTATGTCAAGCAATAAATTCATATGGACAAACGTTCCTGGAAATATTTACAACAGTTCAAATACCTGCTAAAATATTATCAATAACAACGAATTTAACTATAAAAATAAATGAATATTTAAATATTTTTTGTTATGCTGAAGGTGATAATGAATTGGAATTAAAACTAATAAATCCTTCACCAAAAAAATTAAATACAATTGTAACTACATATGAAAATAAGAAGAATTTATCGATAATTATTAATAATATTCAAATGTCTGATAGTGGTTTATATGAATGTTATGTTAAAAATAATTATTCAGAAGATCGATCAATATTTAAAATAATTGTACAAAATATACCAGATAAAATCGAACAAATAGCTTTCGATAACTCGGAAAGAATTTCATGGATGAAGCCATTCGATGGAAATTCAAAAATTACAAATTATATACTTAGAATTCAATATAAACAAGGTATAGATTGAATATTTTTTTATTTTTTTATCATTTTTTGTTTTTTAATATAAATTTAGATTTATTATGGTCAAATGAAACAATTGTAACGATTAATAATGATGATATAACTACTTATTCATTTGAAAATATTTATTCCATATGTAGTATTTCGGTAATAATACAAGCAGTGAATAAGATTGGTTCGTCATTACCTAGTCAACCATTTTATTTTCAAACAAATATTAAACGTAAATAATTTATTCGGACATTTGATTATTTGTAATTATTTTAATTTAGGGCTACATATTGCTCCGTATGATCTCAAAGCTGTTAATATTTCTTCGAAGAGTGCTGTGTTAACATGGCAAGTATGTAATCTTTCGTCTCTAGTTGAACGATGATGATTAAAAAGATTTTTTGATTTTTAGTATCCATCATTTCATATATGTAATGATTCATATATTGAATTTATTATTGAAGTCACTGATCAATACAATCAAACTCATATTCAAACTCATAGTTATCATTCAACGACGATTACTATTCATCAATTAAAAAGTTTTACTTATTATACATTTATGGTCTATGCAATAAATGATTTAGGACCAAGTCCAATATCAGATCCACTGAAAATACAAACATTAGAAAGCGGTAAATTATTTCCCTTTTCGAAAAACGAACGATTAATTATAATAATTGTTTTTGGTATTTTAGTACCGCTTGCTATAATTAGAGATTTAACAGGAAGTTTATTAAATAGTTCAACTGCATATATAACATGGATGTTTGAACAAGATGATTTTCAATATTTGAATGGAAAATTTCGAACATTTGCTATAACAATATATGAAAATTTTAGTAAGATATTAAAGAAAAGATTTTCCAAAAGAAATTAATTTTTTTGTCTTTTCAGACATGTCAACATTAAGAACAATTGAAACAACTAGCACGGAATATTTTTTTGATAATCTAAATTCATCATCGCAATATCATATATCAGTAGCAATTTGTAATTTTCTTGACTGTGGTTCATCATCATTAGCAACTGATATTAATACACCATCATCAAGTATGTGAATAGATCATATCTGAAATCGAGATTTATAGAATTTTATTCTGCGTAAAAAATATAAACAATTTTTTTTATCAAAGGTTCTGATGCCATAACAATCATACATCCAATTAATAAACCACTCGGAATTGACTGTTCGCTATCAACTAACAATTCGATTTCGATTTCACATCCACTATTATCCAAAACAGAAAGTCAATATAAATGTGGATCAAAACTATACAATATTCGATATTATAGTACACCAAATATTTTTTTTGTACATTCATAATTTCGAAATTATTCTAGATAAACCCTCATTTGTTCGAGCAACACTTCATTATACACTATCAAATGAAATTGGTTTAAAGATTTCCTATCCATCAGAAATAATCGAAAGCATAACAATATCATATAAAATTCAAGATACTTTATTAATTAATGAATTAAATATATTTCCACCATTATTAAATGTTCGTTTAACTAATTTATCTTGTGGAAGTTTTTATGAAATAATGATTTACGGTAGCAACCAAGCTGGATTTAGTTTAACAGATTATTTAATAGCAAGAACAGACGGTTCAGGTATAAGATTAATAAAATGTCTTTTTTAATAATAATTCAAATTTTTTAGTTCCAACGTTAATTGAATCATCAGATCTAGTTCAAACTGTTTCAAATAATTATATTATACTTAATATGGCAAATTGGATTATTAATGAATGTTCTATTTTATCATATGAAATAGAATTATTAACCAGTAAAACTAATCTTAGTCGATATTTTTCATATAAAAATGATCTCAATGAATTAAAAATTGATAATCTTCAATCCAATGAAGATTATCAGTTAAACATTAAAGTAAATAGTCAAGCTGGAGAAAATATGGAGATAATTTCATTTCGAACAACAAATGAAAAAACTTCAATAAAATCAAGAATGGAACAATTTTTTATACTTATTATTTGTTTATTATTAGTAATTATTTTAATTTCATTTATTGTAAAATTTTCTCGGCGAAATTTAAGAAAAACAGGTAAAATATAGAAATAATAATTCATTATGATTTTCTATTGAATATGTAGATTTATTTATTAATCAAAAACGAAAGCTAAAACCTGTTTTATGTACTTCCAATTCAACTAATTTTCGTAAGACTTGGTCAAAAACAGATAAAGATTTTACTATAGAGAATTATGTAGATAGAAGTCGTTCTAATAGTTTTGTATCAGGTAATTTCAATTAAATAAAAATTTCTTTTTCGTTAAATCCTTTATTTCTGTAGAAGATTCTCAAGGTAATATAAATCCATATGCAGTTACTGGCTATGCAATGAATTGTAAAGATGAAACTAATCATGAATCAATTTATAGTGAAACTAAACATCAACAAAATCAATTAAATACTACAGGTATGATGTTTACATTTAAAAAGTTAGATCTACTATATCTATACAACTTATAAACAATAAAAGAACCTTCGTAGGTTCTGGACTTGATGATCTGTAATGATATTATCTTTACATGATATTAATTATTATAAGTAATTTCCAGCAGACTTTCTTATGTTTTCTCTATAAGCCTTTATCGAGATCTAAAAAGAGTTATAAGATGAATATCTCTTACAGGTAACAACGTGCAGAATACGAACGAAAAATAAATACATGGTAATTAAATAAGAGATTGTTCCCCATGCTATCAAATAGGATATTTTATTGTAGTACTTATTCTAAATTTATCTCTATTTTTTTATATAGATACTTGTCCATCAAGTACACATACTGAACGGTATTTTCGTCCAATTATTCTTGAAAATTCATTATCCAATGATCAAGATCTATTAAAACGAAATCCACTTATACAAATACCTGATAAATCTTTATTACCAAATGTTCATTATACAATATCGCCATCACATACAGAACTATTTTCTGCGTTTACCTATGTTTCATCATCATCATCATCAAAACCTAAAACAAAAAAATCTTCTCATAATGATCAAAGTTCATCATCAGCTGATTCCGGTGTACATTCATCTGATACTCAAAGTCCACGTTATCATTTACATAATTTCACATTTGATCATTCGGTATTAACAAATCAAAATGATCCTCTCTATGTTACATATGATGAAACAACTACGGAATCATCTAGACATCAACATTATTCATTAGTTTAAAAATATTTACAGTCAATGCTAAACAGTGCAATAAAGTGTATTTTTCAAAAAATTACAAATAATAAAAATAAACAAAAAAAGAATATTTGGATAACAAGATATTGAATTATTCAATGATGCTATTGTAGTTGTTAATACAGTTGTTGTTGTTGTTCTAGATCGAGTACGATTAGATTTGACTATTCATAAAAAAAAAGGAACAATAAGATAGAAAAATTATGAATATCAAATTATTTACTAGATTTCGATTTATTGGATAGAGATGCAGTGGGTAATCGTATTGTCGTTGATTTCGATTCAAATTGAATAAAATCTAAAAGAAAATTTTGAATAGAAAAACAAGAATTTCTCTATTTACCGGAAATATTTATTAATTTCTCTATGATTCCAATTGAATTATTACTTTGACAATAATAATTTACTTTAGAATTTTCTGCTAAAGATATTAAAAATGATAATATCGATGATTGATTTTCATATTTAATAGTATATAATCGATGATCAGCGATTTCTTGTCGATTATCATCAAACCAAATAATTGAAGGTGGTGGATTAGCAATGGATAAACACTCAATAAAAACTTCAATATTTTTTGAACCTATTAATGTTCGAACATTTGTTTTTATCGTAGGAGGATCTATTAATTATAATCAAAATTTATTAATTCTAACGAAAAGAAAAACGGTAAATTCTACTTCGATCGAAAAGTAAAAATAAGGATTCGGATGATTGTCAGTGTGGGAAACGAGTAGTACAGCATACTTCTTATTACATGACAGTAACGGACTTAGGGGGGGGGGCGATCACGCCCGTCGCCCCCCGCCCCTTTCAAAATCCTAGATCCGCCACTGTTACATGATCATACATAATCAACAATCATTGACCTTTATTTGATAAAATTACATAGATCTTTATTTACTATTGTTTCAAATGATAATCGGTTTATGATATTATCTTCTTTCTATAGTAAATGATAGAAAGGTCATAAAGTACACATTTATTTTTACTTTTTCGAGCGAAGTAGAATAAACTATTATTTAACTTACAAAGTACATCGATATTAAATACTTTTGATATTCGAGAAGATTTTTTATTATCAGCAATACATTCGATTAATGTTGGATTATCTCTTGTAAAATTAATCCAATTCATTTCACAAGTTTTATCTAAACAATCTGCACCATCACCTACTAAAATAAGAATTGGAAATAAACGTAATTTTTTCTAACTTTTAATTTTCTCTAGTGTTTATTTTACTTACATACAATATGTTTATCATTATTTGTTCGATAGAACCATGTAATTGAAGGTTGAGGTCGACCATGAGCTGAACAAGAAAGTTGAAGATTTGAACCTTCAATAATACTTCGTTGTTGAATAAAATTTTGATCATCTGTAAATTGTGGTGGTACTAAATATTTTTTAAAGCAAAAAAAAACAAAATTTATTCTAAATAATTATTCGTCTTATTTACTAATTATAAAAAGATCATATTCAGCAAATATAGTTCGATGTTTTGAACAAATATATCTTCCTTCATCATCAATAGTTGGATGTAAAATCGTTAATGTTAAAAAATAGGTATCAACATATGTTCCATTTGTAGTCATACTTGAACTAAGACGATGTTGTTCAAGTTCAATACGATTTGGTGCATAAACAACATTATCTCGATAAGTTAAAACATCAGGATTATAAGGTGGCCGAATACGCATCCACATAGCCTATACAAAGTAAAATAGATACTTATTAGAATAAGATTTTTTGAAAAAAAAAATACTTCTTCAGCATCTTGTTTTGATGTTAATGTACATTCAAGTCGAACACGTTCATCTTGTTGAACATTAAGTGTATGAACTTGACCAATATCAGCCGTTACTGAGGCAAAATAAATACTAATAAAAAAATACCACCAATCCATTCATTAAAACAAAAATGGATGACGATTGTAAAAAATAGTTCGTTAAAAAATAATTAGTTACTCATGTTATCATCTAATTATATAATGAAGAATAAGAATAGACAAAAAAATGTAACATAAATTCAATTAATAAAAAGTGTGTCGCATTCCAGATAAAATACAAATGTGTGTACTGCAAAGCGATGAGAAGAAATATGCCTTTCTTATGACAATATAGTTCTTCTTTACTATTCTACTAACGTGCGTAACAATCATTCATATTCACTCATATTGTATTAGTCTACTCATTTTATTGTCTTCATCACAGAATTCTATGTTTGTATATATATATATATATGAACCAATGCTGAACTCAATAAAAACGACAACTGTTCGTCTTCTTTCTTTTTGTACCTCAAAACATAGACTTATTCTCTTCTTTAATTTAATCGAAGAACAAGAATATTATATTATCATTGTTGTTCATTATTTGTTGATAATTTACTCACAGATCAACTGTCTCAATACATGTCACTTGAGATAATTTTAATAAAAATACACAAGAGAAACATTTAAACAATGTCTAATGACACTAAAACTATAATAAAGAGTGGGTGTAATCATCAATGATTGATAATCATAGAAGACAAGCGAATGTGTTAAATGATTAAAGAAAAATATATCTATCTATATCTATATATCTACATATTCGGAAAGATGATTTAATAAAAAAAACCTTCGATCAGTCATTGGTGCGATACTGATTTGTTTTGGGAATTCTATTCAAATCAAGTTTGGAAAAAGAACATACAGACAGAGAGACAGAGAAAAAAAGATTGTATGCAAAGATTTTATCATCGGTATCTTTGTTTCTTCTATGCACCGTTTATTAGAACGATCATAAAAGAAATATATATGAATGATATACTTTGATAATTATTCCTGATTGAAGTCATCTATATATATATCCGTAGAAAGAAAAAGAAGATAAATCGGCTTTTTTGTTGATTTAATAAAATATAACTATATAAGTATGATAATCGAAACAAGAATTCAATTAAAAAATCTGAATTGTGTTCGAGGCCTAGAAGATGATGATCATTTCACGTAGATAGTAGTATTATCAATAAATATAAGATAATAAGGTTTACACTATATAGCTTCTTCTTTTTAAGTCTTTTCTTTTTTATTGGATTGTAATATATGAATTCGATAATAAACAAATCTTTCAAAGACCAATATTTTTTTCGATAAAAAGAAGAAGAAGAAGAAGAAGAACTAATTGAATAATCAATCAATCAATCAAACATCTATCATATTCTTTCCCATAGATCCTAGTAAACAATTTAATTTATTTAATAAATAAACAAAAGAAAAATTTAGATTAAACACTATCATAATAAAGAATAAATAAACATGTACACAACGAATATCTGAGCAAAACAACAAAGAATTCTAATTGATCTCTAATCAAGAATTTTTCATAATAAAGCAATTGGATGATTTCTTTTTTTAATTCTAAATAGAAGATAAATTCAAACGATAAAGCAAAAAGATAGTTTTTCTACATACAATTTGCTGTTTTTATAGTTATACTACTGGCTTTCTAAATAGGAAAAAGAAAGAATAAAATTTCAATAGGAAAAGAAATATTTTCTTACTGTTGATTTAACTTGTGCAATACAAACAATACTTGGTTGAGCTGGATAATGTAACACATGAGTTGATGCACTATGAACAACAGCACTAGAATTAAGAAATAATAGTAAATTAAGAAAGAATAAAGAAACAAATTGTAAACCGATTGAATGGAGAGGAACAGCGTCGTCGACGTGTTTGTTGTCGAGATGAATATGATGAAATACTAATTCGCATTGGTTGAGATGATGTTCTTTATAAATAAATAAAAATACAAAAAATGAAAATTTATTTGATTTATTTTACTTAATATTTTCATAGGGAATAATTTTTAGTTGATTATCATCTAAACCACCAGATTCTACTAGATCGAATCTATTGAGGAAAAAAAATAAGATTTAATTATATGAAAAATAATAGGTAATACTTGATTGCATCGAGAAGTTCAGATGGTAATTGTTTTCGAGGAGATTTACTTCGTCTTAAAGGAAAATTTCAATTTATTAATTTCAATTATGTGATAATTAACTAACTTTCGACGACGTATAACTGATTTCTTTTGTTGGGAAGTATCAAGTTCATCACCTGTTGTTGTTTCATATGATGTATTCATTTTTGTTACAAAATTATTTACATTTGGTGAACTTCTAATATACATACATAATGTTATATCTATTATTTTTGTTTATTTTTCTATTTACTTTGCACGTTTATTTTCATGAAATTGTAATTCATCGATTGATCTATGAGAATCAAGATTGGAAAAACAGATGTTTCTAGTTGATGTATAGTAATCTTACCCACGTTTTACTTGATTTAATCGAAGAAATTTACGTTGTTCAGTTTCACTATCATTAGCAAATGTACTAAAATATATAAAATAAATGAATAATAAAATTGGAAAAATAATCATTGATTTACACTGATCGTCGTTTAGATGTATCGTGACGATTATCAGAGCGAACAACTTTATCAATCGATTCTAATGATGATTGATTTGTTGAAGTACTATAATTAATAAATAAGATATATATATCGGTTTAAATGAAGTTTATCAAAGGTGAATAAATCTTTTGGGATCATAGCACAAGGATTGTACTATCTATTTTCTCGTTGGGGGAAAATATTTCATGTACTCTTTGTATATATCTGTCTCATACATTTACTTTTCTTTTGATAATTGTGCAATGACGCCATAGTTTCGTTTTTGATCGGAGATTACGAAGATAGGTTCATCGTAGCACAATGTAAGCGCACATAAAATGCTCTACTTAAGCACTGGTTTTTGCATAACAGACGAGGAAAATTGTTCTTTTGAACTGTATGAAGTTTTCACGGAGACGTTTCGAATCGGATCTCTATGATTATATTGAATGAAGTTTTTTTCATTTTCATATTAATAGTTATCGTACTATTCGAACTTTTCAGAGTATCTTAAGAGTAATTTTTGTAATAATCAGATTATGATTGTATTGCTTCTAATATATAATTTGCGAGAGTTAGATTCGAGCTTAATCTTATGAGCTTTGTTTAGTAGTTTGATTAAATGACGTGATCAGAATTTGATCAGCGAGACAAGTAAGATTCACTAGCCAGGTTCTAGGACTCATAAGCCAATTCGGTTTTCCTGTTATCTATGATTCGAGATATAATTTATTTTGTTGAGCTTGTTAATCACATACGATAAGTAAAACGAAAAGATCACGTAATATAAAAATTAAATTACTTACTGTTTTTTTATATTTGATACTATTTCCGTCTTTGTATTCGATTTAGTTCTTTCTTTTTGTGATCTTAAATACAACAAAAATATTTTACGTAATATTGTAAAACTAATTTTTTTCTATTCTTACTTGATACTCATTGTCGAACCATTATTATTATTCGACGATAAATCTATTACAAATAAGTTTTTATATTATGTAATAATAAATATAAACATACCACGTTTAAGAAAATATCGTTTGACATATTTCTTTTTTGAATTTTCATCTCGTGATTCTTTTTCAACAGTTAAACAACCACAGAACTTCATCTATAAAACATTAATAAATAAAATTTTGTCCAACACAAAGAAAACAAGACAAAATGGAATAATATAATCATGTATTACAACATGAAAAACATAATAAATTATTTCTTATTTGCATATAAAAAAAAACTATTTGTTCAAAAGCGTTCACAAGTATTTAATAATCGAATAATGTTTGATGACATGCTTGGAATTTTTCATGCCTAAATTATATCTTAAATAGTAAATCAATATAAAAGAAAAAAGATTGTTTTTCTTACTGTTTTTACTGATAGAGATCGATGCCACATGGTTTAGTTTCATCAATACCATAGATTATTCTTTTAAAATTGGAAACTATTTTTCTAATGTTTGACAAACAATTGGATTGTACCTAGAAATATTCAATTAAGGATGTTTTCTATTTTTATTTAAACTTGTTAATAGAGATAGTCGAATTTAATCAAATCGAATATAGTTTATAAAAGTATGCGACAGTTTTCCATAATATCTAACAGAGTATCGCAGTATTTTCAACAGAACTATGATAAAGATTAATAATGTTCTTGGCATGTCACAGAAATGAGTATGTCGGAAGTGTTCAGAATTCATGAAAAACGAGCTTTCGACGGATAAGGAGATTTATGAACCTGTTGACTTCTGAGACAGTAAACAAACAAACTCTTGGGAACATGAATCTCCCCTTGTCCAACAATCTATGAGTTGTATCTAAAATTTTCTAATCCAGATTTCAAGATAGTTATGCTAAAGCTAGTGCGTTACGATGAATAGTTTTATTGAATGTAGCTATTATCTTACGCGAATAATTGTATTATCCAAAGAAGTAATTAAATATCGACCATCAGAAGACAATTTTAGTCCATTTATTGTCCTATTATTTTCTTTGTAATTCAATATAAAACCTTATTGTCTTGGATTCTATAGCTTAAAAAGAAAAATAGATAATATAAATTATGATAAATCAAGCTTAACAATACCATGAAGAACATCGATAGCATTTATTTGACATTTTGACTATAAAAAATAAACGATTTATTGTTTTTCAACAATATGATTGAAGATGAATGATTCAGATCTTTTCTTATAAGAGAAACTATTGTTTCGCTAACATATGTATAGAGATAGAGAAAGAAAAAAGAATTAGTTACTGCTTACGTTCACCGTCCGATCATCTGTATAGAATTTAATCGAATGAGTAAGAATTCGATGATGTCATATTTTATAGTATGTCATCAGATGTCGAGAGATATCAATATATATATTTTTGTCATGAAAAGGATTTTGAATATTACATTTAATGTAATTCTCATTCTAAGTGCTATTTGACAGAAATCTGTCAGACAAAATTTTTTCATATTTTATTATTAAACGATAAATACATAATTAGTTTAATGCCTTCTTAGTTTCAAATATGAAATCAAAATATATTATAATAGATTTATTTTTAAGATGAAAATAACTGATAACAAATATATTTTTATTAATATACATAAAATTTTTAAACATTTTTACGCTCATAGACTTGAAATTGATATGTCCATCCATTTTCTTCGATTATTTTATCATCGTATTCAGCAAGTAATTCATCCTTTGGTCGTTTTATTCGTTGAAAATTATTTAAATCAAATTTTGATACTTGAGTATCACAATCAGGAACTTTGGCAAAAATTCTTGTTAAATAGATTCGTTTGACATAGTCTCTTTCTAATGCTTGTTCATATGGAATTACGCCACCAAATAGATATGCAGATTCAATCATAGAATCCGGTGTCTCAATTAATTCTTTTGCTCGATAAGCAGCTTGATCAATAGTATTTACAACATCTGTTTGATTTCGATTAATATTTGAATATTTTTCATAAAATATTCCTGGTAATTCTTGAGTAAGAACAATAAAATGCCATCGAGGAACATATTTTTTAAAGAACGCAATAGTATCTATGAATGTCTTACGTCCTAAAATGAGTGCAATACGTTTTAATGGATCTTTTGTAGTAGTTGAATGTGTTAAAAACCAATAATGATCGGTTGGTAATGGTGCCCAGGGAATCTTTCCATTATGTCCTATTGTATTGTTTTCATCCATAGCAACAACAATACTCATAAATGGTTTTATATCCATCTACAAAAAAAAAATAGCTGAAAATCTGATTATTTATATTATTTAAAAATAAATCAGTGATTTAATTTAGCCTACAATAAACATCTATCTACCATGACTTACAATTATGCCGTATCGTCTCGATCTATTGTATGACGAAAGAATGATTTTATTGTTTTCCTTGTAGTCCACATTTTTGTTCTTTCTATATATCGTGTCAACTGAATAAATAAAGTAGTGAGTCAAAAGAATCAAGCGAACAAATAAAATGAGTGTCCTTGCGAATGTCAATGACGTATAAAAGAATGATAATAATAAGAAAAAAAAAACCGCATACTCCATGTAATATTTTATTCTAAACAAAATATAGTATATAAATATTGTTTTGTTTTTGTTTTTTTTAATTCATTATATTTAAAATATTGTAATATTCAATAGGAAAATCAGATTATTATACTCAAGAGTAAATTTATCCATGAAAGTTATATTATATCTTCAATTAAGCAGATATTATTGCTGTATCTAACAGATAAATACTAACGAAATATATATACATATGTGTACTATTATTTACATTAAACCAATAAAATTTCTTGTTCTTCTCGTCTATATAGTTGACTGATATCATATGATTTCTACAATGCACTATAACCATTATTTAAATTCCATTCTTGTTCCCTCGATGAATAATCATCATTCTGTTTCGTCTATCTATATATTTTACTTACTATTTAAATTTTCTTCATACATTATTTTCTTACAACAATCAAAATTAATCTATTCTTATAGTTAATACATATTAAAAATGTTACTTAAATTTATTTTGCTTTTTACAATTGTAATTATAACTATTCAAGGAAGAATTCATACAACAAGAATTGAAAAAGATGCAGGTCTTTGGACAAGATTATACAAAGAATATACAGATCTACTACCATATTCAATAGTTCGTGGACAAATGACAATAAAATGTGAGATTATGTTGGAATGTTGTCGTGGAGAACGTGATCGTTTTTTTGATCTTATTCATGAATATAAATTTGAAGAAATATGTATTGGTCATCCAACTTCAACAGTATATGATTCACATTCCAAAAAATGTCTTCGTTTAATTGAAGAATTACATGATATAGAAAAAAGTTCCGAATATATTAAATTTTCTAAAATTATTGCTGATAATCCAAAACGAGAAGAACGATTTCAAAAATGGCGATCACAAATGGCAAAAGTATGTTCAACTTATGAACGTGAAGCATATTATTGTGAAACGAAGAATACAATTCAATTTAATTTATGTCAACGGAAAGTTTTACGTTCAATTGCTGATGAAAATGATGAAGAATTTTATAATAATTATGTTCGTGAAATGGAAAGTGATTATCGTACTTATATCCAACAATTTTCAGAAGCTTTTCATCATCTTTAATCTTAATTTTTTTATTAATAAATAATAATTTACATAATGATAACTTATTATCACCATAGATAGAAAATTATCATAGCTACATTTCTTTTTCTGTGTATCAAATTATTTAGAATAGCCAAATCAGTTTCGTCATAGTGTTCTTAAAAACTCTTTCCGGAAATTGACTTATTTATAGACTAAAGATTTTGTTCCGTACTGTATGCATATAGACAGACATAGAAGATTATTATGTTCGATAAAAGTTAAGTCATTCATGCATATCATATATAGACACTTATTTGATACATTAATATAAACTCTCTCATACATCATATACCAACTTCAGATAATCTATTCAATTAATATAAATTATTCATGACGTTTTTTTATGTATGTAATTTATCAAACAGACAATATTCGTGTTAACTTCATTTTTATCAAGGAAAAGATGCGTGTTATAATAACGATTGTATTTTATCTTCATCTCAATTTATTTTAATACTCAAATCTATTTTTAGCTCATTATGATATGATTTTTCATTAATATAAACGTTATGGAAATATGTGCTACGTCCTCGAGTTTATTCTGCGATAATATTACTATGATAGTTGATAGCAGCATGTATAGAGACTTGTCTTATTACATAAAAAAAAAACGTCTGTTAATATAACTTAATGATTCATTTTATTAATAAGAAAACTGACACATTTCAATCATGACAGAGAAATAAATTATTAAAATAACAACGAATCAATTCAAATTATGATTCGACTGAAATTGAAGTTCAAAAAATCATTTTATATTCTTTTTTTTCGAAGAAATACTTTTTGTAGTATATATAAATTTCTCTTTTTTCATCACTCAATACTGATTACTATCATGATTGCCTTATAACCTTTTGTGTTCTACAAACGCAATATCAATGTTTTTTTTCCTACTGAAGAAGCATCTATATATATATACACAAAAGGGATTCAGAAGCGAAGAGAAAGAAACAAGTTATTCTGCCTAGAATGATAATTCCCGATTCTGCTCATCTATAGTCTATCCTATCATTTTTAGATGGAGAGAGAGGGAAGAAAAATAATATCCAACAGGAACTGTATAGTATATTGATGATAGAATAAGCCTTGTATTCTCGCTTGTTCGTTCGGCCTCATCTCAACATCGGAAATGGTATTTATTTGTGTGCCGGTATATCGTAATATATATATATATAAGAATATATACATCTGGTACCAAAAACAGAGAGCATTGCACTTTCTTCTCTTCTTTTCTATCCAAAGAAAATACGTCTATGTATATGATGTATATCTCAATGGAACATAAAACAAGGGTGGGAAAAAAAGATCGTTAGTATGTATTGTATATAACGCGTTCGATGATGAATCGATCGAAGTGTTGAGTGATTTTTTAATAGTAACAAAAATTCGAAAATATATAAATAATATTCAAGTAAGATTTGATTGAATGACAGCCAGTAGAATGATAAAGAACTTTATATATTGACAATATTTTTTGTTATTTTAAAGAGGCGAGAATAAAATGAATGACGTCTTAATGACTGTTCGAGAATGTCTTAGATATTGTGCAAATGTATACAAAAGAAGAACTGCACATCAATTCATCTTATTAGAAAAGAATATACTCAGATATATCAATTATTTTCAGATTGTTTTCATTCCGCTCTATTATCTTAAAATTATTGCGATGCCACGTGACAATATACCACCATCAGCAACAAAAAAACTTCAACAATTTTTTACTAAAACACTCGGTAAAAACAAATTGCATATTAATAATCACTTATCTTTTTTTCTTGTCTATTTATAGATACAAATAATGATGGTCTTGTTAATTGGACAGACTTTGAGGCTGCTATTGAGGTGATTTATGAGAAAAGATTAATAAAATAATAATTCTTACTTTTTTCCCCTCTGATCTAGTCTATTGTATCAAAAGATGAAGCCGCAAAAAATGCTCGATTAAAAGTTTTACGTAAACGTCTTGAACAACATTTTCAAAAATATTTTTGGGATTTATGTGCTGTTGGTGATGCAAATAAAGATGGAAATATTGATTTAGGTATTTTTAAATAGTTTTACTTTTATTCTAAATCTATTATTTTAAAATAAAAAGACGAATGGCTTGATGTCATGAATGATATTATTGGTGGTTTAAAGGATAAAAATGAATTTCCTGAATGGTATGAAGGTTTACATAAAGCTCTCTTTCGTGCTAATGAATTTTTAGGTAATAAAATTGTTTTTTTCAAAATCATTTTTTTTTCATTATGTTTTTTTCTTCTTGTTAGATGAACGAGCAGTATTAAAAGATGAATTTGCAAATATGCTTATTTCATGGGATATTGACGAATCAAGTGCTGAAAAAGCTTATGATTATATTACTGAACATGGAAAAAAACGCATGGATTGTATGTAGAAATATATTTAATGTCGTTATTATGATATTTATTTCTAATATTTTATTTTAGATAATCTTTTTTCCGAATTTATGAAAAAATTCTTTCTTAATGAAACACCTAAACATCCATTAAATCTTGGCCTTGATTAAAAGAGGAAAACAAATACGAAAGGACGAGAGAGAGAGATAGACAGACATGACAAATCGTTCTTCAACCTTTTTCTTTGAATGCTCTTGAACCTTGACAAACAAAAATTTCAACCTAATAACTTCAATACTTATTCACTTTGCTTTTTTTACATTATATATAGGTGTGGTTTTCTTTTGAAATAAAATAAATGCACTTTTTCTTTCAGTCAAAATAGATTATTAATATTGATTATGCATTTCAGAAAGTCTTTTCCACTAAATAATGAATAAAACAAAATTATTCTATTTTACTTGAGATTGAATGTAAGTCATATAATGAGAAACGGTATAAACGTTGAATTTTATCAAGATCTTTTTCATTTTTTAAACAAGCTGAATAATTGTTAAAACTATATTTTGAAAATTGAATAAGATAAAAATAATGAAAGACAATGTTATTTTTACTTGATCATTACAATTATTTAGAATCGAATTGAGAATATATTAAAATAGGTCATAGAAATTGACACTCAAGAGTAAAGCTCGGCACGGAGAAATCTAAAGAACTGTCGCCAAGATTAAAAGCTAATTCTAACTTGATGAGTATGGTATCTTTTCCTGGATTGCTAAGGGTGTGGATGTGGGTATGAATGAGAGACTCTAAACATTATATTTATGTCACATTCAGACTCACGCGCACCATCACGATTGAAAGGTGAACTTTTTATTGTTATTTAATTTGATCTACTCTAAAAAATAATAACACAGCTGTTGCTTCTGAGATACTTGTCTCTGGAGACATATATAACCTAGATATTTTAGAATGTTGATGTCATTGCCAATACAAGTGCATGATTGAAGATGTAAGTATCAGAATCAAACGTTTCTGAAACAACTGTCACAGACAAGTACCTGTTACTATCGCGTATTTCTAGCAAATAACAGGCATCTACGTGACATTTTTCTGTAGTACAAACTAACGATTATAACTAGATATGACTGTGAATATTTTATTCATCCTTACCCATACATCTACTCACACGCACAGGACAACACACTAAATTTCTATTCACGCTTACAATCTGTCTCATCAAGGGAGAAACCACGTACTCCCGTACTTCGCTATACTCCCATCTACTCCTGGAGCCCAGTGAGTACAATCGGAGTCTGTACTCCGGGAGTACGTGGGAGTAGATGAGAGTACAACGGAGTACGTGGTTTCTCCCTTAATATTTCTTCATGTACATATGATCACTCATAGTCTGCCAATGCCGAAGTACCTCTTCTGCTCAAATCTTACGATACAAACATGTGAACTATTTCATAAATTCCTTTTTTCTAGTATTTATTTTCCTTAAGAATCCACCATTAGACTACAATCAAACACTAAATACAGAAACATAACAACAAAAACCACACCCTTGATAACCCTTTATTTTTCAAACATTTAACATTCGTCAAATTCCTGTATTCATTACTAGCTACGAAGACACAACACAACCTTTTCTTGTTCCAGAATATCAGATATATTTCTTCAGTCAATATCAAATCTCATAAACATTAAAAACTAAAAGCAGTCTATTTCATTGTTGCCGTATTTAGTACAAATTATTCCCAGTAGTGTATTCTCAAAGTTGTATTTTTATCACATAATTTATCAAATTGTTTTTTTATACCAATCCCCCCCAATGGATTCTTCTGCAGCTCGACCGTAGTTAGTGTCTGAGTGAAAGTGTATGAATGATAAAGTGAAGAGAAGAAAAAGAACAAAGTGTTGTTTTTACTTTGTTGATTTGTAGAGCATTGACAAGAGCTTGTCCTCCTGTAGCACCGATTACATTCAGTACGAGATCGAGTACCGTAAGTGTCTGTATGAAAAGTGTGTGAATGATGAAATGAAGTGAAGAGAAAGAAAAACAATAAGTATTATTGTTACTTCGTTGATTTTTAGAGCATTAGCAAGATCTTGTGTTCCTTGGTCACCGATTTCATTCGAACTGAGGTTGAGTTCAGTGAGTGTCTATGTGAAAGGTACGTGAATGATGAAGTGAAGTGAAGTGAAGTGAAAGAGGAACAGCTATTGTTATTACTTTGTTGATTTGTAGAGCATTGGCAAGATCTTGTGCTCCTTCATCGCCTATTTGATTCCGTTTAAGGTCAAGTGTGATGAGTGTCTGCAAAAAGTTTGTCAATTATCAATTGAGGTGAAAAGGACGAAGAACAAGTATTGTTGCTACTTCGTTGATTTTCAGAGCGTCGGCAAGATATTGTGCTCCTTCAACATCGATCTTATTGTGTCCTAGTTCGAGTGTGGTTAGTGTCTGTATGAAACGTGTGTGATTGATGAAGTGTAATGAAGAGGAAGAAGAAGTATTGTTATTACTTTGTTCACTTGTAAAGCATTTGCAAGATCTTGTGCTCCTTTAGCACCGATTTGATTGTAATAAAGGTCGAGTGTGGTGAGTGTCTGTGTGAAAAGTTTGTGAATGATGAAGTGAAGTGGAGGAGAAGAAGAACAAATATTATTTTTACTGTGTTGATATGTAGAGCATTGGCCAGATCCTGTGCTCCTTGATCACCGACTTGATTGTAACTAAGATTGAGTGTGATGAGTGTCTGTGTGAAAAGTGTGTGAAAGATAAAAACAAGTGAAGAAGAAGAAAAATAAGTATTGTTGTTACTTTGTTAGTTTGCAGAGCAGTGGCAAGACATCGTGCTCCTCTAGCACGGATTTCATTCCGATTGACTTCGAGTGTGGTGATTGTCTGTGTGAAAAGTGTGTGAATGATGAAGTGAAGTGAAGTGAAGGGAAAGAACAATTATTGTTGTTACTTGGTTGATTTGTAGAGCATTGGCAAGATATTCTGCTCCTTGATCACCGATTTCATTGGCTCCAAGGTAGAGTGTGGTGAGTGTCTGCGTGAAAGATGTGTAAATGATGAAGTGATGTAAAGAGGAAGAAAAATAGGTATTGTTATTACGTTGTTGATTTTTAGAGCAGTGGCAAGATGTTGTGCTCCTTTAGCACTGATATGATTGTCATAAAGGTTGAGTGTGGTAAGTGTCTGTGTGAAAAGTGTTTGAATGATGAATTGAATTGAAGAGGGCAAGAATAAGTATTGTTGTTACTTTGTTAGAATGGAGAGCATTGCCAAGATATTGTGCTCCTCTAGCACCGATATAGTTGTCTTTGAGGTATAACGTAGTGAGTGTCTGTGTGACTGATGAAGTGAAGTGAACAGGAAGAGCAACAAGTATTGTTGCTACTTTGTTTATTTTTAGAGCATTGCCAAGATATTTTGCTGCTTTAGAACCGATTTGATTCTTCTGAAGGACGAGTGTGTTAAGTGTCTGTGTGAAAAGTGTGTGAATGATGAGGGAAAGTGAGGAGGAAGACGAAGACTTATTGTTGTTACTTTATTGATTTGTAGAGCGTTGGCAAGATGTTGTGCTCTTTGATTACCGATTTGATCGTAATGAAGGTCGAGGGTGGTGAGTGTCTGTATGAAGAGTATAGGAATACTATAGTGTGTCGTAAGATGGGTAGAAGTTTAACTTAGAGTGGCAAGATTGTTGAGGAAAAGTGTGTTTAGATGTACTAGTTTCTTGGTGAAGATACGTTGCGTAAATATACTTCTGTAGATTAGGATAGTTACATTTAGATGGCTTAAGTGGTGTTGATTTGAGCATAGACCGTAGTGGTGTATGTTGTGGTACAGGAATGATGAGTGAATATTTTGATTATTTAGATAAACGTAGCACTGTATTCGAGTATTTCTTGTTTCAATTTGCGTGGAAACTTCTGTTGGCTTCCCAAAAGGTTGTGTTTAAAGCAGAATTCCATTCTTTCTTGACTGATATTATTCTCGAGGGGAATTATCGAAAGAAAAAAAACGGTACACCCACCCATACCCTCATCGTCGATGACCCCCTCGAGAATACCAACAATCAATAGAGAATTGAATTCTGAATCTGATACAACGTTTTTTATACTCAGTAAAAGGGATAGAGAGGAAGCCGGACAAGAAATACGGAAGTTTTTTCTAAAATGTGTGAATAACTGGATGTTTTGCTAGAAGTGCTCTTTTTGGGCGGTAAGTCTCCTCTGCCAAAATGGTACACGATTCGGTAGAAAATGAAGCTCTGCATCCGAGGCAATGCTTTCAGGAGAATCGGGACAAGAAGTGCTCGAATATGATGCTAACTTTTCGTACATTGATACAGTTCATTTCTTTCAAAATCGCTTTTTTATTATCAAAACAGTTGAAAAAAATCGTATCTGGATGCAGGTGAAAAACAAACAACACTGCTTTCTGTGTGCTTTTGTTCTTGCTTCAACATTGTATGTTTATACAGCATACCTGCTTTAAAATGTGGAATTTTACGACGAGCTTGAAAATAAAATAAAAAAGAAATCATTTAATCTCGATCATAAGAACATTATTTTGTATCGCGATGATACAGAAAATGAATTTTTGAGGAAAGATTGATAATTGATAAATTTGCGTGAGTGAAAAATTGTTTATTGATGTGTATTCTATTGAAGTTATTGTACTCAAATAGAGATCGCAGAAATGAAAAACAATTTGAAGATCAATAGATAAAAACCAGAATGTGATGATAGAAAAAGGTTTACCTGATATCGATGATAAGTGTCCAGGATGTCGTCGAACCGTTGACATACATTTCTCATTGAACACAGCATTGTAAAATCGGATTGATGATCGATTATTCGATAAACAAGTTCTACCGGTAACGTAATAAAGTTGACGACGGTTTGATTTGCCATTGCAGAGTTTTGATGAAATGCGTGCTTTGTCGTTTTTTTCTTCACATAAAATGAATAAATATTCGTCATACATTATGCTTCGCATGATGTTGTAATTATATGTTGAAAGGAAAAAATCGAGAAAGAATGTTGTCTACCATACAATCACAGAATAAACATAGCAACTGTACACAACGTTTTCGTAGAGATTATTTTAGCGGTATACAATGGTATACAATAGGCATGACTATTGGATGCTTAGTTATAATTAGCGGGGATTGAATAATTTTCGCTTTTACTCATCTTTTTCAAATTATTCTTAATTTTGTATTGAAAAAATCGACAAAAGTATCAAATATCTATGAGGTGAAAATTAAAACAATACTGGCGCAATCATCAGCGCTAACAGTGCTACCGGTGATTGGGGTATATGGGTACTATCTGTGTTATTGATATGACAGTTTCAGTGTGCGTTTGGCTGCTGATCTCTTCTTTACGTATACTATCTTACTTAAAGGCATATCGATAGCTATCTACATTCGTCTACGACTGTGAGTAGTCAACTTGGCAACTGCACAGTATATATGAAGTTTATCATGAAATTCTTTACAAATACTGGATGGCAGCTAATACACAACAAATAGTTGATACTAACGATGGAACTTTCAATTTCCTTTCCTAGGTAAAGAAAAGCAACTAACGCTAATTGATATAAATCTACAATTTGAAAAAAATGTGTTTTCTCAGAATAGATGAAAACGCATTGAAGTTTAAATATAGTTTTACAAAATACATCAATTATTTTCTTTATTAAGATTCTTTTGAACAGCACAATGAACACCAATTATTTAGTTAATTCAAACTATATCAATACGTTGTTTAAAATAACTTTTTTTTCTTTTATTTCGATCGATTCTTCGCTCTGATAACATTGCTACCAGATAGAACTCGATGAAATCTATAGATTTTACATTAAATTTATTTAAGTGCAGTGTACTATTAATGAGAAATATTCTAATTCAACTTATTTTCATATAAGTTATTGAAATAGACGGTCGGACAAAGGCTAATGTTCATGATGTACAAAGTTCAATTACATTTTTTTCAATTCCCGATTTGACACAAATCTATAGAAGAATATTTCTCCTAACTCAAGCTATTTCGAACAATGCATTTTATCAATTAAAAAATAAAACTTTCGTTGAAGCTATTCATACACGATATCCTTTTTATTCTAGACAGTAATAAAACTTCAAATAGACACGCCAATAAATAGCTATATAAAATATATCCATCATAGAGCGACATCTAATTGATATAAATAGAACAACAAATTGATTCATCGGATATATTTTCTTGACATTGTTTTTTGTATATAAAAAATATTTATTTCAAATTTATTCGTTATTCCACATTAGATATCACCTGTGACAAGAGACCTCGAGAAGATAAAAGAATCTAAAAATGGTATCTGATCTCTTTTTTTTATCTTAAATATCAAAAAAAAATTTAATAATTTCAATCTATTTAATACTTCATTTTTAGAAACAAATTCTAATTATCTTATTTTATTTCATTTTAGAAAACTATCTATATGTATATTTCTCAATGATATAAGAAGAAAAAAAAACAGAACAGTACACTTTATGAGTGAATCAACATTAACAAATCTTGATGGAATTCCTCAATATGCATCTGTTGATACACATCATTATCATACACCAATGATACATCCAACAAATCTTGATGATACTTCAAAATCAATGTATGATTAATAAAATCTTCTTTTTTTTGTATCTATTTGAATATTCTAGGACAATTATCGTTCAAAATCCATTTGATGATCCATCTAATAATATGAAATATCTACATGATTCATCATTACAACATCAAGTATCTGATAATTTATCATTATCGACAAATAATATGTCAACATCACATAATATTATGCCACATTCTGTTCGTTTCAATCAAGAATTATTAAATACTTTCAATATTAATATTCCAATATCGAGACAAACAGAACCTTCATCACCAAATCCAACTTCGATTACATCACTTATACCTCTTCCATCCCCATTATCAAATAATCTAGGTGTTAACATACATCAATCGAATCAAGCATCATTAACACCAACAATAATTGGCACATATCCAACATATCAGCCATCTTCACATAATAATTTTGATAATTATCATTCGAATCCAACTGGTATTTATATGAATAATCCTCGACCTATTCATAGTAAAGTTAATCCACATAACGGAACAGCACCAATTATTTTACGTTATCCAACAATGGTACAAACACAACAGTATGGACATCAGATGATGAAGCCACGCATGATATCTCCAAATACTTACGGAACAATATTACCACAACAATCACCGATTATTTATGATCCTAATATTCTATATCGAACTGATGGACAACAATCTCATCATGTACCACCGGATGATAATATTCTTAAATCGTTGTTACAAATCAATTCACAAGTTGTAAGTTGATTAGATTAATAAAATACTTCTTAATGTTTGAGATTTTTTAGTCATCAGAACCTGCACTAAAACCTCAATCAACACCCAACGGTCATGATCAAAGTTTTAATCCAATTCTTAAAGTACGTAGAAAACGTAAAGCCAATGATTTAAATACATCATGTGAAAATGAAGTACCAACAAAATCACGTAAACGTAAAAGTATGTAAAGTTAAATTTTATATTCGAATTGAAAATTAAAATTTATATTTAGAAAAAAGTACGGAAGAAGCAGAAAAATTTGTTGAATATTCATTACAACAATTACGTGATTTACCTATGCTTACTCCTGTTGAACCATTGATTGATATTAGTAATGAATTATTTTTATCTTCATCAGTAAATATCATAGATATAAAAAAATCGAAATTCCAAGGTGAATTTGGTGATATTTTTATTGATAATGTACAAGATCATTATCGTCCATATCGACGAGCTCCACTAATATCTTCAACAAAATCCTTATCAACAGTCGAACGACGTTATCGTTTATGTTCGAATTTACTTGATCGACCGCCTTGTTTGCCCTCACCACCATTAGTTGTTAATTCATCAGAAAAGTTATATGAACTTATACAAGATAAAAATGATTTACGTGATGATGAAAGTATTATATCAACATCAACAATAGCTGATAATGAAGATTTAATAAATGATATTCAAACAGAAAATATTCATTTATTGAAAGCATTATCAACATCGTATGATACTGATTTACGATCGTTAAGTCCACTATTAGTATCTAATGAAAATCAATCTGATCAAATAATAGTAAATTCATCTTCAAATGAAAATGAAATTGAAAAAAATGATCAAGCATTTGTTGAAGATACAGAGAAAGTAAATAAAGTTTATTTATTTGATACCAAAAAAGAAATGAGATAAGAATAAAATTCCCTTTATCTTTCTTTACAGTCTAAGACAACACGATATTATCTCTACTGATGAACAGAGATGATATTGTATAAGAAAATATAAACTAAATTTGATGATTTATCTTTTGAGACATTCATTAAGATAGATAATATTTATCTCTATGAAGAAATGATTTTCATCGGACATTTCAAGGTTAGATTATAGCTGATGTCAATCGTGAGAAATACGACAAAGGATTATTGAAAGTGAAGTTTGTAAATTTCGACTCTGATTTACTTTCTTCATACCATTGTGACGAAGTTGTTTGCACTCTAATCCCGAGTAAATATATTAATGGGTTTTAAGGCTGGATGAATTGTATTCACAGAAAATGGTGACAGCATCGAAAATTCCGAAAAATATTTTGCCGGGATCGGGATCGGAATGAAAAAAACCCCTTCCCGCCGAACCCTAGTTAAACGACAAAGAACTGAACTTGCATTTATTAATACTTGTCTTTAGTCTATTCAGGTCATGTCATTAGCAATGAATCTAAAAGTTTCCGTTGTATATTTTCTTTCTCTACGATTGCAGTTGTAATTTATCTTCAGTCGATCTAATCCCGATCTTTACTTTTGAGAGAGATTATTCATTCTATAATTGATTTAATAATTAAATATTACTTTCTGTTGATCAGTGCTTTGCTTGATAATGACCCTTGTATTATATCTTCTGATTTAATATCTCTCTTTGCATTTTCAAATAGGTATCAGTTACATTAACATTAACAACTGAAGCAGCAAATAATGTTCAAAGTGTTATTGCTGCTGTTGCTGATTTACTTAAAATAGCTTATCCAACAACATTTGATGTTCATCAAACTTTAAATAATAATAATAATAATAATTGTACATGCTCATCAACTATAAATAATTCTAATCAAAATAATAATAACAATTTCTTATCTTTATCTTCACATCTACCTATAACTACTTTAAATCGAGCATCATCAATATATAAAATTGGTCGTGAAACAAGTGTTAATATTCAATCTTTAATTGATACACAACCAAAAATTTGTCCAAATTGTTTACAAAATTCAATAACTGAATTTTTTCTAAAAAAACGTTTAAATGAATTACCATTAAATCTTCGTGAAATAACACCAAATTATGAACAATTTGTATATTTTTGTAATGAACAATGTTTCAATACATATATAACTAGTACATATCAACCACCAATAGCACCCGTTAATATTAAAAAGGAACCAATGGATATTGCAATACCAAAATATCTCCCATGTAAACGTCAAGAAGAACAAGTTAATGAAGTAAATTTTCATATTGAATTGAAAAGGTCATACATTTTTTTCTTCATTTTAGTTAAAAGATATTAAGCGATGGAAACGATGGGATTCAAATTTATTAACTCAAACATTTATTCAACCATCGAATACCAATGAAATTAATGAATTAATTGCTAATATAAAAATACCATTAACATTAAATACCAAAGAAGATAAACGACATTGTGCTTTTTGTAATGGTATAGGCGATATGACAGCGAATGGTCCTGGAAGGTATATATTTAATTGTTTCTTTTTTTTTCTTATTAAAAAATATATTATCTTATATTAGATTATTAAATCTGGATGTTGGTCAATGGTGTCATTTAAATTGTGCATTTTGGTCTTATGAAGTTTATGAAACACTTAGTGGTGCATTAATGTGTGTTGAACAAGCATTTATGCGTTCAATATATACAGAATGTATTATATGTAAACAAAAAGGTAGTAGTTTAACATGTTTTTATCCACGATGTTCGAATACATATCATTTTACATGTGCAATGGATAATGGTTGCGTTTTTTATAAAGATAAAGTAAGCGAATGAGAAATAAATCAATTTTTTATAATAAATTAATTTCCTATTTGATTTATTTAAGACAGTAATGTGTCCAATGCATGCATCGAAAACAGCAGCTAATGATCAAATACTAGAAGACAAATCAGTCCTTAGAAAAGTTTGGATTAATAGAGATGAAATCAAACAAATTCAGAAGTAAGTTGAAAAATAACGAATTTTCTATCCTGAGATATATTGTGCAGTACGATATGTGTCCGTTGAGAGAACACTATATCAGCGGACGGGTTTTTCAGCGCAGTGGTGGATCTAGGATTTTGGAAGGGGGAGAGGCGATTTCGGCTAAAACCTATTTTTTCGTTCAGTTTTGCTGTAAAAAATCGAAAAAAAATTCTGAAGAGGGGGGGGGGGGCGATCGCCCTCATTGCTTCCTCCTCCTAAATCCGCCACTGTTTCAGCGATAAAGAATGCGCGGAAGTCACAACTGCGAAACACCTTTCGCCCTCATCAAGACGTATCTGATACTATAGATCTATTATAAATAATTAGCGTGTCTTTTCTTACTTATATATTTTATGTTTAGTTATATGAATGAAGAACATGAAGATAAATCTTATATCTTACGTATTGGTAGTTTAATTCTTCATAATATTGGTCAATTATTACCACATCAATTACAATCATCTGTATTTCATAATCGAAATTTTGTATATCCTGTATGTTTTTATTTTGATTTAAAATTAATATTTCTATTTACGAAATAAAAATTTAGGTTGGTTATACAATCACAAGATTTTATTGGTCTATGCGTAATCCAAATCGTCGTTGTGCATATATATGTTCAATAATTGATATGGATAATAAACCAATGTTTCGAATACGTGTACATGAAGATGAACAAATAGAAGAATTTCTTGAATCAAGTGCAAAAGCTGTTTGGCATAAAGTTATTAATGAAATTGATTCATTAAGAAGAAACCATGGTCTTGTTAAAATATTTCCAGTATTTGTTAACGGAGAAGATTTATATGGATTAACAGTAAAAGAAATTTATTTTTTTTAAATAAGAAAAATTGTTTTGTTTTTTGTAAAAATTAGGAACCTCATATAATTCGTTTAATTGAATCATTACCAGGCGTTGAAATGTTACAAAATTATGCATTTAAATATGGTCGATTACAATTATTTGATATGCCATTAACTGTTAATCCAACAGGTTGTGCACGAAGTGAACCAACATTACGAACACATTTTCGACGGTAAAAATATTTATAAAATTACAACTAAATTTTCTAATAATTTCATATTTAGACATGCACACCCATTAACAAGTTCACATTCAAGTCGAAGCGCCGCACAGGCAAGAAATGTGCCTGGAGCTGAAAGTAAATTAATAGAAGAAATATATACTAAAACTTAATTGATTTCTTTTTTGTATTAGCTACTCAAATACCATATCTCAAACAATTTGTACTTTCAAAACCAACTCAATATAGAAAATTAAAAATTGAATGGCGACAGAATACTTACCTTGCTAAATCACGAATTCAAGTAAGTAATAGAATTAAAATAATTCGAACAAGTCTCATTAATTATGTTGCCATAAGTATAGAAGCATGTTTGCTTTTGGTACAAAAAATAGATAGTAATAGAAACTTAATGATTTGAACTTTCTGATTAACTCTAGCATAGAATCAGAGATGGGCAACTCCAACGCCGGAGTTGGAGTTAACTCTGGAGTTGACGCTTTTTTACCTGGAGTTGAAGTGGAGCTGCGAAAAATGAGATGAAGTAGGAATGAAGTTGGCTTTAGTGCTTATTCGAACTCCGATGGATCTCATAACGTGCAAGAGAACAGCAAAAAATATCTATACAGAGATGGGCAACTTCAACTCCGGAGTTGACGCTTTTTTACTTATAGCTGGAGTTGCTTACCCTCGGAGTTGCCCATCTCTGCATGGAATCTTATTATACTGTTGAAATCCATTGTCTGATATTTGAATTTTCTATGATCTAACCTATGTTTATTTATTTAGGGTTTAGGTTTATTTGCCGCACGTGATCTTGAAAAACATACAATGGTTATTGAATATATTGGTGAATTAATTCGTAATGAAGTAGCGAATAAACGAGAAAAATTATATGAAGAACATAATCGTGGCATTTATATGTTTCGATTAGATGATGATTATGTTGTTGATGCAACTATGAGTGGCTGTTTAGCTCGTTATATAAATCATTCATGCGAAGTAAAGAGAATTTCTTTTTTTATTATTTAATTTTTATTTATTTAATTAAAATAGCCAAATTCAATAGCTGAAGTTGTACAAATTGAAAAAGATAATAAAATAATAATAATAACAAATCGACGTATTTCAAAAGGTGAAGAATTAATGTATGATTATAAATTTGATTTTGAAGACGATTCAAAAATTCCATGTAATTGTGGTGCAGTTAATTGTCGTAAATGGATGAATTAAATAATTAGAAAGATTAAAATGACAAGCAAAATTTTCTTTTTTGCAGTGAATCAATATTCATTATTTTAAAAAATTTGATTTCGTTTTTTTTATATGTTCATTCTCTTCTGACTATTATTTACTCTTCCGTCCTCTATATGCGCACTAATTGAGTACTATTCATTTATGTGAACACAAAAATACTAACATTATATTTAAGATTAATCGAATACTTTCTCTTTTCGTTGATAACTGCACATGATATTTAATGTATTTCTCTTTGTTTTCTTTTTCTTCTTTTTTGTACAAATATTTTTTTTTGCAAAAAAATATAAGACAGATCATATCGCAATTGAGCGACATGGAACGATATGTATATATACGGATTTATAATGATAAAAAGAAATTCGAAGATTTAGACTATGAATTATTTTTTTCAATTATTGAGTTAAGTCATATTGCAATCACTACTAACATCGGTAATGCTAAGTAATCCGGAAAGATTTTATTAATGATAAAAGACATAACAAGTAGAAATATTAGAGACAATCTGATGAGCTTATTTCTTTGAAGTCACCAGAAGCGAGAAGCGCGACACGATCGATGTCAACGTTGTAGCAGGGTGTAAGTGTGTGATGGACGTATAGATATGGTTTGCTCCTATTCCACATCAACATCCTTACCCACACCCGCACCACAAAACCTTTCAAGGTGATTTATTTCTATTCCGGATTACTTGACATATTCCTAACATCTACGATTACAACTAGTGTATGTTTGTTTATTTTATTATAGCAGCAGTATTATAAAGATCTTGAGTTATTTTTATATACTCTAACATTCTTCGCTGTATCTCTATTTTCTTTATCATTATTTTGATACAACAATGTATCAATTTCAAGGATATTTTCCTTATATTACTACGCTTCAAGCTGTCACGAGACTAACTCATATTGAATATCCAAGGTTCATATATTAGTTATGTGTCCTTGCCTTTCACAAGTCTCCTAACTATAGATATGTCAAATACTAATTTATGTATTTTATTTTATATATAGAATAATAATGAATTGTCAATTATTTTTTATGTTTGTAATAATAATGCTACACCAGCAAGTACCCATTTTGATGGTTTTTCTTTTGTTTTTAAATTAAAACGCCAAATATATGTATGTCCTCGTGTTTTAATTCGATATACTGGACAATCATAAGTACCTTTCGTATCTAATCGATCGATAGGTATAGCTAGAAGAATAATTATTTCTTGATTTTAAAATTTTATTTTAAAAAATAAATATACCTTTAACAAATATAACTGGCATTGGTGGACATAATTCTTTTAATTTTCCTTCCACTAATAAATTACTTTGTTTATCCCATCGTGCTCCATCAATAAATAAACTAATGTATAGCAAAAAAAAAATATTCTATAATAATTGATTAAGAATTTATTTACTTATGAATATAAGCACCATCTTTTGGTGAACTTTGTAATTCTTCTTTTTGTTTTTTCGTAACTTCAACCATAAGACACATACGATCCAGTGGCCAGTCTTGTTTTCGTGAAATTGCTTGCATAATTGAAGTAAGAAACGATTGAGGATTAAAAAGACCACCTAACCATACAGAATTTGGTAATTGAAAATCTACGATCCAATTATCTATTTCACGATAACGATTTAACATATCATGAAACCATAGTCCTAATGAATAAAGTGATGGATAAGCTCGATTAGCCCATTGAATAGGTACAAGATCAAGATAAAAACATTCTTGTAAAATTTCGATTTCATTTGATATTGCTAATTCACCCTAGATAATAAATATGATTTAAAGAATACAAAAGAAATTCAACAAACTTTAAGACCACCATCTAATTCTTTAAGACTTTGTCGAATTTCACGTAATAAATTATTCATTCTTTCGGCTTCTTGTAATGCAACAACAGCATATGGATTACGTTCATCAAGTCTTGCACGTAATTCAACTATATTAAAATCTTCCGGTATATGATTTTGAAATTCTTCAAGAACAGTTCGAATCTAATTCATATATATATATATATAGATTTGTTTTTGACTACAAATATTGATACTTTTTCATCGCGTGATAATGTTGTATTTTGTCCATGATTTATAGAATTTGTATCTCTTGGTGAAATTTCAATAAGTATACGAAAAAGTTTTTCACTTGTTTGTGAAAGAAAATCAATTTCAGCATTTGGATGAAGTCCATAAAGTTTCGGTGATTCACTTGGAAGTTTATCATCAATATAAGCATGATATGCTTTATAATCTAAGGGTGGTGGTAATGGAAAATCCGGTGCCAAATTGAGATCACCTTCAAACATTGTAGAATTCAAATATGTTTGAAGATAATTACGACATAAACGACGATCCCAATCATCAGTTATATGTCCACCATACATAATTTCACCAAATATATAACGAAGATCTTCCCAAGGAATTTTAACATTCGATTCAAGATAATTACGTAAAACATCGATACATATTTGTAAATCACCAGATGAAAATGGATATTTTCTAATGAATAGAGAGATTTTAGTTTTTTAAGAATTAAAAATTCCTTCTTCTTTTTACCTATTCCAACCAATAGGCCCAAATTTTGTTCGTTGCGATACAACAGCATGAAAATAACATAGAGCAAAAAGAATAACTTTAAATTGAGTATCTTTACTACAGGAATCTAAAACTTCTTGATCGAAATTGTCCAATGCTTTATGAAGATTAGCTAACATTCCTGTATGTGATTCATTTGTAATTTTAATAGAATTTTCTAATATTCCTTGTGGAATTACATGTGTATTCATATCTGCACTTGGTTCAGCAGACATAAAAAGACGAAAATTTTCTTGAGCATTTTCTAATATTCGTTCTAATTTTCTTTCTAATATTGGTAACCAATGTCGTACTAAATGTATATTTTGTAAAACAATCCAATGACCTTCTTTAGCTGAGATTTCTAAAGCATTTTCAGCAATTATTTCTTGTCCTTGTCCTAATGATATATTATGAAATTTTCCAGCTTGTAATGTATAACCGAATTTTTTGCCTAATGTTTCCACTTCTTTTAATGGATCAACACCAGGTGAAAGAATAAAAAAAATAGGAATCGATTTGGTTGATTCATCATAAATATGTGCAAAATCTGATGATCGACTTTCAATATATTTTTTACCAAGTTTTTCGCCAACAAATAATCTTTAGAAAATAGATTACGATCGGTTAGTAAATAAAAAATGAATATTTTACTTTAATGCATAAAGCATTCGATCAGGTCGAACAGCATGAAGAATACATAATTGTTGCATGGTTGATTTACTTTTCCATTCACCCTAATAAGAAAGTATTTTAAAAAGGAAATAATGCTTATTTTGAATATATTTACTGGAGGTTTTTCTAATTCTGGTGCTTCACTTTCAACATATTTTTTCCATCGTTTACTTGAAGTTTCAATTTCACGATCAAGACCATGAAAACTTGATACTAATGATAATGCTTTGATACTACCCCAAGCTTTTTTATTAAGAAATTCCACAGGACTTCCTGCATGTGTTTCTTGTGGATTACGTAATAATAAATCAAGTTCAATCATATCAATTTCACCTTTTTCCATTAAAATCTATTATAATAAATAAAACAGAGACTTCTATTGATCAAAGTAAAGAGTCTCGGATTTAGGACAGTTGCTCGTGTGGAGGGTGTGGGTGGGTGTGGTATAAAGATAATGTGCACACCCACACCTACGCTCACACCCACACCCAACCCTCAAGATGCGAAATTCTGGCAAACTGCACTAGCATACCAAGGACTCGTTTTGTTAGTAAGTACTTTACAGTATTCTATTATTAACCTGTAATAATAATTGCATAGTAAAAATTAGTTTATGTTCTTCAAAAAGACCACGATTAATATAAGAATATGAAGCAAATGTAATGGCATCAATAAGATTATCAATTCGTATACGTAATTCTTCATTTTGTTCTGCACGATCAATAGCTTTAAGAAAAACTGCACGAAATGCTTTGAGAGAAAATTGATACATGAGATGAATTTTTGATAAATCATTCATAATAAAATATATGATACATGCACGTATAGCTGTTGGTCGATATAATTCTCGTGTTCGATCAATTTGTTGACTAAATTTTTCTGCTTCGACTTTTTTTTGTTCAATTTCAAGTGCAGTATTAACAGTACGTTCAAGTGTAACAACAAGTTCAACATTTTGTATAAAATTTCCTTCAGCAGTTGCTAAACGAGCTAATAATGAATCTTCTAATTTTTTTAAATTGATTTTATATTCATTTTGTTGTTTTGTTACTTCAAATTTACTCTTTTCTAAATCCGGTCTTTCAACGGCAACAATTTCAGCTAATAATTGTGCTTCAAGACCATCTCGTGTCGTACTAAAATTAATTAATGTTGTTTGTGCTTGTATTTCAGGTTGAAAATGTGGATTTGCTAAACGTGTTTGCATTATTAAACGAAAATTAGGATGATAATCAATTTCTTTATCACCAAATTTAACAGCTTGTCCTTTACGTATTAAATTTCGACTAATTATAGGTTCCAATATTGAATCAATATTTTCTTCAATACATTCAAGTAAAAGAATATCACCTCGACGTACACATGCTTCAACACGATCAAGATAACCTTTACTATTATAACGAAGTATAATTAATTTATCTGTAAAACAATTTTTAATCCAACGAAGTCCTTGTCCTTGAGGATCAACCATTAATGGCCATCGTAAACAATAAGTTAAAATAGCAGCATTTTCATAAGATGTTTGATCAGCTGGAAGTCCTTGATTCATCCTATTGAAATAGAATATGATCTATTTTTGGCGAAGTATACTACCATATGATTTACCATTCTGCAATATCAGCATCATCGATCATAATTGATAATGGTTGTAGATTAGCTCTCATTGGTATGACTCCCTAATCATATTATTAAAGAGTTTGACATAATTCGAGTAATAATGTATAGAATTACTTTAGTAGCAGTAATAGTTGATCTCCATTTTTCCACAAGATTATTTCGATAAATTCGCGAAAAATATCCCGCATATGAAATAAATGTTGATGCTAATAGAACATCACCAATTAAAGTTTCCAGATCATGATTAAATGTTTCAACACGTTTTGTCCAAATAATTCGACTTGATGCAAGACCATCAACAAGACGTTCAGCTAAATCAATTTGTCGTGCTAATCTTTCTTTTGTTCTAACAGCATCATCTTTTTCAGCAAGTGCACGTTGCATTTTAAGATTTTCTTCTGTAAGACAATCTTCAAGTATTTGTACACGATTGAGAATTTTTGAAAAAGCTTGTTGTGCTCGATTTAATTCTTCATTAGCAACATCTAAAGCTACTTGTTTCGGTTTAACTTCCAAATAAACTGTATGAAATTTCAATGTATCTAATTAGTACAAGATTTCAATAGTAGAAAGAATAAAATTTGATTTTTTTACTATCAAGCCATGTATAAATTCCACCAGCTGCTGCTGATTTAACTGCTATTTGTTGAATCAAACTTTCAATACTATCTGTTTTACTTATTTTCATCAATGTTGTATTCAATTTATCAATAATAGCTCGAACTTGTGGAGTAACCTAAAATAAAATATATATATCATCCGATAGATAAAGTAAGAGACAATACTTTAGCGACTTGAAAACTTTTTAAACGTTGTAGAAATTTTTCAACGGGTCCAATTGTATTTTTTGCTTCCGTCCATGTTCGTTGACTTTCAGGAATAATACGGCCTTCATCAACCCATTTGAAAAGTACAACTAAAGAAGTAAATTTCAATAATTTGAAAATAGTATTTCATATTAACTTACCAACCATATTCATAACAAATTTAACTGTTTCGGGTGGTGATGCAAATGATTTCAATTCAGTTAATTGTCCTTTTTCAATATTCTCAAGTGCTAATCTTGCTGCTTCAAGAACAGGTTCTGCTTTAGCTCTATATTTAAGCATATATATACGAAATTTCGTTTAAATGTATATATACAATTCTATTGCACAAGCAGCTTGTACTTTTTCAACAGCTGCTTTTTTTGTTTCAATTTTTCGACGTTCATCGTCAGCAAATGACTAAATTTTTTAGAATCAGATATTGTTTAATTCAATTTTTAAAAACAAACTTTTTCTTTAGCAACTTTTTCTGCTTCTGCAGTAACTATTTTCAATGCAATATCCGCTTTTTCCGCCTTTGTATTAACTTCCTCGGTTGTAATCTTTAAGTCTTCTTGTAAAATAGCTGTTTGTGCAGATATTGATTTAAGTTTTTCTAATCCAGATAGAAGACGAACAATTTCAAGTTCAATTTTCATTTGTTTATTTTCATAGATATGTTGGAAAAATTTTATAAATTCAAGAAATGTTTTTGGTGTTGTATAATAAGATCGTCGTTCATTGATTAAATATTGTATTGATGTTTGATTAACATCAATATGTGTATCAGACATGAAATTAGCGATAGAATAACGTAATTCATTTGATATTGATTTGAAACTATCAAGAAAACGAACAACAACGGAATAAAGTGCATCTCTTGGCCATGAATGAAACCAATCAATAATTGTTCCACTAAATAATGCTGGAAAACGACGTGCACGTGTACGTAATGTATTTCCGACAGGTGAAAAACACATAACTATTTTAAGATTTCGTCGAACTTTATCAATAAAATATTTCCAAATAGTTTCTTTTGATTCATTATATCCTTGAGATTTAGCTTCTGAATGTATAGAATTAAGAATTTCTTCAATTTCATCATCAGTAAATAAACCAAAAATTTCACCCGATGATAAATAATCATTAATATAAACAAGAAAATGTTCATCTTTAATATGACTATCAGATAAAAGAAATACACATGGAAGACCTTTTAAACCAGCACGACGATAAAGATTATTTAAATCATTTTTAAAATCATTCATTCCATAATTTGATTTAATTGTTATTTGAAAAATATCAAGTGAAGAAACAAATGCTGCTAAACGAGCTAAAGATTGTTTTCCACTACCGCCAACTCCGATTAATAATGCATTGCCTAATAAAAAAAATTGTGACATCTGAAGATTATAGACGTGAAAATATTCCCAAATTTAGAACATTAATAAATATCGTATGCGGTATAGAGTGGGTGAGGGTCTTATACTCTTTTCGAGTGCATACTCACACCCCAAGGGGAAAATCACGTACTCCCATCTACTGCTACGTGCTCCCGGAGTACGAGAGTACAGTGGAGTACTTGAGAGTACGTGGTTTCTCCGTTGCCCACCCCACACCCACATCTTCGTATACTCCCATGCACTCCCCAAGTACTCGGAGTACGTGGTTTCCCCCTTGCCACACCCTCAAGATGGTTAACAAGTTACTTCGACTGTTGCGAACAAATGCGTGTTACAGAACATAGAAAAAATAACATTAGAACGGTTCCGTATTTAGTTGGAAAGTAGTTGTTCGTTGCGCATAATATTACTGAGTTATCATCTCAAACACTGACGGTATCATTCTTTATGCTGCACCCACTCTCAAGTCAATCACTTTTATTCAACGATCAAATATTTTTCGTGTGACATAAAAATAATATCTATTGATTGGTAGATTTTCTAATTGTTACATACCTCGTGGTGATTCAAGAATACGATTAATACGAGCAACATGTATAAGAGCATCTTGAAATAATACTAAATTCATTGCAGGATTTGTTTCATTGTATGATACTAATGCTTCTTCAATTATTTTTTGTAATTTATCCATAGATGATACAGCTGTATATTGTCCATCACCGATTCCACCAGAAAAATGTGAATAAATAAGTGGTCGAACAAATGTTTCATCATTTACAAACTATGAAAAAGTAAATTTTCTTCTATAATAAACAAATACTATAGATAACAATACTTCAAAACTTTTTCGTATAGTTTCCCGTAAAATTTTATTAAATAAATCAATTTCATCTTGATTAATAAGTTTATCTGAATAAGTTCTTTCAGCTTCATGTATATATAAACGTATTAAATCATTAGGATGTAAAATATCTTTTGATGAAGCAAATAACATCCCCTTAAAATACAATCAATTAAATATCTATTTTTTATACAAAAAAAAACATATTCGATTACTTGTATAATATTTGATAAATCACGTAGATTAAAAAGATAATGAAATTTAATAGCTGTTGGTAAGAATATACTCGATACACGTTGATGAAATTGTATAGCTATAGAAATAAATTGACTGAGAAAATTTGTTTGTGTTTTAACATCAATTTTATTGAAATTTAAAAATTTTGTTTCAAGCATTTTAGAATAAATTGTATGAAGTGTATTCTAAATAAGAATTTTGTATTTTATAATTTCTTTTCAATTAGAAATTAATTCGAACTTTATTTGGAAAAGGTACAGCAAATGTTGCAAAATGTCGTTGAAGACGAGCATCAATAGAAAATGTTCCAGCATTCTGATTCATTGCAATAATAAATTGACAATTTCGAATTTCTTTAAGTGTTAATTTTTGTCGATCATACCAATGTTGATAATCAAGATATTCACGAACAATGGTATGTGCTTGGACAGTAAAATATTTATCACGTTCAGGCATATTAAAATCATCTATTAGAATAGAAATATTGAATGAAGTTATAAACTCACGAGGAACACTATTTAGGTGGTACACTGCGATTCCAATCATTCATATGCCATTTGATAGACTATAGTGAGGTAGTGAACGGCCAAAAATATTATCGGCCACCAACTCTTTCTTGAGATGCTATAGTCATTTTATTGAAATTTTAGCCTATGACATGGTAGCTAGCACAAAGTTGAATGTCGATATTTCGATCGGAAATTTTGTCCATAGGTAGGTCTAGCTATAAATAGACTATCCTAAAAAATTCAGCTCAAAAGAATATTCTCTTCGTGAGATATGATACTTACAAAATTAGTCTTATGTTGAGGAAAGACTGTAGAATGTTATGGTTTTTTTGAGAATGCAATATCTCACGAAGAGAATATTCTTTTGAGCTGAATTTTTTAGGATAGTCTATTTATAGCTAGACCTACCTATGGACAAAATTTCCGATCGAAATATCGACATTCAACTTTGTGCTAGCTACCATGTCATAGGCTAAAATTTCAATAAAATGACTATAGCATCTCAAGAAAGAGTTGGTGGCCGATAATATTTTTGGCCGTTCACTACCTCACTATAGTCTATCAAATGGCATATGAATGATTGGAATCGCAGTGTACCACCTAAATAGTGTTCCTCGTCAGATCAAGAAAATTTACCAATAAAATAAATCAATTGTCGATTTTCTGGTGCTCCATATGTTCGACCAGCTTTCTTTTCTAAAGGTTTCTCTAATGAATTTTGTAACATTTCACTTGTTGTATAATCTAAAAATATGTCATAGTTTAATAAAACATAGTTGAATTTTTGAAATTATACAGTTCAATGGAATTGTTGAAATCATAAAATTTTGTAAATTATATTTTTCTACACGATTTGTAATAATAACACTTTTACCAGTACCAGCTGAACCAACAAACATTACTGAAACACCTTTTTTGACAAGTGCATCAAGCCAAAATGATAAACGAACAGTTTCACTTGTAGGAATCAATTGTGACTGAAGAAGAAAATATTATTAATAAAAGACAAGTTAAAAAATGCTACTTGAACAGGTAATTCAGGATTAAAATTAATTTCATCAAGCTGTTTAGACCATGGTTCAAATCGTTTTGATTGAGGTTCAATTGAATAATCGAAAACAGTACCATGAGGAGGAAATTTAATCGTTTTAAATTCATGAATAAACCATTTAGAAAATTCAATTCGATAATCAATCATTTGATCTTGAAAAAGTGAACCACCAATAGCCCATATAGTTGCCCATACAAAATATAATTCCCACCATTCTTTTGGACAATCAGGAGGCACATTTTGTGGTGTTAATAGACAATCTATAATTTAAATGAAAAATGACTTCATCAGATCTGGACAGATACTTAGATACGAATAGAATCTTGGGTGTGGGTGTGGGTGGGTATCAGATTAAGGTTAATGTAATACCCACACCCACCCTCAAAATCAATATCAACTAACCAAGTATATTGCATAACATTTGTATATGACAGACATCTACTAATGGCGTAATTGTTCTTACACGTCCACTTTTAAGTAATTCAAGACAACGTGGAATATATTTATCAAATAATAATAATAGATGATTTTTTTCACTATTTGATTCACGTTTTTCAACCCAACTAACATAAACAGGTGAATAACCAATATCATTTGTTGATACATATAAAATTCCAGCACGTGAAACTGTTGCTGGTGTAGCTGTTTTTAAATGACTTATTTCAAATAATAAACGCATTGTTTCATTCAATGGAATACGTTCATTACTAGCTAATGTAAGTACTTTATTATCATCCATAACTGTATTTAATGATTCAATCCACATTGGATCAATATCACCATCAAGTACAATCCATTTAGGAGCTTTGAAAAAAAGAGAATATTTATTCTATTGAGGAAAAAAAATATTTACAATCCGATGTCATATTAGCTAAATCTCGCATTATATTTGAAAATAATCCATCTTTCCATTCACGTGTTTGACGATGCATATAACCAAATAATTCATCATTAGTGACAGCTTTAGGATCCACTAAAAAAAATAAAGCAGGTCTTTTTTCCTTCTTCTCAAGTATTATCATCATTTTACGATCAATAGCATGTGGTCGACGTTTCATATTTTGATAAGTTTTGAATAATGTTTTCCAAATTTGTGTTTTACCTTAAAATAAAACTTCATCATCATTATCTGAACAAAATCGTCATTTTTATAATACCTGTGCCAGCATTTCCAATGATAAATACTGAATGTCGTACATCAAATATTTCTTTTAATTGAATTATCTTAAGTACAAAATTATTTTGTGCTGTTGGACTTGCTTCTTCAGCTTGTAAACGAAGATCAATAGCAGCTTCTCGAACATTATTTTCAAAATCTTGATTTCTTATTTAAATTAATTATTGTCAAGATTATTAACTTAATAAGTGATGAAATATTTTATACCTTTTTCTTTCAACATCCAATGCTGGAAATAAATCACCAATAAGATTAAGAAAAACAGGCATATCTTCGACAGTTATTTTTGGTATATTAAAATCTCGTAATGCTCTCATCAGTACTTTATCTTCACTCATTTCTGGATCAGCGCGTCTTAATGTTCCAGCTACAACCAGTACTGATTTAATTGCACGTAACCCCCAATCATAATGTTCCTTTAAGTAATTTATGTTTTCTTAAAATAGAATTATTATTTTATAATAGACAAACTTGTTTTGATAATAAATCTCGACATAATGTATATAATGTAACAAATTTTCGACTTAATAAACGTGCATCGGTAAATCCAGCCGATACAAGATTTAATTCAGCTATATAAAAAGAGAATTTTTATTAACAAATATATTTTTATAAAACAAACCAATTAATTCAAAATCTGGTACAACCATTGCACATGGTCTAATTATTAAATTCCAAAAGAAAAAAATTTTTATATTATTTAAATTTTTACCGAAATAAAGCTTTTAAATTTTCGGGTAGTTCAGTTCGACCAGCATAGCCAGGATTCATTGTAATAAATATTCCAACAGACGGATGAAGTTTAATTTCCGTATTCATAAAATTAAATATTTTACGTTTAGCTCTTAATGCATCCTTTAGATAAAAAATAAGAAATTAATCAATGATATGTATATATATTTCTTACAAATATAAGTTTCACTTGAACAGCAACGACAGATAAAACTGCAATTGATATTCGATTGAATCTAATTTAGTAAACAAAATTAAATATGAAGAAAAATAAACTATAGAATTTTACTCATCAAAACATCCCCAACAACCACTAGAATAAATATTTAATTGTTACGAAAAATATTATAATAGAATGTATTTATACCTCATTGCTAATCCTTTAAAAGTATTACCAATAGATTTATAATCAATTTGCTCCGAACAATTTGTAACAAATACACATACACCTAATGAACGACCAAGATCTAATCGGAAATTAACTTTTTATTTCAATTATTCTGATTAAACAATGATTGTTTTAACCTTTTGTTGTTTCAGTTTTACCAGTTCCAGCTGGACCTAAAATAAAACAAAAATATATTATAAATAAGTTTTATTGTGAATTATTCTACAAACCAGCAGGAGCTCCACCAACAAATAAATGTAATGATTGTGTTAATGTTATATAGCATCTATAGATACAAAATAAGATTTATTAAATGAAATGAACATTAAAAAAAAAAGATGTCAGCAGTGGGAGTCGAACCCACGCCAGCATACGCTGACCAGAACACTCGACCTCACTGAGGAAGCATTACGCTTGAGTCTGGCGCCTTAGACCACTCGGCCATGCTGACGACAGGAATGATTGATTGTTATCTTATTTTGTTTCTTTCGAAGTGTATTCGAAATAAAAAAAGAATGATTTTATCAATAGAAAAAAAAGTAAAAGAATGCAATAGGACGGATTCGAACCGAGTCATTTATTTCACGTAATATTATTTTTTCAATAATTCTGTTGAATCATGTACATGAATTAAACAGTTTCTAAATATTATATTACCTATCGGTTAATGGTGTAATAACCAATCGACTTTTATTACCTAAATATCTAAATATTATAATATATTGTAGACTAATATTTCCATTGAAAAATCTCAATTCACTCATATTGATATTTAAATCTAGCATCACATATATTTGCATAACAATTATTATCTTTTGAATCCCATTTATGTCTTAATTGTGACTGCCAAGTAAAATCATTACTATTTTCAATCTAAATAAATATTTTTGCTCTAAGTGAATTATTTTTCTATAATTTTACTTTAAGATTAAGCATTTTTGAAACAACATCACGTGCATGAAGATCAATTAGACAAAGTGTAGTTATTTTTTCACGATCTTGATCATTTAAATAACTCAATAATAAATTAATAAGTGTATTCAATTGCGATATTTGTTTTTTATTATATTCACGTAATGCATTTGAAAAACCTTCTTCAATACGAGTAAACGTTCCATTGACATCTGTTGTCCACCTAAATATTATTTTTTCAAAAAAAAAACAATTCATGAAACTAATTTTAACTACTAACCATATTTGACTTGCAGTAAGAATAACTTGAGCTGGATAATCAAATATCCATTCTTCACGAGATTTATCCTATATGAAATTGTATTATTAGGCAAGTAACGCTCGTCCGAAGACTCGCTTAGCTCTTTCTCGTAGAAATGAATCTTTTTCACATTTACTGAAAAAACCGTGAAAAATCGGCTTTGAATGTATTTTTGACCTCGCGGACGAACAAGAAAGCAATCAGACAATTTATGTTTACTGGACTCTTCTCTACGAGAAAGAGAATAAAGCATTTTTATTCGTTATGAGGGTGTAGGTATCAGGACCCATTTTTTTGTGAATACGAACTTTTACAATTTCTCATAATTACATAACATACTTCGTATGCAGTAACAGCAACTCTTAACCAATTTCTGATTGTTTCACAATGAAAATCTAATAAACGTGATAACCAAATTTCCACAGCACCTTCAAGATTACAATCAGTAAAAAATTTCACTCGTTCACCATCATCCGAATACACTGAAATTATTTTGGCACAACTAATGTAATAATATTAACAAAAATTTACTAGCATAAGCCATTTTAAGTTTATTTCCGTTTGAATCATCATATAAATCTAATTTATTTAAACTATCAAATACTTTCTTTAATAATCGCATAACTTTTTCAGGTTCATTTCCATTTGATAAAAACTCAAGTAATTCCGAACCAGATACAAAGAAAAATCTGAAATGAATAATATATATCAATTTATAAGAATTTCCAATTTACCTTGGAAATGCAAGTCGTTTAATTTCTATTTAAAAACAAAAATTAAAATAATAAATAAAATATTATAGAAACAAACCTAAATAATCTTCCAATGCTTTTTGACATAATTGTAAATTATCTTTCATTTTCTCCAATTGTTCATATAAACCAGAACGATTAGTACAACGAATAAAATTTAAATCAGCTTCATTTTCTTCTGATATTATCTATAAATATAGTTCATAGATAGGTATTTGAATGAGATCAAAGTTGATATTAAACTAACTTTAAATTCTTTATCAATTCTATCGAATGCTGTTGTTTCTTGTGGTAATTGTATTCTAATATCATCAGTACCAATGAAAATTGCTTCTAAATTTGACCAATTACGTTGTACATCTGTTAATAATTGTAAAACCATATCCGCTGTAGACATTTTACTTTTCCATGTAATAACATTATCAATAAAATGTGATATAAATTTTGATGAAAGTAATGTTTGTAATTGTGTTTGATGTTCATCTAATGCAGCAATAATATCATCATCTATTGAAACAAGTGTTACATTTGTACGTGGATGTTTTTCAATTTGAAAATTCATATTTGACCTTAATATATATGTATTTATTTTATGAAAAACGAAGAAAATGAATGTTACCAAGTATTTTCAAGGTCAGTTAAGATTTTTTCCATTCCCTGTTCTTTAGTTGCTTTATCAACAATAGTTTTTACCTAAAAAGTTAATTTTTTCATACAGATATCTAAATTGATAGAAAAAAAAGACCTCATCTTCATATTTATGTAAATTAAGACCAAGTAAATCTTCAAGACTTGTTTCATCATTCATATCAATTTCAACTCCTGTTTCTTTCATTAATTCTTCCCAATGTCGTAATCTTATAGCATTATTACGTAATTCACCTACTGAACGTAATGATGCAAGAAGATTTTTAACATCTTTTTCAATTTCATGATATGCATTCCATTGATTACATTCTTTACCAAGTAAACGTAATTCTTTATTTAAGTAAGTTCGTCGTAATTCTTGATCAATTAATTCAATATTCACTTGTTTCCATGGAGTTTTTGTCCATTTATCAATACGTGAACGAATTAAATAAATCAAATCCCATAATTGTTTTAATGGACGCATTTCTTTACGACATATCTGTACACTAGATCAAAAAAATAACTGTTAGAATCACAGAGATAGTGAGCGAAAATATCTATCTCTAATTCTTCAGTATTAGTTTTAATTAAGGAATCTTTTATGTATAAAAAAATTAGATGATTAATTACATTTTATATTCAGGAACATTAATATCAAATATACGAGCAAGATCAGTTAATTGTTGAACTTCGTGATCAAATTGACGTAGCTGTGTTGCCCAATAATTAAGTTCTAGAATTAATTATCCATATAAAAAAATATTTTAATGTAAATATCTTGAGGTTGGATGTGAATCAAGGGGGAAACAGGTGATTAGGTAACCGCTAATCACTCCTAATCATTATTAAGAGACGGGATGGGTGTGTGAATAAAAAGAATAATCAGACTCACATCCGCACCCTCAAGATATCTAATCCAATAATCAGCTGTTTCCCCTTCGCGTGAATTCTTTCTATACCGGCATTCACACCCATACCCGATGTTTTTCAAACTGAGAGCGTTTCACAAATATCTAATTCTCGTCAAAATATCTCCTTTGAAATTCTTACCCACATAAGGTTCTTTTGTATTATATTTAAATGGTGCATCTTTTGAAAATCTATCTCTTAATTCTTGTTGTTTTTTTTCCATATCAATAATTTGATTACGAATATTAGTAACTTGATTTGCTTGTAATGGTGCAATTTGTTGTTTCATTTGTGTTGCCATTTTTTTAATAATAATCCATTGTTCTGGTAATTCATCTAACATAGCATAAATAGATTGTGGTACTTCATATGCATAAGATTTAAGTAGTTCAATTATATCTTTAATTGGTTCAGCCATATCATCTGTATATTCTTGTCGAGCACGTACTTGACTTAGAAATGTCATCATATCAATTAATTCTTTTAAATTATCGGAATTAACTGGATGTTGAAGCATATCTGTTGCATGTTTAATAAATAATTGTAATTCATTTAATGAAATAGTTATATGATCAATTAAATAATTTTTATATCTATATATGGAATTTTAATTAAAGACAAAAAAAAAGACAAAAGAAATAATCATACAGATTAATCCATTTAGTAACAAGTGTAAGTAATTGTCGTTTAATAGGTCGAGCATCAACTCTTAACCAACTATTAAAAAGAAAGGTCTGATTCCAGTTATCAATATCGTTATAAATTGATTGAAATAAATCGATTTCATTTTGAAATTGAATTAAATTTGGTGGATTTTCTTTAATTTGTTCAACATTCTCTAATTCATAATCTTGTAAATTTTAAATTTTATTTCGAAATAAAAAAAGTAAATCAAAATTACCTTCAAGTAAACGACCATAAAGAAGAAATTGTCTCATATGTTCTTTTCTATCATCAAGCCATAAATATGAATTTTCTTCTACTTCATCTTTCCAATCATTTGCTTCTTTCATTGTATCACGTAATCGTTCCATAATTTTTAATCGTTTATCATTTAAATTTTTCATTTCTTCTAAATCATTCTATGAAAAAAAATTTCTTATATGTTTATAAAAATATTCTTTGCATTACTTGATAATGTTTTTGTCCAGAATGTTCAGCAAGACGAGGAAGCATAGCAGCTTGTCGAAAGATATTACCTATTAATGTATCAACTATATCATAAAGACCATTTGTACTACCAAATTCAAGTGTTGGATTAAAACGTAAATCAAGATCCTTGAAAAAAAATTTAAAAAAAATAAAAATAAAAATCTTCTTTACATCTAATATAAGTTGAACTTCAAATAATGGACGTTTATTAAGTGTAGGATCAGATTCTTCAAGAAGATAATTAAGATTATATTCAATTATTTCATAAAGTGATTCAATAATCATTTCATCAACATAATCAACATAAGATTTCCACATATCAGAATCAGCATCAGCTTTTAATAACCATTTATTTTGCTAAAATCAATACAATTTAGTCAAACGGTAAGTGTTGTCGAAGATTCAAAACTCCGCGTTTTCTCGATTTTAGTCTATAGATGAAAGGTGGATGCGAGTTGACTGATGAACACCGAAGTCTTCAACCATACACGCGCCCACCCACCAACACCCACACCCACACCCATACTCACGCCCTTCAAAATTCAGAATTGCCGACCAATCGAACTAAATCATGATCATCAACTTGAAATGTATTTATCTTACTTTAAGAATATCTTGTAAACGTAAACCAACATCTGTTAATTCATTATTTCTTTTGAATACTTTATCTTCTTTTTCATAAACTATAAGTAATGGATCTTGTCGAATTTCACCGCGAGAATATAATGCAGATTTAATAAAACGTTTGAGTAATTTTTGCATATCGTCCAAATTCGATTTACTTTTAAATAAACGTTCTTCAAAATCACTTATTCGTACTCGAAGATGACGAATAAACTCAGTAGAATCTTAAGAAAATTAATTGATATAAATTGATTTTATAAAAACATACCTGTATTAATATCTAATTTCATTATTGTACTCGCTTTTTCTAAATCATTTTCAATTATAGTTAATTCATCACGAATTAATGGATATTCAATAATAAGAATACTATCAAAGATATGTCCGTATGATTTTGTAATATAATCTTAAGATAAAATCATTTATTAATTTTATTAAAATTAAAATTTTACCAAGATTAATAAATTGTTGTTGAAATCGATCTATATGTTGATAGAATTCTTCAGTGTCTGATGAATGTATAAAATATGGTATTTGATAAAGACGCATGACTTCTTGTAAAGCTGTAACAAGCTATAAGAAAAATAAATTTTATAAAGCATAGATTTTCGCAATTACTTGTGGTTGAATATTAACAATATAATATTTATCTTCTTTTCGAAGAAGTGGTTCATTTAGATGAAGAAGATTTTCTTTGATAAATGAATCAATCCATTGTTTGTTTGTATTTTCAATGAAATCATCTAATTTTTTCTGGAAATTCTTTTCTTGTTCTAATAGTCGTTTATAAATATCATTATCTTTAATACTGAAATTATTTTATTAAAATAATAAATAAATAAAAAGAAGAAGAACGTTTTTTTACTTAATATCAATTGTTTTTAAAGGTTCTATTTGATTTTTAATACGTTGACGTAATTGTTCAATAAATGTATAATCAGAAATTAATTTTGGCATTGATAATAACCATGCTGATTGTGAATCTTTTGTATATTCATCAAATAGTGTTTGATTTTCATTCAAAATATTTTCAATTATATTCAAAAGTGTAGATGTATATTCATTAATAACAATTTTAAGTCGATTTCTTTTTAGAGTTGATCCAAAAATACGAAGTAACTAAATTTAATTTATTTATTAATATGTTTACATTAGTTGTAAACAAACTCGATATATATTATCAATATTAATTGTTTTAATATCACTGTTACACGGTTGAAAATAGCGACGTAAAATATTTGCAATACGTTCATCACTAGTTAAGACAATTTTACAAAATGTCTTATAAGCATTAGGAAATTCAAGATTAGAATCATTTGTAATATCATCAGATAAACCTATATGAAATGTTATTATTCAAAAAAAAACGTTTTACATTTCTATTTTACCACGAAATACAGCATACGCTGATTTAATATCTCCATGAACTCTTTGTAAAATGGTTTGTAATTCATCTGCATCAATACCACCTAATTCAATTAATTCATATATAGAACATTCTTGTACAGTTGATATTATATCCTAAAAACAATCAAATACATTTATTTTTCATAGAATTTATCTTGCTTTTAGCATTTTAATACGATCAATAAAATGATCACATCGTTCAAAAATTTTTGATTCTGGAATTTCCCAATAACGGATCTAATAAAATAATGATCAATTAAACAACGAGACTTTCAAGGGAAGGTACCGCGGTGTGTTCCCGAGTTAAAGGCTGATATTATGTGGGTTTGCTACACTAAGTGCCCTGATGTCAAATATGAAACAATGATCGGCTGCGGCCGGACCACTGAAAATAGTACTCAAAATATTCTGTCACTATTTCATGTATATAGGATGCCTTTTCAGTCTCGAAACTCGATAAAATGAATTTCTATGTTGAAAAATATTCAGTCCTAACCATAAGTATCTGTATCATCTTTGAGTACGTGCTTGAGCTGTGTAGAAACTAAAAAGACATCCTATATACATGAAACAGCGACAGAATATTTTGAGTACTATTTTCAGTGGTCCGGCCGCAGCCGATCATTGTTTCACATTTGATATCAGGGCACTTAGTGTAGCAAACCCACGTAATATCAGCCTTTAACTCGGGACCACACCGCGGGACCTTCCCTTGTTAGATAAACTCTAACCTGACGATCATTAAAATACGTTGGTAATAATACTTTATAATGTTGATAAGATTTTTTATATAATAAACATGTTTCAAGTGCTAAATTAATCAATTGAATAGGTTCATCAAAATCTGTTTCAACAAATAAATCATTCGGTTGAAGTAGATCACGTATCTATAAAATCAATTATTTTAATCTATTATAAGATTCTTTTACTTTTAAAATAATCAAATTTGTCCATTGTTGTAAAAATCCAATAAATCGGTTTATATTTGTATAATAAACTGAATTAGCCCATACTAAAGCTATTGTATGAAATAATCGATCAAAATATAATGATAATGATTCAATATTTTGAACTTTTTCAATTAATTCAAATATGGATACAAGTGGTTTTAAATATAAAGCAATATTTTGTGCTTCCGCTAATGCTTGAATAACATCACGAAATATTGTACGAAATGCAGAGAAATAATTCGATCCAGAATTTTCAAGAATTTCAACAAGACGTCGAATTATTGATGAATGCATCTATTCAATTTGTTTTTATTATTAATTATTTTTTTTTCTTAATTTTTTACATACTTGCGTTTGAATTCCTTGTAAATTTTCTGCTCTTGCAATCCAAAAGTCGATTTCAATATTAGGTAATAGATTATATTGATTTTTTGGTGGATCTGAATTATAATTAATTGCTGTTTGAATTTGATTTTTCCAAGTCATTATAAGATTTTCTAATAAACGAATTTTTCGATTATCAAATGTTTTATTTCTAATATAAAATAAATTATTTGATTAATGAATGAAGTTAAAAAAATTATAAATAGATCAGTCATCTTTGCTCTCAAGTATACCGTAGATTGGCGAGAGCTATTATCATAAAACTATGAACGAAAACGTTGATAATAGACTTCATCATAGTTCTATTTCGTATTATTTGAAATATAGACTCAATTTTTAACTTTAAAATAAACATCTCTTCGACTTATTTTATAATGACTATCGAGATTAAAAATTTCTTCTTACTGACTAAGTACACGAAGATAATCAGATCTTGATAAAAATTCAATTTCATGAGGTATTGATAAGATAGTTCGTCCTCGAAGTATTCCATTTACTATTGTTAATAAATTAGTTAATTCCGATACATTTTGTATACAATTTCGAATGACAATATCAGGCCAATCAGATATTATTTTTCGTTGTTGTAATATAGGCCATAAAATCTATAAAAATATTTAATTCCTTTTTTGTTTTTAAATTAATTCAATCTACTTCAGATATAAATAAATGTAATTGTGTCATAGATGAATGTGTAAATTCTGCAATAGCAATTTGTTTTTTTAATGGAATATCATTTTCAATAATCATTTCATTTCGTTTAATAAAACAAATTATTTTCGATTTAATTTCAATTGGAAATTCAGTTAAAATACTTAATGAATCAGAATTTTCAAAAATAAGTATTATATTACGATCAGATTTATCAAGAAACGATTCAATTAATTTACGATTTATTTCATTGTTAAGAATTGCTAGAAATAAATCTTATTATTTAAAATTTTAGACTAAAAATAAAAACACCTGTTTTAAATACTGTTGGTGTTGTACCAAAAACTATATTGAGATATGATAGAAAAAACCGGAATCGTTGATCTTCAAATTCTGTATCATCCGTAGAAATCTCTATTTCACCAATATCACTTGAAAGGGAACCACGTTCATTGATACTTTCACTCATTGTTATAAATAATGCAAATGATATAATAGCGCCTTTTTCTTGAAAATTAATTTATAAGATAGATTATTAATATGATGCTTAATGCAAGAAGTGTCGCAAAAACACGATTTTGACTATGGATTTTTGTTGATACTGATCATTAACTATTTTTAACGGTATATGTGAATTCAGTGTATAATATTGTACTTTTCCTTGAGAGTATACATGGTAATAAATCGAAGTACAACATAATATTCACTCTTTAATAGTTTTTCTTTGAATATTTTTCTATCAGTTTTATTAGATAACAGGTATATATTTATTTTCATTTTTATTTGAACAATTTTCCAAATGATCATTCCGACGTACAACAAACGAATACCAGCTTTTCTTCAACGAGTACATCATAAAACAACCTCAACATCGTCATTTTGTACATATAATCTAATATTTATTAATCTATAATATTACCAAGATATGGAACCATTCTGCTGCGCGAAAATTAACAACAAGAAATGTATACATAAAGATGAATAATAAGATAACAAAAAAAAAAAAAAAAAACATATATCAATTGTATAAAAAAAAATAACACATTAATTCATGGGACTTGTCCTATTATAACCATTATTTAACTTTTGATTAATGGTGGAGAATTAGAGTCCGATGAGGCAATTTCCACGTTTTTTTTCCGTTCTTTGTCAAGTTCCATTTCCAGTTTGTTGATTTTTGTATCCATCGTTTCGATTGTTTTCACATATTTTTCGAGCCAGCTTTTGAGATTACCCAGGTCAAACAAGCGCGATCGTAAACGATCATACTTTTCCGTATACGATACGGAGACATACGATCGTAAAACGGCCGCAGGTAATACGGCAGAAAACGGTGAAATACGATCGTATATGGTCGTATTTTTTCTGGATACGGTCGTATTCAATCGTTTACGAAGTTCGTAATAATCGACCTGGGTATAGTCACTTGTTCCGTCAAGTTGACCACTTGTTGCTTCAAATTCCTTATTGTTTCGTCTTTATTTTCTTCATGATTGTTCTAAAAAAAACAATGAATTTTTAAAAAAATATTATTTTATTTTTGAATATATTTATTTCTTTTTCTTCTCTAATTTTTAAAGATTTATTATGACTAGAGCTCGCCATTTTAAATCTGTGTATGAACAATAATACTGTTTAAATGTAAGATTAATATTATTTAAATATACGATCGATATTACCTATAAATCTGAAAGAAAAACATGATTTATTTAACAATTTACCTTAGAATAACTCATTTTTTATTTTGATACTAACAGCAGAAACTCATATATTTATAGATAACAAACAAAGATCAGACAGATGAATATGATTTCTTTGTGATGATTGCATATAAAGAATTAATTTGTATCGTCCAATCGGACAACGTATAGTGATATCACCTTTTCACTCATTATGTAAATTTAAGAAAATGGAAACTTGATTTTAGATTGATTGATAATCGATTCAATGGAACTCAGTGCAAACAAAAAATCGTTACACGTAATAACACAAGTAACGCTCATTCGGAGATTCGCTTAGCTCTTTCTCGTACAAATCTATTTTCTTCATATTTACTCAAAAAATAAATGAAACCCGTGAAAAATCGATTTTCGAAGTTTTTTTGATCTTTGACCCCTCTTCACTCCTGTCCCTCCACACGGTCACCCAATAGTCCTCGGATTCGAACTCCCCGTATCGAAAAACCTATAAAAATATCTTTTTCGAAAAATCGGTTTTCAATGTTTTTTTGACCTTTCACCCATCCACTCATCGTGATCACCTAACAGACCTCAAATTCGAACTCCCCGTATCGAAAAACCCCTAGAAATGTCTTTTTCGAAAAATCGGTTTTCAATGTTTTTTTGACCTTTAACCCATCCACTCATCGTGATCACTTAACAGACCTCAAATTCGAACTCCCCGCATCGAAATACTTCTAGAAATGTCTTTTCCTGAAAATCGATTTTCAATGTTTTTTTGACCCTGCGGACAGACAAGCAAGCAAGCAAACAATTTATTCTTACTGGACTCTTCTCTACGAGAAAGAGAATAATCGATTCAATGGAATTCAGTGCAAACAAAAAATCGTTATACGTAATAACATAATATAACGAAAATTACTTAAATATCATTAAAATAAGTATCCATATAATAAACATGACATTTTTTTAATAATACTACCCTTATTATTAATATCAACTATTGTATTAACATTTCTTTTTCACATTTGTAAATTGCTTAATTTCTTATTTAATTGCGAAGAAACCAAAAAAAATACAACATAAGACTATGAATCAAACAACTTACTACAATCGTAAGTTTAATATCTAGTAAATGATATGCTTTTATATTATTTTCTCTAGATTATTATTCAATCATCAATGATAGAAAGAAAAATAAATATAAACATAATATATATGTATTTTATATTCTCTATTAACAAAATGGATATTATAATTAAATGGATATTATAATTAAATTGATATTAAAAATTCATTTTCTTTTGGCCATAACTTGATATAATTGCAAGATATGATTCGAATCTATTTATCATTATAATATTTTTAATGTTAGTGCTTGAAGTACTTCTCTATATTCTATATATGCCTTTAAACCACTTGTTATCTACATGTGTTTACGATTATTATTTAGAGTTGACCTGTACGATGACTATTAAGAAAATCTAAAATAATGTTAAAACTCATCTAAATACTAAAGTTTTTCAATTTTTCTGATATTTGTGGCTATAATTTTTCAAAATAAAAATAAACACATTTCAAATTCGCAATATTATTGTATTGGAAAATGATGGAAGTAAAACGACATTTATTTCAGAGCTTTTTTATTGAAAATTTGAATAAAACATAAATTATAAATGAAAAAGCTTGATTAATTGATCAAATAAAAATGAAAATATTTATGGAAAACGTCCTTGATTGAAATCTTCTTCTTCTTTTCGCTCATATTTATCAGCACGATTTTCATATTTATCAGCTTCACGTTGTTCATGACTTCTTTCTATATCTCGAAATTCACCTTCAATTTTTCCTTCTTCACGACGAATAGCATTGAAAAAACCTGGTTCAGGAGCACCTTCACGTTCCATATTGATGTATACGTTTATTTTTTCTTTACAATAAATAATCTACACATAAAATATCCTCCTTTATATACGGCAATACTATTATTCACCTTTATACATCATTATGATTATTATTAAGTCACTGACCAGGCTTCGTAGTCCTCCTATATTTCCTATATTTCCTATATATTTAAAAATGCTCCTATAAATTCCTATTTTTCATGCATTTTTCCTATATTTCCTATATTTCCTATATATTTAAAAATGCTCCTATAAATTCCTATTTTTCATGCATTTTTCCTATATTTCCTATATTTAGAAAAAATTTATCTTTTTCAAATGAAATATATATTTTCTCGATCAGCAGCAACGCAGAGCTTCTGTACATATGTCATTACTTAGGTCTGACCAAAAGTTCGTGCACTTTAAAAACAAAATATAAAGATAAGGAGATATTTTTCATTTTATTTTATCAAATGTTGAGGGTACTTGCCAGTATTATTTATATTAAGTTCGATTCTTTCTAACAATTTGTCAAAAGTTTTTTTTGAAGTCTTTTTCGAAAAAAAATTTTAGGTAACTTGAGAATCGCATGAATTAATCATGTTTCATCTATTTAATCAGTTAAACTACGTTCGATAGAATTAGTTAGCCAAAAATTACATAGTATCAGGCCTGGCGAATGTGATGGATATGAGATTATATTTATGTCTTTTCTGTTATATAAATAATGATAGTGGATGAGTATGAAGTCAGCGATGGTCTTTAATCATTTTTGTATATTTTTAACCTGATGTCTGAGTTTGTTTCCATATTTCATTGACAAAAGGGTTCAGATAATTTTCAGTATCATACTTGTGACCTACAGTCTTGACTTTATCTACACAATGTATAAAAACAGGACCATTTGATTTAAAGAATATACCAAACAAAGTTTGGGTTAAAATTTATCTGCATGAACAATAGTCTCTGACGATTCATCTTCAACAAGCCAGCTAGCATCAAATGACTTATAAATAACCTATATAAAATAAATCGATATCCCATTACTAGTAATGCTAGAACGCAATTGGCATGATTCAACTAAATTTCGCTAAATTTTTAAAAGATATGAAACATGATTAATTCATGCGGTCTCCAAGGTACTTAAAATTTTTTTTCGAAAAAGACTTCAAAAAAAACTTTTGACAAATTGTTAGAAAGGATCGAACTTAATATGAATAATACTGGCAACTATCTTCAACATCTGATAAAATAAAATGAAACATATCTCCTTATTTTCATATTTTTTCTAAAAGTGCACGAACTTTTGGTCAGACCTAAGTAAATTCAACTGAGACCATATCTTCTTTTAATTATTTTCGAATTAAGCTTTTTAAATATTTTCTCCAGTAATTAAAAAGTGTATATTTGTTTCTGATTTCTTGGCAACTTTGAGTAAGATAGCTAGTTATGATATTATGAGCACTAAGCAACGTTTGATATAAGTCTATTATAAGCGTATTACTGAAGAAAAAAATTCCTATATATTTCCTATATTATTATGAAAATCCTATATAAATACTACTTTTAAAATCCTATATTTTCCTATATCCTCAGGATGGGTCGCTACGAAGCCTGTATTATTAAGGCTTACGCCATCAATCCAAACTCAAGGCAAAAGCGTATTTAAATACCTTATTTTTTTATTTAATGTTTAACCAATCACAAGCAAGCACAATATACATGTTATTATGTTTTTGACAATAAACAAGAATATATTTAAGATGAATAATGATAAATTGCGTATAAATTTTAATGAAAAACAAGAAAAGAATTATGAAAATGATTCATACAAAAAATAAATTTAACATTCTATTCACTATTTCTAATATGTATTTCTTTATCTCTCAAATGACATTAATGTGTATATCTCTAAACGATTTCGTATCGCTAAATTTTTTGAAAAACAAATCTTCATAGTAATCGTATATTGAGAAAATGTTCGATCTTTATAAGAATCTTTATGATATATAATTTTCAGTAAAAATATTTTTCAAATTATATTTGAGGAAATTTATTTGAATTGCAATAATCATCAAAACGTTTATGAAAAAGTATATTTCATTGAATTTAGATAAACCATATATTGTCAACGTAATATCTTTTTAGATGTGTAAAAGTACGCTATCACGACAAAAAAACAACATTTGTTGATTCTAATTGCAAATAAAGTCTATATTGCTTATAATTACAATATTAACGTATTATATCGGTATTTTATTATATGATCGAACTGTAGCAACTTTCTTGTTTGATATTATACGTAAATAAATGAAAAAATATAAGTAACGAAATTGATTGGATCAAGAAAAAGCACATGATATTTTTTCGTTCCCATAACATGCAATACAATAGAATCTAAAAATAAATACATATCATATATGATAATGAATAACAAAGTATAAGCACACTATTAGATTTTTTTTTTTTCTTCATTACTAAAGCATATTACGAATAATACTAATAGAACGATCGATTGAAAGTAAAATAATTTGAAAATGAAAAGCAGATATCACAATAGCTAACGATCATTTATATCGTTCTACAAACATATTTTTGACCATGAATAAAGAGTATGCTAACTTATTTATAATCGATCCGGCTTGAAACAGAATAAAGTGAAAACAAAATTTTGAAGAATTTTCTTCCCTTATTAAGAACTATTTTTTCTAATTAGAAAAAAGTAAGATTATTTTTCTACATGAATATTTTCACCTATCACAAGCGGCAGAGAAGTACCCAGTTTGTTTATATTGTATTTTCCTGTTGTCTATCTGTCGTTCAATGATCAAACAAAAATACACATGAAAAATAAGGGAGAATGCATCCTATTCCGCGATGTTGAACATTGGAGGAATCAGTTCCGCACTGGAATCGATTCCGTCTAATTCCGGGAACTCGATCGACACACAACATAAGACACCCAGTCAAGATTGATCGAGTTCGACCAATTCCGGAATTGCACGGAATTCCTACCGATTCCGGAATTGCACGGAATCCCTACCGATTCCGGAATTGCGGGAATTGGTTCCGATTCCGGAGTTCCGTACCGGAATCACACCATCCACCTCACCCACATTTATTGTGTTGTGTTGATAAGTTATCCCGTTTGAATACGATCCAATTCCGTTACGGAATTCCGGGAATTGCATCAAGACGGAATTCAGTGGAATTGAACGGAATTCCTGGAAATTCCTACCGATTCCCACCAATTCCGGAATTGCGTGAACTACTTCTAATTACGGAATTCCACGGAATTCCTACCAATTCCTGCCAATTTCCACCGATTCCGGAATTATACGGAATTCCTACCAATTCCGGAATTCCACGGAACTCGATCAATTTTCGAGTGGGTATCGGATATTATGTGTCGATCGAGTTCCCGGAATTGAACGGAATCGATTTCGGAGCGGAACTGGTTCCTGAAATGTTCAACATTGCGGAATAGGATGACTGCTCAAATAAGGTGAAGCAAGGAGAAAAAGTTTTTGATTATATAAGTTAGGTAAAATTTCTTAATGTTGTTACTCTTCTCACATTAATTCGAGCGGGATTTTTCGATCATAAAACACGAAGATGTGAAACCAATAAAAGATGCTATACATGTTAACCATGTCAAATGGTTAGCTCACCATCCAATGTAACCAAATAAATAGTATACGATGGTTGAAGCACGTGCTGGCATACCAAATATGAATATAAAAAAGACTAATCATACGATACGTTTTATAACAGTAAAATCACGTTTAATTCTTGTTTGTTGTAGTAGAGTAAATGCTATTGAATAATGACGTATATAACTCGGTGTACATGCATAGATAATGACTATAATTGTAATAGGTGAAAGCTAAATCAGAAAAGCTCCTAATATCATTCCACACCAATTTGTCAAACTCATTTGACAATGATAATCTTCATATTGATATACACCTGTTACCAGAACTGATAATGGTTGAAGTATACTTAGGAATATTTGAATTAGTATGCCGAAACTATATAGATATATATTACGATGAAAAAAAAGACGAGTATAATAAATTATCCGACAAAAGCAGTGAAGAGCTTGAAATGTATTTGCATATAATGCACATACCATAGCAACAGTTGCGAAATAAACTTTTAAACGACACCAGATTGTATCATTATTTGTCACGGGTGTATTTTGATACATATGTCCAATGAACATCTTGAGGGTGGGTGTGGGTATGTATATTATATCCATCTATAATTCTCATTTGTCCACAACCACACCCACACCCACACCCACTTTAGTCAAAAAAAATTATTCATACTTTTCGAGTGTGGGTGTACGTGAATGCAGGAGCAGGTTCCTACCTTCTCTTAACCCACACCCTTCTTTATTTTACCTTTATTCGCTAATCATACATATCATATCTTCACTGTACCCACTCACTTTGGGATAACCTGAAGCACCATCTACTGGTTCAATACCTTTTGTATCGACTATATTTACACATAGACTGACTCTTTTTTATACTTCATATATTTATTTTTGCAATTATATTTAAAAACCAACAACTTGATAGTTATAATTACAAACTCCATGACTCATATCTCCAATAACAGTCATTGTTCCCTTTCCACTTGCTATGACCCGTCCGTTAATATCCACAATTTCTATACTCTGTGATCCAATTCGTAAGCCAGGAATGCTCCATGAGTTTAAACCTTGTACAGGACGATACCACGCAAGCATATCGTATCCACTGTAGATGTTAATTGTGTACTCACTCGCACGTGAGTCTGCCAATACCACCAAATTAAAATTATCTTCAGCATTCATCCATCCGCGCGGTTTTCCCATAAAATCATTAATGCAAGATGCCGACTTTAATAACGGTCGATACCAAAACACACCACTTACTGCTTTTCCATCCGATGGTATTAAACTGGAAACATCTTTGATGCCAGCTTTATATGCCTTTATAAATGGTGGTAACAACTTTTGCCATCCTGAATGATCATAACCATCGGTATAGGTTTGGATATTAGTACCAGCTATGGAATCTGGCCAGATTTTTCCGAAATAATGCGACTCACCGGCATCATTCCAGGTTACAATTTCAAGAAAATCAGGAGCAAGGGAGAGAACTTGACGAATTCTAGTTGCATAATTAAGTTCACCACGTCGATACCAATTCTGATTATGATCCATATGTTTAAATTGAACGGGTGATATGGCTACGAAAATATTAGAATATATTAGATTGGTTTCTTGAGATTTATACCAAATGTCAAATGTTATTAATTTAAAATTTATTTTCAGAGAATAAAAATCAGAGTTTCAAGTAGGATGTGGAAAATGTCTCCTCAATAGAAAATTCATCAGGAAAATTAGCCGCTAGTTATATTCCTGATGATTCTTGAGGATGTGAATACAATATTATGAAACAAATCCGAGGTAAGGAATATCTGTATTAATGAAGTTCATCGATATGAACTACCAAAAAAAACTTTGCAAATCAATAGCTAAAAGTCATATATGACTCTTTTAAGAAGTTGTCTAGAAAAAATTAAGAACTGATACATCATATCTGCGTTGATTCAGTTCTGTTATTAAAGAACTTCCATACTTCCGATCTATTTTATTATTTATATTTATAATTTTTGAAATCATCTGGAATACAATTAGCGAGATATGCGACGCCTCCAAATAACTTAGTAAATATTCGAAAGTGAGGTATTACAAACTCGATGTCGAACGCTTCCACTTCGCTATTGTAAGGACAACACTATGTTTCATCTTTAGGAAATAGAGAAAAAGCTTTCTGAAAACACATCTTTCTCTTAAGATAAAAGCAAAAGGCATGACACTCAGCTGTACAGCAGATAGAATTAAGAATTATCACAACATACCCATCATAAAGGTCTTTGAATAGGTATGCGTATCGGTCAAGTATGCCTGATCACTCGCACTACTAACATCGACTTGTCCATCCGATTCATATGGCCAAGCGCCATCCCAATTCATTACTCCATCAATAACTGGGAAAGCATAGGTAAATCCAGTTGGACTACCCATTGCATCTGAGAAAGCTGGTACAAAGTATGTCCAAATTCCCTTTGCTTGTAGTGGTTCTCGGTAATGTTTCTGCCAACCGTTGCTAGGGCTACTTTCACCAAAGGACAACCTCGCCCCATAAAATGTGCTCACAAACGGATGGCCATTATGTGAGTAATACGACTTATGATTGTGCCATTGCTCGATAAGACCAAGAAATTGAGATGGATGAGTGAAGTGAATCATGTCGAAAGAGAAGAATAACTTAAAATTGTTGTATTGAGCTGCTGCATCGAAAAGATACTGGATTGCATTTGTAGACCATGTGTCTGTGCTAGCAACGTTCAAAGCAAAGGCATCGATTCCTACAGATTGTGCCTCTTGAACATCTATGACGGCTTGCCATGGCTGCATTGTGCCAACCTATTTCAAAAACTGAATGTTAGAGCCGCGGAGTGAAAAAGTACTTCATGTTGTTATCACATACCATATAATGAGCAAAGACGCCCTTTAAATCAGCATTTGACACACCAAACAAGCATGAACAAATTGTATACACCAATATGGTAGCGGATAGAATGGTGCGCATGTTTTACACCAACTTTTTGCGCTAGTTGAAAAGATAAAACTGATTCTTCGATGCTGCGATCATCATCTCCTTTCTTATATTTCAATACTGGGAGCAAAATACACATGTCTTATTCTCTTATCTATGGGATAGTCGCCGCATTGTAAGGTATTATGAAAGCATCTGCTTATTTTCTCATACTGGATTAGCGCTACTACCATCAGCTAAATACATATGTATGAGTATCTGCTAATAATTTAACCAACAACAAATATTGAGTCTTCAAAGCAACAGTTTTTTAAATGAAATCAGCGTTAAAAAAAGATCAAAGTTTTTTAAAAAAGGATTATTTCCTTTTCTGAAAGGAAGGGTGTGGAGGTGGTGGTCGATGAGAATGCGGGTAGAGATGTAAATTCATCTTTTATTTACCTACACCCACGAAGATGTTCACTTTAACAAACATAAACATTTGACAATGATGTTAGTTATTAGCAATAATAATTCTAACTCAGGTATGAATATCCACTAAAGAATAATAATAATGATCATTTAAGACCCAACCGAATTCACTATTAGCGATAATCAAAATCATTTTCAAATATTTATTTTGTTGTTGATATTCTTTTAACATTTCTATTTGTTAAAGTTAAAGCCTTCATTATTTGTAACATCATTTGTTTCTTGTTTATGCTTGTCTGTGGTTGATAATGATCATTTAAGACCGAATTTTTATTGCATTTATTCTACAACCATACTTGGTTCAGCGTTACTAAGAATAACTTCTTGGGGTTTTACTGTTATTACAGAGCACTTTTTATTTTTCGAAGTGATTAGGAAGAATCTTTCAGACTTTTGCTACTATCCTACCATGCATTTTCTGCCTAATCGTCACTGAGAACAAGCCTTCGGAGCTTTCTTATTATAATATACAATCTCAGTCTGATTTTCTATTTGCTGCAGTGTCAGAAAATATTTTTCTAAAAGCTCCATTATTTTCTTTTGCATAATATCCTTCTCATCATAGAAAAAGCTCTAAGCACACATTAAAATCAGAATGCAGATGAAGTTGAAAAATAAACAGTTTTATTTATGGTGCTTATAAAAATTACACTGTACGAAAAAAATGTCTACCAACGTCACTAGTTATGTATCTGTTATTGAAATATATTCGATATTAACTTTTATGGTTTTCTATTTTTCATATTGCGTACAGCATATTCATTGATTTCACGTTCGATGTCATGGTTGATTCCATTAGCTGCGACATCTAGTGCAACGATTGTCTACATGAAAACGTACAGGTAAAGATTTGGTATACATGAAGAGCGAATAATAATTACTGTGTTATATCGTAATCCATCAGCCAAATGTTCTCCTCCAACATCTCCGATTTCGTTTCCTCGGAGATTGAATGTGGTGAGTGTCTAGATGAAAAAGTACAGGTAAACTCATGGTATCGATGAAGAGAGAATAATAATTACTGTGTTATGTCGTAATACATCAGCCAAATATTGTACGCCAACATCTCCGATTTTATTATTTCCAAGATTTAATGTGGCGAGTCTCTAGATGAAAAAGTGTAGATAAAGACATGCTATCGATGAAGAGAGAATGATAATTACTGTGTTGTGTTGTAACCCGTTAGCCAAATGCTGTGCTCCAATATCTCTGATTTCATTATATCTGAAATCTAGTGTGATGAGTGTCTGGTTGAAACAGTGTAATTAAAGACATATTACATGAAGAGAGAATGAGAATTACTGTATTGTATCGTAGTCCATCAGCCAAATGTTGTGCTCCAACATCTCCGATTTGATTTTTTGCGAGATTTAGTGCAACTAGTGTCTAAATGAAAAGGTGGAAGGAAAGACATAATATAGATGTAAAGAGAATAATAATTACCGTGGTGTGTTGTAATACATCAACTAAATGTTGTGCACCAACATCTCCGATTCCATTAGAGCCGAGATTTAGTGTGGTGAGCGTCTAAATGAAGACATAGAGGTAAAGACACAATATAAATGTAGAGAGAATGAGAATTACTGTGTTATGTCGTAATCCATCAGCCAAATGTTGAACTCCGATATGCCCGATTTCGTTAAAGCTAAGATTTAGTGTGGTGAGTGTCTGAATAAAAAGGTGAAAGAAACGTCATATTATAGATGACAAGAGAATGGTAATTACTGTGTTTTGTCGTAATCCATCAACCAAGTGTTGTACTCCAACATCTCTGATTTCGTTAAAACTGAGAGTTAACGTGATGAGTGTCTAAATGAAACGGTGGAAGGAAAGACATAATATGGATGTAAAGAGAATGGTATTACTGTTGTACGTTGTAATTCATTAGCCAAATGTTGTGCTCCAACAACTCCGATTTTATTATATCCGAGATCTAGTGTGGTAAGTGTCTATATGAAACCGTTCAAGTAAAGACATTGTATAGATGAAGAAAGAATGATAATTACTGTGTTCTGTCGTAATCCGTTAACCAAATGTTGTACACCAACGTCTCCGATTTCATTAGAGCTGAGATGTAGTGTAGTGAGTGTCTAGATGAAATAGCGCAAGTGCGGACATTCTATAGATAAAGAAAGAATGATAATTACTGTGCTGTGTCGTAATCCATCAGCCAAATATTGTGCTCCAATAGCTCTGATTTGATTACCTCCGAGATATAGTGTAGTGAGTGTCTGGTTGAAACAGTGCAATTAAAAATATAGTACAGATGAAGAGAGAATGAGAATTACTGTATTATATCGTAGTCCATTAGCCAAATGTTGTGCTCCAACTTCTCCGATTTTTTTCCATCCAAGATCTAATGTGGTGAGTGTCTAGATGGTAAAGTACAGATAAAGAGGTAGTGTAGATGAAAGAATAGAATTGTTGCTCGGTACTATCCGAAATGTGGTCAGTCTAATGAATATCAATCTCAATATTTCTATCATTTGAAATGCTATGTATTGCTTAAGATTATTGCTCGAAAAGTTGATTATGAACGAAGTTATTAATAGCCACGCATGAATATTAATTTTTGATTCATTAGTTGCTAGAATTCTTAAATGTTTGTGAAGGAAGGAAACGGTTCTGGTAAATAAATAGTAGTGTGAAAATTGCTTCGGTGAAAAAAGAATTGTGAAGCGTTGGATTATGTGCCCAATTGAGTGGAAGACAAATACATACTAGATTTATGTACGGGAATCATCGCTTTTTCAATTGTGACAATGAATTATTTTCTAAATTTCGTCCTTGAGAAAGCTTGCTTCAGTTGAAATGCATTCAGGATATTTATCACAGAAAGACATTTGCTTTAGGAGTAATACTCTTTGAAGGAATGTTCTAATTTCATAATTTGGATGAGAGTGTGAATATTGTTTCACATCAATTTTCTCTCCATCCACATCTCCCGTCATCTGTAACTACAGTGCTCTCTGGTCTCAAAAGAATAGTTATCAGAGATATGTTTTCGGGGAGTTTCTAGAAGATTGTCTCTACGAAGATAAATTAGTTTTTACACCTTTCACTTCTTTCAAAATCTGATTTTTATGATCAAAACGGTATGTGAAAAAAAAACATGTCGAGATACGCGTGTAAAGCAAATAACAATATTTTGTCTCTTTTTTTCGTTCTTATGTAAACATTGTGTGCTTATAGCATTACACCTTGTTTAAAACGTGAAATATTTCGATGAGATTGAAAAGGAAGAAAAAAACAAGTTAGTATGTTTAAGTAGAGACTGTAGGAATGAAAAGCAGTTTGAAGATCAATAAAGGAACACTAGACTATAATGATAGGGAAAAGTTTACCTGATATCGATCGTAACTGTCTACGATATTGTTAAATCGTTGACATACGTTTCGCATTGAGCATAAAATGGTAAAATCGGATTGATAATCCATTATTCGGTAGACAAGTTCTACCGGTAAAGTAAAGAAGGTTGCGATAGTTTGATTTGCCATTATAGACTTTTGCTCAAAAGTATATTCTGTAGCTTTATGTGTTGATTGTGTGATGTACTGTTGCTTTTTCTTCCGAATGACTGAGTAGGTGTTTGTTTGGCGTCGTTGGTTTCATATAATGTTGCAATTACTTATAGAAAGAAAAAAAGGAAAAAGAATGATGTTAACTACAAAATCACAGAACAAGCATAAAATTTATCTTGAGGGTGAGTGTGGGTGTGAGTGAAGAAGAAACACCTACACCCACACCCTCAAGATATAAATTGACGTTGACACACAGTTGACGAATAATTTTAGCAGGGGATTGTTACGAAAATAATGATTTCTCTTACGATTTTTTATCATTAAGGATAACTATTGAATATTTTTGGTATTAGTTACGATTTACCGAGTATTTTATCCCAAAAATGCTGCTTTTTTAGTTGAATGTCGACCGCCATCCCTAACTTTGTAATGCGTTATTTTAATTGTTTTCCGTTTTCGCGGAGTTCGTAACGAACACCTGCTACAGAAATTCGAAATGACGAAGTGGTACGAAACGTAGTTTCCTCAAAAGTGCGTACTAAATTCTGATTTTACTCAAACAAACCAAAGAAAAATAACAAATTAAGAAATAAGTAGAAGTATTCAACTTAAATATTCAATATTAAGAAACACAATCAGTCACTAGAAAACACAAGACAAACAATTCAAGTTGAAATAGGACAATATAGTAATATGAACGATTACTGGTAAAATTTCATTTTTAGAATTCGAAAAATGATCATTCAGATGAGAATTACTGATTACAAGTATGAGTGACCCAATATTTAAAAAAGCAGAATTTTTCTGCTAAAAGCAGAAGTGGTGGCAGCACAGACCCACACGCACACCCACACCTACACCTTCTTTAAATTTAAATTTTGTGAGAAGTTTGTGAAGACACTCTGTTTTATGAAAAAGAAAGAAAAGATTGAACGATAAAATTTAGTATGATCCTCGTGCTTGGAATGTTTCATGTTCTTTCGGACATGCACGTTGTGTAAATTCATCAGCACAAGCCATGCGTAATCTTTCGACAGTGGCCGGTGAATGAAGGGTGAAATAGTCCGATAAACCCTGCTGCTCTCGGTAGGCGATACAAGCATGTTTCAGTGCAAAAAAGGCCGATGCACCAAGAAAGAGCGGTGGTTCACCAATAGCTTTTGATGAATAGATCGCTAGAGGATTGGGTGCATCGGAAAGAAGTGATACACGCATATCAAGTGGTACATCACTGAATGATGGAATCTTGTATGTACTTGGTCCTCGAGTAAATAGTGCACCTGGTTTGGTCCATTTATGTTGTGTATAATCACCATAGATTAGTTCTTCCATTGTAAATAAGCCAAGACCTTGAATAAAAGCCCCTTCGATTTGTCCAATATCAATCTGAGGATTAAGTGAAGTGCCAACATCCTATTATAAGCAAACAAAAATAGTTCTAGAAAATTCACTATACAAAAATGTACCATAAGAATATCTGCGCGTAACAGATGCCAGTCACCAGTCAAAGTATCTAATTCTACTTCGCTTACTGCTGCACCTTGTGTAAAATAATTGTAACTAGCTCGGTTGTTGACAAAATCTGCCCCTATTATGTCGGGTGCGGAATAAAATCCGTGTGCACATAGATCCACACGTTCGAAATAAGCTCGTTTGACGATATCTTCCCATGATAGATGACTATTACTATCACGGGCACGTATTGCATCCAAACGTTGACGAATCTGTTCACATGCATTTTGAATAGCCATTCCATTAAGGTCCGACGACACCGATGCAGCTGTTGGACTGGTATTAGCTACTTTGTCCGTCGATGTGTCACTAATATGTACTTTGTTAACATCACAACCTAACGCTTCAGCAGCGATAGCAATCATTTTAGTATGAAGACCTTGACCCATTTCAGTACCTCCATGTGTGAGCAATACCGATCCATCCTTGTAAATATGTACAAGGGCAGCAGCTTGATTGAAAAATTTTGCTGTAAAGGCAATGCCAAATTTAGTTGTTAGAATAGTTATACCACGTTTTCGATAAGTATTTAGTTTATTAAATGTTTCAACACTCTTTTGTCGTTCAATGAAATCACTCGATTTAACAAGTTCATCGAAAAGTCGTGGAATGTTCCACCGTTCTAATGGTTGAGCGAAATGTGTTAAGTCTCCTTCTTGATATAGATTAAGACGGCGAACAACGAATGGATCGAGTTTAAGATGAGCAGCTACATGCTCAACAATTGTTTCACAAGCTAGTAACGCTTGCGGCCCGCCAAAACCACGAAATGCTACAATAGAAAATAGTAAATAATCGTTATCTTTCATTTTATTGCAAGTTGAGACCTGTATTAGACGGTAAATTTGTTTTACAAACTCGACCGCGTACTTGAACATTGTGAAATTGATATGTATTATCAATGTGAAGCATAGCTCGTACCATGACGTTCATAGAAAGATCAAAGGAACATCCCGCATTATTCCACAAACGAACATCCAATGCTGAGAAACGACCTTCACTAGTAAAACCAATATTATAGTCGATTTTAAACGGATGTCGTTGCCCGGTAACACACATATCGATATCTCGCTCCATATTAAGGCGAACCGGACGACCGACCTTGACGGCAGCCACTGCCGTAGCAACACATGGAGTGATTCTACAAATAAGTTCATAGAATTTATTTTAAGAATGTCATATATTAACTTACGATCTTGATTCTTTGCCACCGAATGCTCCGCCCATTCGTTTAATACGACATGTAACGCGATTAGAATCAATACCAAGTGCCAATGCAGTCAACTCTTGAGTTTTGCTTGGATTTTGTGTCGATGAATATAATGTTAATTCGTGATCATCATTCGATGGTATCGCCATACAACAGTTTGTTTCGAGATAGAAATGCTCTTGACCACCGATGAACAATGTTCCTGTTAGCGTGTGTTCAGCTTCAGCAAGAGCTTTCTCAGGATTACCTTGCCGAAGGCGCTGTTCATCGCCTATAAACGATTCTTGCTGAATTGCATCTTCAATAGTCAAAATTGTTGGTGTCAACAGTTCATATTCGATTTGAATAAGACCCGCAGCTGTATAAGCTGCTGCTTCTGTTTCGCAAACAACAATACCAATGATCGCTCCAACGCACTGAACAATCGATGAAATAAACACCTCTTCATCTTGGACCATGTCACCAGTATCATTACGACCGGGTACGTCTTGATGATTAACAAATGTAACAAAACCAGGCACATGCGAAGCAGCACCAATATCTATTTGCAAAATATTCACACAGATGTATTCGAGAGAGAATAAATAAATACGATACCGATATTTTTGATTCGAGCATGCGGTTGAGTTGAAAGTACTAGTGCAGCATGAAGAGTACCTGGCAATGATGGCATATCATCGGTATATTTTGCTTCGCCGGTCGTTTGTAGATAAGACGACCGATGAGGCAAGGATGTGCCAACAACTTTCTGTGATTCTGACCTTTCAGGTATGATTTGTTGGCCATGTGATACTGGTCGATCATAGGGATAGACTGCGGAAAGATCTACTTCATCGACGAATGATGGACGTAGTTTTGTGCAGACATAAAGATAGAATTTAAACATAAACGATTGAAGCAAAGTACGTCTGAAACATTCGAGTATACATCATCTGTTAGTATAAAAACACACAATACCTGTATTCCGGTTGACCACCTGGTGTCATCTCATCGAGTGGTAGCTCTTTTAGAGCTGATTGACACGCTTTGACTATGACTGTTTTTGTCCATAGTTGCCCGATCAATTCTTTCTGTGTGTTAATCGCCATCACAGTTGTTGGTCCCATACCTCCAAACGAAAAACGAGCCGAAACAATACGCCATTGGTTCACCTCCGATTTCACTGGTTCAACTTGAACTTGAAGGCCGGCACTAACAATGCCGATATCATCATCTCGTCGACGTGCTTGTTTATATGCACGTAAAAAATATTTGGTCGATGGTTTCGGAAGAGGAATATGCACAGCAACGAGTACTTCGTCATCTGTCATCGCTATTCGACGATAGCTAAGAAAAAATTCATGCATTGACACAAAACGAACGGAATTGTCTTTAGTTCGACGAAGTTCCAGTTCAGTATTCGCAGCCTGCAGCACCGGATTCAGATCCGAACTAGTAAGAAAATAAAAACAAGAGCTAATAATCAAAATAGTATTTTTATTTACATTGGTGAAGCATTGACAACATTTCCACCAAGCGAGGCAACATTACGTATTTGTGTCGATGCGAAATATTTTAATTGATCGATGAGTGACTGACAAATCCCACCGTCAATTTTTTCATCATTCCATTCGACTAATTTCGATTGAAGCTGAGTCAGTGTTACACCAGCACCCAAAATCAATGAATTCGCTGTTCGTTGCATTTCTTTTAATTCCTTAACATGGGTCACGGCAATTAAGCGAGGATATTTTAATCGTTTGAATTTGGTTTCAATCTGAACTTCTGTATTACCAAAAACTAGTTTCGATGCACTACCTGGATAAGTGTGACGTAAATGAAGTAGTTCACTGAGCGTCACCGGACGATACCATTCGATTAAAGATCCTACAAAAATATTTACAGATGAACAAATAAAATATTACAAACCTTTTATGTAAATAGATTGCGGTATATAATGGAGCAATTCTTGAGGAAATTCGACTTGAGACAATGATGATGGATTCTTTTCGACAAACGAATGGCATTTATCAAACGTGGTGGATGTTATTTTCGATGTCGATGATTTTTTACAAGGTAGTTGGTTAATATCTTTAGCAAATGTTTTAGCTGCATCAAGAATCGGACGGTATCCAGTACAGCGACATAGATTTCCATCTAACGATTCTTCGATATCATGCATTGTTAATGATGAAGAATTGGGTAATGAAGTGATCGTTCCATATAGAGACATAATAATACCTGGTGTACAAAAGCCACATTGTGAACCAAACATTTCGGCTAGACGTGACTGAATAGGATGAAGATTCGATTTGGATACGGAGCCTAGTCCTTCGACAGTGATAACATGACAACCATCGACAGAACAGACAAGTGCTAAACAACCATTGACTGTTCGATGTTCGATATGGCCTGAATCTGGATCAACACATTGTGAAACAAGTACCGTACATGCTCCACATCCACCTTCTCCGCATCCCAATTTAGAACCAGTGAGACCCAATTCTAGAGACAACGAAGGTACAAATACAATTTATTTCATTATTCAAACACAATTTACTATTTCGAAGAAACCATAGAAGAGTCCATTCGGGTTCCACATTATGTTCAATTACTTTTTTTCCGTTCACAAAAAATGACAAATAATTCACCATCGAAGATGAAGACTCGTGTGCTGTTTCGTTGACCATTATTAAATATATATTCTACGTATCCTAAGTAAGAATCTGAAAAGGAAAAAATCGCGACTACATCTTAAAATATTTTATTTTTTTGTGCTTCTGTTTTTTTGAGTAGTGAGTATTTAAAGGGGCAAAAGCGGTTTCTAGGCCATGCCAGGAACCATGAGGAACTACTAGAAGCTGCGAGGCTCCACATGATCTTAGGAATCAGAAATCGACTTTTCCCCTTGCACGATCACGTAGGCACTGGAAGGGCGCAGGGATCATAACTGGATAACCCCCAAAACATTGTAAGGACCATTCTAGATATACTTTAAAAAGTAATAGCTGAGTTCCGATTAGTTACAGCTCTGATGAGCTGGAGCTAGTCACCAACTCAAGATAATGGAATTTGAGCTACCACATACCTAGTTCTGCTTGTTATGAGCTTTGAAAAGAAAAGTCGTAAAATATTCATCAGTGCACTTTATTTATGTATCTTAGTTTGAGAAAAATAAAAAAAACGTGCTCTGATAAAGATGTATATCTTTCGTATATAATAACTCTTTTATGTTATCTTTTAAAATAAATATTCAACAACACAGTGATACTGCGATGTTGAATTATCAGGTGACAGAAAATTATAAGCATGTGACGATTTTAAGGGCAGAATTTGAAATAAAAATATTAAATGTTTATTTATTTATTTAAATGAATAAGTCTCAACTTTTCGATAAGATTAAACTACCATTATCAAGAATGAATTATTACATATAAAAGAATTACATAAAAAGAATTATTATAATTATAATAACAATTAATTAATTACAACCATCTTGAGGGTGTGAGTGTGGGTGCGGATTCGTTTTTTCTTTACCCACACGCTCGTGCTCTGGTCGTTATAATAACCCTAGTAACCTTAAAGCTACATTACACATTTTCTGTTTATTCATACTTCATTTCATATATTCTGAAATTTTATATATAGTCTGACACCATCTATTATAAAATTCTGCTAACTCTAATTTTCTAGAATTTTAATTACTCGAAAATTCCATGTATAGTAATATCAAATCATTTCATATATATTTATTACATAATTACAAAATTCTAAAATTTCATATTTCATTATTACTAAAATTCTAGAATTCAGCTCGCTGCGCACCCCATTGTATAAAAATATTGTTAAGAAGGTATAGACAATATTTATGTTATATGTATATGTAAGAGACTAAAGGTAAAATTCTATGAGAATTCTAGAATATTAGAAGAAGGTTACGTCTCATATTAAACTCACTGTTCGATATATTAACAATTTATCCAATATTAAAATTATAATATTAACTAGCAGAAGTACTCGCCTTGTTAGAAAAATTCAGGTGACAAATGCTAGTAATATATGTTAATGATATCAACATTATCAAGACCTCTGGGGAGGGTGTGGGTGTGCGTTTAGGTGTATATATCATATCTATATAGTATTCATAGTCACCCATACCCTCAGCTAGAGTATAATTAATTCAAGTATTAAGTGCGTCGAAAATAAACTATATAGGTTTCGAGAGAGACGGAAAATGTAACTAGTATGAATGAAATTCGAAAACTACTGATTTTATTTTATTTTTATAATATAAAATATCATTTGATGTTTCTATGAAGATATGCATTAGTAGACCATGAATACAAGAGGGTGTGAGTGTGGGTATAGAAAGGATCCACTCGCACACGCGCACCTACACCCAGTTCTGAAAAAACATTATCAAAAGAACATAAGATTAAAGTGAAAAACAAGCAGTTTTATTTGTGGTGTTTCCATGAATTACGCTACAAGAAAAAATATCAGCATGATCATCACACGTTATGTATCTGCTATCGCAATATGTTCAATATTAACACTCATGATTTTCTGGCTCTTTTATTGCGTGCAATATATTCATTGATTTCACGTCTGATCTCGGCTCCAATTGAACTATATTCGAATTTTAGTGTGGTGAGTGTCTAGATGGAAAAGTGCAGGTAAAGGCATGCTATAGATAAAGAGAGAATAATAATTACTGTATTGTATCGTAATCCATCAGCCAAATATTGTCCTCCAACAACTCCGATTTTATTCCATCCGAGATATAGTGTGATGAGTGTCTAGATGAAAAAGTAGAGGCAAAGACATAATTTAGGTGAAAAGAGAATAATAATTACTTTGTTGTGTCGTAATCCATCAGACAAATATTGTGCTCCAACATCTCCGATTTTATTCCATGCGAGATCTAGTGTGGTGAGTGTCTACATAAAAAGGTACAGTTCAACATATGCTATAGATGAAGAGAAATGATAATTACTGTATTGCGTCGTAATCCATCAGCCAGATGTTGTGCTCCAACGTCTCCGATTTCATTACATTGGAGATTTAGTGTTGTAAGTGTCTATATGAAACAGTATAGGTAAATATATGGTATATATGTAGAAAGAAAGATAATTACTCTGTTGTACAGTAATGCATGGGTCAAACATTGAGCCCCAACGGCTCCAATTTGATTAAATTCGAGATTTAGTGTGATGAGTGCCTATATAAAACAGTGTATGTAAAGATATGGTATATATTACGATAGAATAATATTTACTCTATTATATAGTAATGCATCGGCCAAATGTTCAGCCCAAATAACTCCGATTTGATTAGATCCGAGATCTAGTTTGGTGAGTGTCTAGATGACAAAGTGAAGAGAAACGTAGTGTAGATGTAAGGTCAAAATAGTTGGTCGCTATTAACTAAAATTTGGTCAGTCTAATAATTGTTGATACCAGTAGATTGCAAAGCGTATGCATATGAGTCTCAATATTTCTATCGTTCAAACTGCTATATAGTGCTCAAAAGTGCCCCTTGAAAAGTTGATTAAAACGAAGTTACTAAAAGTCTTGCATGGATAACAATTTTTGATTCATTAGTTGCTAGAAGTCTTAAATGTTTGTGAAGGATGGAAAAGGTTCCGCTGAATGAGTAGTAGTGTAACGATTGTTACAGTTGAAAAGGAATTGGGAAGTGTTGGATTATGTACCCAAACCGTTATAAAGAATGACAGATCGCTTGCTAGTATTCGATAGGTACAGCAGAGGATAGTCTCTTAAATGCCTATTACTATCCCTGAAGTAATGTTCTAATTTGATGATATGAATGTAAGTGATATGATTGGATGAACGTGTGAATATTGTTGTGCATAAACCTTCTGCCCATCTACATCCACCGTCATTTATAACCACAGTATTCCCTGTTCTCAAAGGTATATTTTTGTCAGAGATACGTCTCAGAAGAATTTCTAGAGCATTATCTTTACCAAGACAAACTAGTTTATACATCTTTCAATTTTTTCAAAATCTGATTTGTATGATGGAAATGGTATGTAAAACAAATAACAATGTTTGGTCTTTTTTTTCGTTCTTATGAAAACATTGTTTGTTAGTGATATTTTTCATGGTTGAAACGTGAGGTATTGAGAAAAAATTGAAAAGAAAAAAGAAAAAAGAAATTATGTTTTCTTGATTATCAGGCTTTATTTTCATATTGTCATAATATAACAAATGAATTTTTGAGGAGAGAGTGATAACTTATGAACTATTTTGAGTGACAAAAATAGTTTATTCATGTATATTTTATTGAAGTTATTCTATTGAAATAGAGGTTATAGGAATGAAATATAATTTGGAGATCAATATATAAAAATGAGTATCCAATAATAGAAAACAGTTTACCTGATATCGATCATAACTGTCAACGATGCTTTTGAATCGTTGGCATACGTTTCTCATTGAGCACAATATTGTGCGATCTGACTGATGATCCATAATTCGGTAGACAAGTTCTACTGGTAACGTCAATAAGCTAGCAATAGTTTGATTTGCCATTATAGACTGCTACTGAAATGTGTGTTGTGTAGCTTTTTATGTTGATTGTATGATGCACTGTTGTTTTTTCTTTCGAATGAGTGAATAGGAGTTTGTTTGGTGTCATTGGTTTCACATGATGTTGTAGTTACATGTTAAATGAAGAACGAAAAAGAACGCTGTTAACTACAAAATCACAGAACAGAAATAAAGCCCATCTTGAGTGTGGATATGTGTGTGGGTTTGGGTAGGGAAAGGATCCTCACGCATACGCACACCCAAGCTGACACCCTGTTCTAAGCTCGTTTTTTTAGAACAGATTCTTGGTAGTATCATTCTATATTTAGCGTGTATTTTCAAGGCAAAAGTAAATAAAAATCTTAAAAAGATCGATGAATCATAATAAGAAACTGTTGAAGTACAGCACAACAAATGTTTTTTGTAAATATTCAAATTCCACTGTACTAAATGTAGGGGAACTAATTAGAAAAAATGAAATACTGAACCTTTCCCAATTAACCATGGCGCCATCAAGCTATGTAATGTACTACAATTAATTTTTAGTGATAAACAAAATACTAATCATTATATAGTTGAAAATTTAGTAAAACAACCATAACTCCGGAAGGACAAGACATGGGTCTGTTTTATTTTCAGCTTTTATTTCTCTGACTGAGTTCGAACTATGAACAAATAATGAACTCGATCTGGGTCGGACAATTGAAAATCTTCCATTGTTTGTGATTCGAAAGCTTCATAATGAACATTTGGAGTGTTATTTTATTGTAGAAGATCAGTTGTTGTCTATATAAAATAGATAAATTTCATTTTCTCATACTTTTAATTTTAATGATCTATTTCAATAGCGACATATATGCAATACTTGAAACTTGAATTCAGCTATTCGATTAGACTGTGTTGATAACATATCGATCAATATATATATATCGCAGTTTTTTAACTTTTTCTTCATTATACGAGGCCACGTTCGACACTATTACAATTCAACTCCATGTACGTTATTCTTCTTTTTTAGATTGTTTTATTTCACGATTACTATTTTAGATAATATTTTCTTTCTTTTTCTTATTACAAGAAACACGTAAAGAATTAGAAACGTAAATATGGCTGAAAACGTCATTTATACATATACCGATATATGTATATTACTTTGTCAGTCGGCTTTGTCCATTACATTTTTATTATTTACACAGTTGTTCTGTGCACGAGCGCGTGAGTCACTACAAAACAGAATTGATGCAAACATAAATGAGCAAAATATTCTTTATTTATTGATCAACTGTTATTTATAATTTCTTCTTTACAACGTCAATGCTCTCTGTCACACTTTTGATATGAGGGTGAGCTGGAGGTAATGCATGTTGGAATATGTCCAGAGCACGTTCAAAATATGAAAGTGCTTTCGAATAGTCTTTTATATTGTAATACACGCCAGCGATATTGTTGTATGAAGTAGCCAAATCAGGATGATTCAAAGGAAGAGTTCTTTGTCTAATTTCAAGTGCTTTTTCGTAAAATGAAAGTGCTTTCCAATACTGTCCCATATGTGTATACACACTACCGATATTGTTGTATGAAGTGGCCAAATGAGGATGATTTGAAGAAAGAGTTTTTTCTTGAATTTCATGTGCTTTTTCGTAAAATGAGAGTGCTTTAGAAAATTCTCCCATGTGGTTATACACCAAACCGATGTTGTTGTATGAAGTAGCTAATGACGGATGATTCGAAGGAAGAGTTTTCTGTCGAATTTCAAGTGCTTTTTCGTGAGATGAAAGTGCTTTCGAGTACTCTCCCATCTTGTCATACACGCCCCCGATGTTGTTGTATGAAGTAGCTAATGACGGATGATTCGAAGGAAGAGTTTTTTCTAGAATTTCATGTGCTTTTTCGTGAGATAAAAGTGCTTTCGAGTACTCTCCTATGCTCTCATACAAACCACCAATGTTGTTGTATGAAGAAGCTAAATCTGGATGATTTGAAGGAAGAGTTTTTTGTTGAATTTTAAGTCCTTGTTCGTAAAATGAAAGTGAATTAGAGTACTCTCCTATCGTGTCATACAAACCACCAATGTTGTTGTATGAAGTAGCTAAATCTGGATGATTCAAAGGAAGAGTTTTTTGTTGAATTTTAAGTCCTTGTTCGTAAAATGAAAGTGAATTAGAGTACTCTCCTATCGTGTCATACACAGTACCGATGTTGTTGTACGAAGTAGCTAATGACGGATGATTTGAAGGAAGATTTTTCTGTCGAATTTCAAGTGCTTTTTCGTAAAATGAAAGTGCTTTTAAGTACTGTCCTGTCTTGTCATACACTATGCCAATGTTGTTGTATGAAGTAGCTAAATCTGGATGATTGGAAGTAAGAGCTTTTTGATCAATTTCAAGTGCTTTTTCGTGAGATGAAAGTGCTTTCGAGTACTCTCCTATGTTCTCATACACACCACCAATGTTGTTGTATGAAGTAGCCAATGACGGATGATTTGAAGGAAGAGTTTTTTCTAGAATTTCGTGTGCTTTTTCGTGAGATAAAAGTGCTTTTGTGTACTCTCCCATCTGTTTATACACCAAACCGATGTTGTTGTATGAAGTAGCTAAATCAGGATGATTTGAAGGAAGAGCTTTTTGATCAATTTCAAGTCCTTGTTCGTAATACAGAATAGCCTTTTCATAATCACCCTGGCCATGTTTTACCGTTCCCAACTGATTATAATAAAGCGCTTTTCCACTCTCATCAGATGTCTGTTCGAGTAATACATTATAAAGTTCTTCAGCTTTATTAAACTGACCAATTTTAATCAGTAATTTACTTAATCCCTGCCATCCAGTACCATCAGCTTCTTCTCGTATCCGATCAGTAAGCAATCGTAGTTCTTGATCATCATCCGAGGTTAACTGTAATTCAACTTGATAGAGTTGATTGCTATTATCCATTTTTTGAATTGCATTCACTCGAAAAACGGTATGCATGGAAAAGAGAATTTCTTTTTCTTCGTTATAGTAACTCACCTCGTCGATGGAGGCAAATGGCACTGATTTAACACGAGGATCGATTAATATCTTGAAAAGAACGCCTATATTGTCGACATTATATGACGCGCTTTGAGCAAATACTAGAGAGATGCTTTGTTCCGTACTAGTTGATAAAAAACTATTAAAGGACAGTAAAGCACCGCTTGTTTTTTGCAGTTTTTCGAAATTGGCTTTGGATAGACCTTGTCCCCGGTAAACTATGAATGGTTTATCTTGATAACTACTAAGCTGTTGTTGGTGTAGTTGTTGGATTTGTTGGTGAAGGTCATGAATGAAGAAGCCCATGTTAATAATGATATCACCTTCCATAGAGCGTAGAGCATAATTCAGCATAGAGTAGATAAATAAGGGAGAAGTATACCACCAAATAGCTGATTGAGTATGGTATTTATTTTCAAATCCATCAATATTCGTTGACGATCCAGAGTTGTTCTGTCGGCAGTAAGTAGTAAATTCTTTGATAGCTTGTTTACCATGTTCCATATCAAGAATGATTTCTTTAAATATTTGAGTATACATAAATGTTGGATCTAACTGATTTAAACTATCAGTTGAAATCATTTCATCTACCGTAAGAAAACTCATGGCAATCGAATCTTGATTGCATCTCTTCACATTCAGTTGTAATACTTTGCATAAGTCATCGATGTTGTTATGAACGCTCTTAATTTTTTGCCATTTTGTTGTCCATTTTTCATGTAGAATTTTAGTATCATTGACGATATACACACCATCCAGCTGAGGAATACCATTGATGAGAGGGACTATATGTTGAGCCATAGTGTTTTCAAGAACGAGAAAAAACTTGATGTTTTCTTCTACATCTGTAAGAAAGTCGATACATTCGTCTCGCTGCTTAAATATGTTGACATTGTCAGTATTGATTTTCAATTGTGTCAAAATGTTTTGATATTCTTGATTTGCTTCATCCATACATTCATCTAAACAGAGAAGCGAACAATCTCGAACCATTCGTCGTCTTTGTTGAATAGCATTCGATGGTGTTATGGTCGTGTTTAATGATAAAGACGCTTTCGGATTGGATTCTGATTCACTCATTTGGTTCTTTCTATACTTTGATGTTGATTATAAGATTGGCAATAACTGTTATTTTTTGTAAATAGTAAGAAGACCTACCATTCTTATTTATAATAGCAATGGCGTATTTTTGTCAAGGCTTAATAAGAAACATCAACTAGTTACTTTTTTAAATACTGTTGTGAAGAGCAAGAAACAGATCAGTACAAATAAATTTCTTAACAACGTTTGCGATAGAACGAAATGATTTCGTTGTATAGTTATTCTTTCTAACTTTTTTGGCTTTATCAATATAATTATTTTAGTAATTCAATATATCACCTATACTTTATCATTGAAATGGAATAGAAATAAAAATATGATTCCTTTAGTGATTGTTGCTTCTCTTTGCCATACATCGTTTTGGAAGAACAAAAGGACTGTATCAGTGAACGAGAAACAGCTATTGACTTAAAAATATTGTAGGAGCTTTGTTGTATTCTGTTCGAAAAAGAAAAGTATTCCATACAAACATATTTAAAACAGTTATGTTTGTAAATAGTTCTTAAAAAACTTCAAAGTTGTTATACCTAAAGATATAAGAAAACATTTTTTCACAAATGATAATGTGGTACACTATGTATTCTATTTACTAATCCATGTTTTATAATTTTAACAAAGAATATTATTTTTGTATCGACAAGAAGTTATCATACGTTCGTAACGGTAAAAATGATCAATTATAAATGCATTGTTGATAGCAGTTAAAAAATATTCCAGCAAAAGTTTGTATCGTAATTTAAGTTTATTGCATTCTTTTCTATATGGGATTTAAAACAACACTTATCTATTGGACAAAATGATTATGTAGATTTTATAGTTGTTCAAATCAACAGTATTATATTATCGACTATCGTTTAATATTATAAGATTTTTCATTTTTTTAGAGCTAACTAATGAAAATTAGGAATACTCTATGCCTTGAAATACTCAAAATTGTATATAATATTATGTTGTTATATATCCACCATTCTTTTTTTTTTCTTTAATAAATCTTCTATCGACATTTGGAAAATTGATGCATGGAGAAATCCAAATGAAGTGCAATCGCACCCAACACCTCTTCCTCCTCCGAAATCTGTTACTACTGTCAAGTAGTAAATACTTTTGTAAAAGTGCACAATGACCGCTTCGCTTCATACGATATTACAGACAGAAAAGAGAAAAAAATAGATAAGCACAGAATGACAAATATATACGAAAATAAATCTTCAAAGTTATTCTCTAATCAATAAAACGAAATGTACAGCATTTGTTTTAATACATATCTATCAAATTATCACAAAAAAAAGATATAAATTAAAAACAAAATCTAATTAAAAAAGGATCATTATTTTACATATATGTAATCAAATAATTATCAATTAATTGCTATTCATTCTCATAATTATTCTATTACGTTATGAACAAATAAATTCAACTCTAAATACCTTTTCATGTAATACCACAACGAACTACTTCTGAAAGATGATGAAGAAAGATATAGCTCAATTTTGGCATCATCAATTAATTATTAATTATTTGATTTATTATTGGTGTAACCTAACTTCGTTAATATAATACATATACAGATCATTCCTCTTCCGGATGTACCTTCATTTTCTCTGAATTAGTCAGTGTCAATGGACGTGTAGAACTTGTTTTTCTAAGAGATTTTGTATTATTTTCATACATTGCATTTACTAAATCAGTTCGACTAGTAGTTGTTTCTAAAATTGTAGATTTTTCCTTAATATCAATTTGAGTAAGATCTGGTGGACGTTGAAATACACTATTTAAACGTGTTCTTGAAAGAACAGTTTCAAAAACATGTTTACGGTAAGTACGTGATTTTTTTGATAAATGAAGTAAAATAATATCGCAAAAAAAATGTTGCTAAACCAAATATTCCAACTAATGAACCTGTATTTAAACTTAATGTAATTGAATCAAATTTTCCAGCTTTACCACTAACAGCAATTATTAAACGAAGACCATAAGCTTTAGTTAATGTACGATGATTTTCATACGTCGATTTCCAATGAAATGCATAACGAAAATTAAACCCACGTGAAAATGGTTTTTCACGAAATGGAACATCAAGACGAGCAAATGTATATTCTGGTTTACATAATTTTATACCTCGATCTAAATCACAATCCCAATCAAGTTTAACACTTATAACACCACCAAGACGTAACATTAGATCACGTTCTTCCGCATCTTTTTCAGCTTGATTTACTATATAATCAAGAGTAAATATTGGACAATCTTTCGACAGATTCGCATGGAAAACACATGGTTTTAAATCATCAACCATATTTTTATGTTTAACAGCAAATACTGGAAATTCAATAAAATTTTTTATAAATATTGTAAAATTCAAAACTTCATTAATAAGCGCTGGTGATGCTTCATCATTTTCAGGTGGACACCAACCTATAATAATAAAAAAAACTACCATTAATAATCTTAAAAAGGAATATTGTATAACAGCTGTTCTAGCCTTATGTATGTTATCTTATTTATTTAGTTTTCATTAGTAACATGTGGTGCCTGTACTCTAAATAATTCTTTCTTCATTTTGTCTTAATTCACTTAACATTTCTAAGAATACAAAAGATTGACAGCATCTGATATTTATCATATGTTATTTCAAGATTGTCTGTGGAAAATTTTTATCTATTTTCTTAAGTTTTAAAATAATATATTTTGTAATCATAGGTTTTTTGCCCTATATCTTAATGTTATATCGATAGTATACGTTAAATGATCATTTATCTTATTTATATAACAAACGTCCTGCCATTTCTTATTATCTATATTCTAATAGGAAAAATTGTATTATCGCTATTCATAATGTGTGTAACGTATAGAAAAAGTAAATTTACCTGCATATTCACATAAACCTTTCGATGATTTTGTTTTACTCAATGTATCATTAGAAATTTGTCCGTCGGATGGTAATATACATCGACCTGTCCAACGTCCATTTGCTCTTGGTGAAAATGGTTTATTTTGACATTCATTATCATTGTCACATTCTGCTTCTTTTAAAAGTGAACTTTCTGAACATTTAGATCGTATTTGATCAGTTTGACCATAACTTGACATTATAAATATAGCATTATTTTCCGATGGTGGAATAATATAATCTATTAAAATGAAATGATTCTTCTATTCGAAATTAATTCTTTTCTAATATACCTGCTACATCAATAATAAGTGTTCCATTTTGTGCTGTATGTATATAACCAATTCCTTTAACTTTAAGTGTAACGGATGATACAATTGATGTATCCTGTTTTTGATAACCTTTTTCATATAAAAGTAAATATAATATGGAATAGATTAGAAGAATAGCTTGCATAAGACGAAGTAAAATAGTAAGTGATAAACTATGTATTACAACTAATTTTGGTGTTTCATATTCTGTAAATAAACCAAAAAATGATCGAACAAAAACTCTTTGAAAACGTTGTCGATGTTGAAAGATTACATTTGAAGTCATGTTCTTCTAGAATAAGTATTATTTTGATAGTTTCACATCTTAATTATATAGGGAAAAAAAATGTATATATCGACCTACTAGAAAGATACACTGTTCTAAATGTAAGCAAACAATAAGATAGAGAGTATCATTATAAGTTTGATAGAAAGCTGATGAAAATATATAGTTTATCTTCATAAGACATTAGACAGCTGAGAAACGGTTGTAATACTGATTGTCCATTGTTGACAGCAAAAACCGTCATATTCAATGCTGATAACATTAGTATAGTTATCTTGCTCTTGCATAAAGGACATTATAGAAAGTATATAGGACAACGTATTATCTATAGCAAGTTATCTTAATTCATTTCTATACGAGAAAAAGACAAGAATTTAGTAAGAAATACACGTAACTGACAGCGACAGACTTAGGAAGAGTGTGTTGGGTACGATCGTAGTGTGTCTGTTTAATTACATTTGGTACGATCGAAATATATTCTATAGATACATATAATAACAGCAGAACTTGTTTATGATAAGAAAATCACATGGATATTTCTTCAAATATGAAAACTGGTTTCTTTGAATAAATTAAAGTTTATATCTTTTTTTTTGAAGAGAAAACCACTATCTATATCTATCCATCTTGTGATTTATTATATAAGATGATTATGTTGATATATATCCACACTTCTAATAGTCAATGTATGATATTAACACTATTCATATAAACAAATAAATAATTACTGTATATTTTTTTTTGTTATCAATTGATGAATATAAAGCTATTTATCAAAAAAAAATTTAATTTGATTAGAAAAACAACCAGTCTGATTTTTTCTTTCGAATACATTGTATATGTATGTATTCGAGATGATCGAATAGAATATAGATTATTTAGTGTAACGAATGAAAAGAAAAGAATGTTATTACCCTGGATAACTTTAATCTTAATATTTAGTCATTGTTGTTTCGCTAGTGAAAGATCTTATAATGAAATTGACATTGAACCTTGTGATATTAATCGTTGCCGATTACCATATTGTTATTGTTCAAGTCAAAAAATTCCTGGTGGATTAACTGTACGTGATACTCCTCAATTTATTGCATTAACAATTACTGGTCCATTAAATGAAAAAGCTTATGATTTATTAGAAGATCTATTTCTTTCAAAAAAATATTCGAACCCTGATGGTTTGTTTAATTATACAAATTTTATTATTTATATTTTTACTTTTTAGGATGTCCTATTAGTAGTACTGTTTTTCTTAAAAATCATGCTGAAACAAATTATTGTTTACTTAAACGAGTTTTACATTATGAAAATATTGAATTAAGTATAACATCAAATTCGAGCGAGTAAATCTTTTCAATAGTTTTTTGTAATGTTATAAATAATAAAAGTTTTTTTTTCTTCAATTAGATGTCCAACTGTTGATTGTCGTGTTAAAGAAAAAGATGATAAAAGTCCATATGTAACATGGCGTTCGTATCGTTTTTATAATGAAACAATTGATTATCGTCGTACAGTATCAAAATTACTTGATCGTCGTCCATCATCTATTGTTGGTTATCGTTCACCTAATTACGAAGTTAATAATAATCAACTACATTGGCATATTTTACGTGAACATCAGTTTTTATATGATTCAACATTAATAACACGTGAATGGGATACACCATATTATAAACAACAACAACCAACACCATTAACATGGCCACATACAATGGATTTTAAAGCTAATTATGATTGTTCACAAGGTTGTTATACACAATCATTTCCCGGACTTTGGACTATACCAATACATATGTATCAAGATTTAGATGGACGAAATTGTACAACAATAGGTAGTGATCATTGTCGTGTACCACGTGTAGCCGATAAGTTTTTTAAATATCTTAAATATAATTTAAATCGTCATCTCTATTCAAATCATGCACCATTTGTAATGGCATTTGATAGTTATTGGTTGAATGAACCCTATACAGCATGGAGAATTGAAGGTTTAAAATTATTTCTTGAACATGTACTACGACATCATTCAAATGATGTTTATTTTGTTCGTATGATTGATATTATTAATTGGGTAAAACAACCTGTTGGACTTAAACAAATGAAAGAAGGATATTTAGATAATATAGCATTAAGATCAAAATGTCATAAACAAATTGATATTGATGAGGATTTTGATCAACAATGTATTGATGGAAAAATAATGAAAAATTCAAAATTAAATGCAACCGCAAATGCTCGTTCATTATTATTATTATTTGATGTTGCTGCCGAACCATTATTTCGTTCGAACATTGTTTTTTATTCATCAATTAGCTTCGGTATTTTTCTTATTGTAACATTTATTTATGATCGTATTTCCGTTTCTTAAAAATAAACTAACTCCTCGTTGATTTTTACTGATAAGATTATGTAATTGATTGGCAGAGAATTTAATACATAAGCAATTAGAATTATAAAATCATAAATAAATATGTTTATTTATTTTTTTTTATTAAAACAAAAAACAATTTTAAATATTTCATTGCATTCTTCGTAAAAGAACTCGTTTTGCTGCTTGATGTGCATGATTTTCCATTTTATCTAAAAATACAAAAAAAATAATAAAAACAAAACAATTATTTTTATTTACATATTTTATGTTGTCCACGCATTGGTAATTTAAAAAAAAGTTCTTGTGGATTTTCACATATCAAAACATATTCACTCTCAGATTCACCATCAGGATACTGTTCAACATATGTATTACGATCTAAACAATCAATAACATCAACACATCCAAGTAATACTGATGTTGGATAATCCGTTGGAAAATCAATTTCTTCATCATCTAAATAATTATAGATATATATATACATATAATTGGGTGATGCCAAGTAATCCGTAAGGGTGTGGGTGGGTGTGGATGTATAGATACGAACTACTCTCCTTTCACACCAACATCCTCACCCACACGACAAAAATCTTCGAGATGATTTATTTCTTTTTCAGATTTTTATTTTCCGGATTACTTGACATATATATATATAATTGTATTTGTTTTTATTCATACCAGTATTTCTTGCTTGATAAAATTCTTGCATACTTGAAATAACATTTTGATCAGGTTCTTTTGCTGCTGCATGTATCCATAAACGTCCACGATGTGATGTATACCAAGATCTACCTTCATGCCTAAAAATTATATTGAAAAAATTTTATAATTATAAAAAGTTTTATTTACATTTTTATTCCACGAACTAATAATGAAGCCCATGGTTGATGCATAGACAGACACATTCCATCATCTGTCATTTGCATTAATTCTTTATCTTGAATACGTAGACGTTCTCGATCTTTATCTTCGATAGTTACTTGAGATAAAGTTGTTAATGTGGGTCGTTTAGTATTTTGTTGTTCAACCCACTAAAATATATATATTTGTTTTTTTCTTTGATTTATTTTTTAAAATTTAAAACAAACTTGAGGAGCTGACGCTGATCCAGGTAAATTATGGTTAATTAAATCATTTTCATCATCATCATCCCAATTAGGAATTTGTTGTTGATGAAAACGTTCACTTTCTAATTCATATTGATCATTATCATGAACAGCTCGAGCTTCATCATAACTAAAATTTATTTATTATTTAAAATTGGTATTTTTCGTTCTTAAACTTACAATCGATCATTTTTTGCTTCAGGATCATTCGTAACTCGTCTTCCAGCAAAATCAATCGTAATCTTTTGATTCTTTTGATTTTTCTGATGATTGAGTTGTGATTGAAGTTTTTCAAGTTTCGTACGTTGGTTTTTACTAAGCCATTTATTATTACTATCAAAATAATCTGCAGCATCATCAATAACTTGTGTTCGTTGTGCACTAAAAACTAAATTAAATTTTTATCTAGAGTAATTATCTATGAACCTTGTTCGATCGAATTCAATAAGTTTATTTTTAAATGCTACAGCTTGTGCAATATCATTTAATGATAATTGTGATGATGAATCAGATGTATTCACTGTATTTTTAGAATCCGGTTCACGAACTTGTCGAGCTAATAATTGTTCTTCAAGTTGCTTTCCTTCTCGTGTTCCTGAAGTAATCAAATTTTTTTCATCACGAGTACAAACCTATAATACGATAATTAAAAACAAAAACTATTCAATTATTTTAGATTTACGAGAGTGCCGCAGAAAAAACATGGACCAGATCCTTCTTGATCACATACAATTCGACCACATTTAAGACAATTACCAACAAGTTTATGTTTTGATGCTTGACATTCACATAAACTACGACCTACAAACTAAATTTATTTTCCAATATTAACTATAGTTATGTGTATACCTGGAAATCGAACGATCATTCGTTCTTTGCCTTCATTACTAAATACATTGATATATTTAGATTTTTTCTTTTGCGCTTGTGGCATGTTTTTATAAGATCTAAAAATATCAGAGTGTGATAAGTTTTAGAATTTTCCACCTTCATATGAAGAAAAAAAACAAACAGAATCTAATGAACGGACTGATCTTGTTATCTTCTATTTGTAAAAAAATCGAAGATACAAAACAAAAAATAACTAATCATGAAAAACTTCTTATAACAAACAATAGGATTGGAAGAAAAAAACAAATCAATGACGATGTTGTTCACGTTTAATTCGTTCAGCATAAGTTCGTGAAACAATATTCCATGCATCCATATAACGATCAGAACATGAAGTTATACATTTCTAAAAACACAATATGAATTTCCCTAACGAATTAATAATTCAAAATTTCTAACCTGTTCTGAACTCGATAATGTACTACCGGGTTTTTGAACACAAGCCTTGAAACATTTATCAGATAATTTCTTAAATACAAAAATTGTTCGTATTATTTCTTTTTTCGAAAAACAAAATTTTTACTTGAAGAAGTTCCTGAGCATTTTGAAGAGCCAACTGTTGTTGTACTGAAGCCATTATTTGTTGGCGTTGAGCACCATCCATTTTTTGTGAATCAAGACTCATTCTTTTTTGTTTTTTTTATTAAATCTTAAATAAATAAAATAGAATTACATTTATCTGTTCATTCAAATTTTTTAATTATAATACTAGTAAAAAAAAACAAACGTAAAGATCAAATCAAAACATCACAACACTGTTCAAAGTATCACAATTTTTGTTGTTAGTGTTTTTTTGTTCCGAAAAAAAAAATTAATATTGTAATTGATGTGAAATCTGCATTGCTAATCGAGGTTTTATGGTATTTAATTGTGGAAATAAATTCATATCATCATTTTGATTGAAACTATCATTCTCAATAAGAGATGATGTAGATGAAAAAGATGAGAAGTTTTTAATTGAAGCACTGGAATTCCGTTTATTTTCAATATATTCTTCATCTATTGATGTTTGAAGTGATGGATAAAGTTGAATCCTAAATAAGAAAAAAAACGAATTTAGATATATAAAGTTATGTATCTGTGTTATTAATAAGTTAATATATTACAAAAAAAGCAAAGAAGTATAAGAAAATAATATTATTATCATGTTGAATCTATATAGAACTTACGACTAAACTCAAACCATTTTGAAAACTGTATGAATTAATAAATTGAATAAAAGTATAAAATAGAATACGAAATGAATGACTTACTGAATATTATTATTAGATGAATTAATAAAATATTGTTCGATTAATTGTTTCAAATTTTCCAATGTATTTCGAAAATCTGTTTTATGATCACCTATTCGACAGTGATACATAATCTAAACAAATGAAAATTTATAAAAAAAAAGAATATTTATAGACAAATAATAACATACTTGACCAATATTTCGATTGAGGAGATAGAAACCATATCGAAAAGCACTGAGATTGGATGTTGGATAAAGAGGATATCTATGAAAAGATAATCGAATGTAGGATAGTGATAGATTGAAATTTAGTGATTCATTTCTTTGTATTGATAAGTAGCTCAGATGTTTGAATAGTAATCTTAATGTCTCTACTTTAAACTGGTATCTGTTCGGTACGAAGCCAATGTAAGTGGCTCTATATTAATTAATATCGGACATGGAGTCGATCTATAATATGTTTTGCTAACCAGGGAGGGACCCGAAGTGATTAATAACTTTTCATCTGGTGTTTTAGTCATAAGTGAGATCTAATAAGACTAGAAAAAGCCTAAAACGATGAGGGCCCATAGACGTTTCTTTCCGAGTTACGTTGATTTTACTGAATTTTTCACTTATGACAAGAGATTCACCGAAACATCAAATTACAGAGTTTCGATCTGAGATTTTGCTCACATGTAGATATTATGACCCTTATCATAGCCTAAAAGTTTCAGCCAGAACGAATGTCTCTTTCACGGAATATTTAGCTTTCAGTAAAACTCACTTATGCTACACATATATCAAGAAAATCGATATTTCTTGAGTACTCAGTATTACATTCGTTTTGGTTGAGACTTTTAGACTACGATGGGGGTCATAATACCTACATGTGAGAAAGATCCCAGATCGAAACTCTGTAATTTGATTTTTCTATGAGTCTCTTGTCATAAGCAAAAAAATTCAGTAAAATCAACGTAACTTGAAAATAAACGTCTATAGGCCCTCATCGTTTGAGGCTTTTTCTAGTCTTATTAGGTCTCACTTCGCGTCCCTCTCTCGTAAGTAGTCCTTATCTTTAGCTAGACTTCTATTTCGATAAGAAATTTACTTTTTTCATTTAAAATGATGATCAACAAAATCTTAGCTTATAAAATATATTCTTCTTACTCGTTTGTTTCTAAACTATAATCATATATTTTAATTGCTGATACTCCATGATAATCAATAGGAAATCTCAATGGTAATTGAATAAATTGTGAAATAATAAGAATAAAATGAGAACAATATCCAAGAGCTGCTGCTACTTCATGATCACGTTCTCGATCTAAAATATAGGATAGAACACTTGTTTTTTTGTTAAAATTAATAACAAACTTGATGCTGATTGATAAATTTTATCATCTGCTTGTGGTAATTTAATATTAGCTATTGAATATTCATTTTGATTTTCTTTTTGAATTGGATAAATATGATAATACATTTCATTCATAATTTCTTTTTGTCGATATGTTATTATTTGTATTAATTTATGAAGAATTATTCTAAAGAATAAATAATGAAAATATTTTTAGATATTTTTATTTTTTCTACCTTGATTGATTTAAATAATTATGATAGGATTTTATTTCTTCTTGTTGATTTGATAATTGGGATAGATTATTATTTAATTGATTTTCTTTAAAAGAAATAAGATTATAAAGTTTTTATATGTTTTCTTTTTTTTACTTCTTTCTTCAAGAAATTTTTGTTTTTGTTCATAGGCAATTGAACGTTGTTGATATAAATATGTTTGAAAATGTAAATATTTTTT
>CAJNOI010000062.1:383201-404321 GCA_905250115.1 Adineta steineri | reverse complement strand
TTTTATCGTGAAAATGAACATTTTCGAGAATTATTAAATATAATGAAACAAAAATATAATAAACGAAATGAATTTTTATCACGTGATCCATCAATATCTTATGCACTTGAACAAATTCTTAACAATATGTTTGATCAAAAAAAACGAAGATATTATCATCGATCACCTATAAAAGATTATCCACATAATCAAATAAAAGATAATAACGAAAATCATCTATATCGTAAATGTTCAAATTCATTATGTCAAATGATAGAAAATAATGTAAGTAGTACTGAGAAAAAAAAAATTTCTAATAGATTGATTTGTTTTTTTTTCTACAGAAAATACAATTTGAAAATTGTCCTCATTGTCATACAATGTCATATTGTAGTCAATATTGTCGTGAAGTTCATTGGACATTAAATCATAATTTATCATGTTTACCTATGAATTCGAATAGAAAAACTGAAGAATCAACAGTATTATGTATGATTGATCGATTCTCTGATCAATTATCATCATCATCATCAGACTATCATAACAATAAAACAACATCAGTCTGTTATAAATCAGCATTTGAAACATTACCCGTACAATTGCCACAAACAATCATCGAAACAACAACAGATGAGATTACTAATGATCTATGTTATCCATCATTATCACCAATAGAAAAAAAGAAGTCGTTAAAAACTTTCTTAGCACTTCTTCGTATTAATAAAAAACGAAAATGAATAGAAATTATTATTTTTAGTAATCTCTTTGTACAACGGAATTTATTATTTTTTTTGTTTTTGTTTTGTTTTATATAAAAATTGTATCTATTCAATCATTGTTAAATATATATACGTTGTCACTTTAATATATAAAAAATAATACTAATAAATCAGTTTGCTATGAATTTCATGCATCATTTCATTTATATTAAACAATCCTTCGAGGCAAAAAATTAGCTTTTATTATATCATAGGAATGTGTGGAATATTGCCATGAAGAAAGAATATGTTGAAATCAAAGGAATAGTTTATTAACTTTTAGAATATTATATGTATTTGTAAAATTTAATTATGATGAAATATTTTCGCGACCTGCAGCTGCCATTCATAGGGGGGCCAGACGCTCAACGACAGGTATGGCTCTAATACCTTACTATGATAAAAAGAAAGTGTTTCCAAAATTCTGAAAATACTACATAGCTACTACCTACATTCATGCTACGAACAAACCAGTCTTTCTTCTAATGTAATTTATTTGTTTGGTCTTTTCTCATACTGGCACGAAGTAAATAAAAAACATTATTTAAAAAAAATATTGATTCAAAAAAATCATTTTTCTTCTATCTTTTTTGCAACAAAATCTTTTTCAATACTCAAAAGAACAATGCGTGACAGTCTATCTTGCCCAATACTATTTCTTAAATAAGTTTTCAATCTTCTTAACGATGAGAAACTTTGTCCACATTCATACGAATTCATTGGTATAGTACAAAGAATTTTATATAATTCATTCACGTAGGATGATAATGCTACATGGAAATTGTTTTCGAGAATGAATTTAGTTGCGTCTGATAAATTCATCTTCTGATCGTTTAGCTTTTAAATCATCATAGCTAGTTGAATAATGTTTCGTTATATCCTGAAGTTTATTTCATTCAATAATACTTTACTATATACATAAATAAATATTATATTTAATCTTTTTGGATATACCAATTGCCCTCTAGTGGCCCGCCTATGGTTGTCATATACACCAATATTTAATTTTGTCGACATTTACATGGCTGCGTTTATAATTACGCAAAAAAATATGACATTTTTTCATTGCATTCAATAATCTGTTCATAAAATCTTTTTTTGACACCTCCAGGTAGATATCTATTAAATTTATTTCGTCTATGAATTTAATCTTTTCTTTATATTTGATGTGAAATTTTACAATCTCTTCTTCAAACTATAGGAAAGGATATCTAATTATGCCAACTATACTTGATTTAAAATTTGCATTAAAAGAAGTTACCGCATATTTTGGTTTATTTATTTTAATCATAGGTATAATTGGTGGAATATTAAATATAATTATTTTTACAACATTAAAAACATTTCGAGAAACAACATGTGCATTTTATTTAACATTTGCTTCAATAGTCGGAATGGGTCAATTATTAACAGCATTATTTGTACGTATACTTTCTGATGGATTTTCTATTGATCCAAGACCTATGCTCTGGTTTTGTAAAACATATTTCTTTGCATCAAATTGGTGTTTATCAGTTTGGTTGACAAGTATGTGTTTAGCAACAATTGATCAAGTTTTATCAATGAGTAAATATCGACATTTAAGTAATCTACGATTAGCTCAACGTTTTATTCTTATTGCATGTATATTCTGGTTTATACATAGTCTATTCACTTTCATTTATTGGGATACATCTTCTAGTGCATGTGCAGTTTTTAATCCAATCTATTCAATTTATTTTTCTCATTTTACTTTACCAGTTCTCTATGGATGTTTACCATTGAGTATCTTAATTATATTTTCAGTATTAGCTTTCTATAAAGCTCGAACATTAGCTAGTCAAAACGTAAACGTAGTACGTTTAAGTCGAGATCGACAATTGACAGCAATGTTATTAGTTTATATTGGCTATATTGTAATTGCTATTATTCCCTTTACCTCCTTTTATATATATATACTTAATATATATACAACAGATCCATTCGTACTTGTTTCCAATGGACTTATTTTTACAATAACAATTTTAATAGAATATTCTATGTATTCTGTAAGTATTTTGTTTGAAATATCTAAAAGAAAAACATTGATATTTTCCTTTCAAAATGTAGGTAGCATTCTATATCTATTGTTGTGCTTCAGAACGTTTTCGTAAGCAACTTGTTCATGTTCTTGGTAACATATTTTTCGGTCGATGGCAACATTGGATTAATAGAAGAAATAATAATCAAGTATTACCTATTATAACAATAGATGTATGTCCTACAAATTATAAACCTATTTCTATTCCTTAAATAATTATTGTAACTATCTGTTTTTATTTACTATCAATGTCATTTTATGTTTGTTCAAAATATTTATTGTAAGAGTATGAATGAATTATTCTATTGATTGATGTTTGATTAGAAACTTCATGTTTTTCGTTCGTATAATATTATATCTAAGTACATTTATATTATTAATATAGACAACAAGCAATGTCATTATAATTTTATTTTATTAATTGTCTCATAGCGTTATATCAATATAAATTTTCTTTGTTTTCTCTTGTGGGCTTATGTAATAATTCTCATTTATATCTCATGCAGTGTTTTATGTCAGATTATTTAATACACGACCTAAATGCAGTATTTTCGCATGATGATAAAAGCAATAGAGCAGGATGTGTGGGTGTAAGTATTATGTCTGCCCTGTACTTAATCTTAAGATGACTACATTGCCACTTCACGAAATCCGGAAATGTATTTAAGTATTCCATTTGTATGAACCGATAGTAGACGATTTCTTTCGTTTACAATGACATAGAGCTGTGGGGTTGTACTGATAATACTCACGAAACAGATCTATTAATAAATTTATGATCGTCTATTAGTAATAATCAGACAATTTATGAAAAATATGTAGTGTATTTAATAATTTTTATTTTATTAAGATGAGAAACAAATCAAAGGTGATTATGCTATTGATATGTTATCCATAATTATGATTGTAGACATGATGGAAAAAATATTATTGTTAAATTTCAGTTGAAATTAAGCGAAATGTTGCTGTAGAAGTAGATAGGTCATCTAATAATAAACTCAACATTAAGATTGAAAGTTCATGAACATTAGAGCATTTTTCATCGTTTGTATTTAAGTTCATTGAATAAAAGTACCCGATTTATGTCCTTACTTGATGATCAATGTCATCTTAATCTATCAAAATATGAAATAATAAAATATGTATATTTTTCTTTAATGGGGAGGTGACAAAATATTAAAGATTGTCCATGCGAAAGAGAGCATCTTTTAGAAAATATTCATTATCTTCTTAGCAAAGTGATTTTTTTTATTCGTATTGTGTAATTTTATTCAAATTATTCTCTTATCTTTGAATCATCAAAATATTCGTTACAATCTCATTAATTAGACGCGGTAGTATATTTAGTTGCATAAGCTTGACATTGTATGTACAATAACTTTCCAGTAAAAGTATTTATAGATAATAGGTTTTCATTTATATTAATAGATATGATCTAGTTAAATGTGCTTTATTACATGGAGGAAAACAGGTTTTTCCCTAAAGGGCACTTCATTTGAGAAAACATTATTAGCTGACGTGCTATTCCAGTTGAAAAGATATCCCAACTAAAAGGACATCCGAGTCAAAAAGACATTCCAGTCTGAAGACCTAGCAATAACACTCACGCAGTCTATTTTTATCCATTGAGATTGCAAGATATATGACCGGAGTGATCAACATAATTATGTTGCAACGTGATTGGATGGCCTCTGGAAATAACATTGACAACATAATTATGTTGTAATATGATTCAATGACCTCAGGATATAACATTGGGAACCTAATATCTTTCTAATTAAAGCTGAAGTGGGTCATCCAATAGACGTCAAGTTTTAGTACATTTAGCATATTGCTCTATTTTAAACTATTGGAAACAATTTCAAGTACTCAAATATTAGACTCAGAGTTGCCTCAATTGTTATTTTCTCTTCTTTTATAAATTTTTTCTTATATATTTTCCTCGCAAAAATATATAGCTAAAGTTTCTCTTTCTTTAAAAGACATGAGAGACTAACAAGAATTTCTTATGTATATTAAGTTTTATAAAAATAGTAACGAAAGATTCATGTTATTTTTCTCAATAATTACTGATACAACTTTTAGTGATGATTTCAAAAAAAAAGTCTAATTATGCGTGATTCACAAAATCAACATAATGAAAGTGTCAGTCAACTCATAAATATATATATATCTTAAAAACATCCTGGATATAATTTTGTTCATGAGAGCATATGAAAAGTTTTCTCCTAAACTGAACTTTTATCTTTAGGTACTTTCCTTAATTTAGCTGAACTCTGCCAAGTGTAAGATTTAGATGATTTTCGATCTATAATCTAAAAAAGATTATCACGTGTGTTAGAGACAATCACACATACGTATCTATATACTCTATAATTTTACAACCAACGCATGCGAGATAACAGTTTTTATTTTCTTTCTTTATTATATATATACGTCTATTTAGACGGATATCCGTAGTGGGTGTGAAACTCCCTGGTCTATCTTAAAAAATCTTATTTTCTTCTCGTGATAGTGTCCAACATATTCTCAGTTTTGTCAATAATTTTTTGATAGCAAAAACGTTCGTATCGTTATATAACAACATGCTATAGAGTCATAAAGTCTAATAGAACCTGATTCAATTTTTCAAAATGGTTAAATACAATTCATTGAATTTTTGAAGGAAAGAAAAAAGAATATTTATCCTTGTTTTCATAACATACATATTTAAATAGTACTCTAAGCACAAATACGATTCAATGATGGTAGCAGATGCAGAAAAAAGTAATTATTAGAATCTTGAATGAGATATACCTGGAAAATATGATGATTATTATAAACTTCGAGTACGTTTATTTTGAAGTTCATCAGGGACAAACTATGATTCTAAAATTATTAGTTTGTTAGTAGTAAAAGCTCTAATTTAATTCTGATATGTTTGATATTATTAATTAACAATAACAAACATCTTTATTATTAGCATTCCGTCACTTTAAGATAAGTGATGTCTTCCTTTGAAGCTTTACCATATACTTTTCCTGTCTCAATACTTATATGTCATGCACATCTAGACGAGAAAATAGTTACTAAATTGTATAGAATTAAAAAGACAGTTGATTGTTAGACTTTGAAACATAAAAAGAAATATACATATATATTATCTTCATTTTAATAAATATAAAACAACATAATTTTTATTTATTGTCAATATATGTATAGACAAAATAAGTTATAAAAAAAGACTCTGATTAGTATTGGTATGTATATATAGAGAGAGAGTTAGTAAGTAATATAAACATTATTATACAGATGTTACAGTTTCACATCCAGCTAAACTTGCATTAATATCACGTTCGTGAGGTTTTCTTGACGAATAAATATATGATGATAGAAACGTTTTTGATTTTCGCCAATTTTCTTTACTTCGAGTTGTTGATACACGAAATATTGAATTTTTATGTATTAATGCACATCTTACATGTTTACTACTGATTATATATAAATAAAAATTAATTCCATAATTAAAATTTGTTAATAAATCAAATATATCTTGTGCAATATATATATAATATTGCCATTTAAGATCACATAAACGAAAGGCATGTACAAGAAGAAATTTAACAACTTCTAAAGTTGAACCAGGTAAATGAAAAAGAAGATAAATTGTCGAAACAATTACTAACATACGAGATACTTTATAACGTAAAACTACTTTTCGGCGTGCATTATTCACTCGATTTGTATGGTCAATTAAACAATTTTTATTAAATAATTTACTCATAATAAGTATATTAACAGTTATAATAATAATTAATGGTAATAAAGTCATTAAAACAAGTCGCCAAATATAGATTGTAAAAATAATATCTATTGTTGCGTAACCAAGTAAAGTTTTACATCGACAATTTAGTTTTGTTGTTATTTTTGATGATGATGAACAATCAAGACCTTTAATAACAAGATGATACGATTGTATAGCCATTGTAAATAAGAACATGATCAATATAATTCGACGTGCATTTGTAACGCTACATATATGTTTTGACCATAATGGATATTTAACGGCTACTAATCGTTCAACAGCTAAGGCAACAACAATCCTAATAACAAAAATAAATATATATATACTCACATTAAAAAACTAATCTTACCAAGAACTCATAGAATAAAATATAAATCTTATATAATAAAATAATTTACATGAAACGATAGTATGTTGAATTAAAGCTCTTCTATCTTTGCTTTGATATTGATATAAATCATCAAGTGCAGTAATTGCTAAAAGGATATTGTTTCGAAAAAAAAAGAAACAAAAAACAAAATATTATCTTTACTTTCAAAAAAAATTGCTCCCGTATCTACAATAGCTAATGCAATTAAATATTGTGTATAAGAATTTCGTATGAAAGCTAATAAGATAATAAAAATCAATAGAGTTTTCTAGAAAAATATTCGTATTAAACTTACGTCGGCGACATAAAAATATAAGACACAACATATTTCCAAAAAAACCAATTATAAATACAACAAATGTGCCTAAAAAGAATATAAATTAAAGATTGATGTATACATCGAGAGCGAGAGCGAGAAATTCCTAAATTTTATTTACCCATATGATTTAGCCACCAAGCCCAACTTTTTTCAAAATAAATTTTTTGTAAATAATCAATCTGAAGATTTGTCCGATTAATTTTGCCACAATACAACATTCTAAAAATATAAAAAAACAACTTAATGATATCTCGAACTTAAAAAAGTACTTGAAAAGAATGTCAAGAAAATATTTTATTTGAATGTTATTACATCTCATAAAATTTGATTTATTACTTCTGTCATGATTAAAAATATAATATAGATTTCACATGAAGTCGTATTCGTATATATGCACTAATGACGTCGAATAAGGAAGGAAATAACTGCGAGATAATGTAAATATATATTTTTTTTTATAATAAATAATAATGAACAGTGTCACGATGATTTCAAAAAAATTTGTAAAATTATGAGTGATTGTCTACCCAACTTACTCGAATAGTAAAAAATTATTTTAAAGTGAAATTTACCTTAATAAGTTCGATAGCTTTTGTCTGATAAAGTTATTTGGAATAATTAATCAATTTATTTAGGATTTTGATAAAATACTTGAATATGTTATATACTCAATATAAAACAACAAAAAGATCTGTAAAAAAAACAAATAACAACGTTGTTTGATTTGATTATATACTACATTTCGTATGTTCTTTGCTATTCAAAATAGCAAAAAGAACTTTTTTCTCCTGATCTACATTCTATAGTTAGGAGAAGAAAAAAAGAAGAAGGGTGTTACACTTTTGGAAATCTTCTCTACAACATCGTTTCACACGTATTACTTCAAGGCGTTATATTTTAATCTATAATGAAGTTGTCGCATACATTTTTTGTCATTATATATTTAATATATAATTAAAGGTACTGAACTGTTCGACATAACAAGAATCATGTTTTCATTAGTTTTTTTTACTGTTTTTGAAGTGCCGAGAAAATGTTTTTTTGTTCCGTCTCTACACATTCATCAAAAATTAAAATAGTCACACATTCTTTATATTTAACTATTCATTCGACATAAAAAGAATAAAGTTGCCGAGAACGTGACAATATATTAAAATCTGTTTTTCAACACTTCACACTATATGTGAAATGTAAAAAGTGATATTTATATCCTCATAATTATCTATCTAATCATGTATATTTTACTACATTAGCAAGTTGTTGAATGTTAATTAATCAATCGATATTATTAATAGCAATGATATATGACGATAGTTCGATGACTTAAGTTAATCATCTGATCTAGTGTAATTTTTTTAACTACTTACTTTGATATTTTTAATAATAAATTATTTTTCAATTTTTTGCTTAGCCTAGACAGACCAATATAACTGTTTCATTGATTTGATGTTATTGAACATATTGTATAATTAATTTTTCTTCTATGAACTGAAAATATAAGATGTTATGTTTGAATATTTTATTGTGACATTTTATATAGTCTTTTCTGTAGACATGTGGTAATTTGATTCTTGATTATATATTCTGTTCGAATAGATCCAAATATAATAATATTAAGAGAAATAATTCTACATATAACACTCAGGACATTTTCTTTTTCGTCCGAGTATTTATTATTTCTATATAGGTTAACATAGATTGCAAGAGAACAATCGCTCTTCTAATTGTGTTCCTAAAGTTGAATGTCATGTTAATCTATTTTTAAAATAAGATCTTATGACTGACTTACTTTAATATATTCTAAATATATATTATCGAAGCGTAGAGTAGAATCTTTTCATGATGTAGATCAAATTACTAGTAAAAAAGATGTCATTTATTAGAATGAATAGAAAAGGAAATTATAAATACTTCCAATCAGTAAACTTTTTTTTTAATACATAAAATAACTATTAGAGTAACTCGAATTAGCATAAAGAAAAAATAAGACACAAAATTAATACAAAAAGTCATCAGAAGGACAATACTAAATATTTTTCGATGTTTCCGATTTCTTAATAATATACAAAGAATTGAGAAATGATGTATATTTTGATTAATAAAAATATTAATATTAATTAAGCCCGTCTTACAGATCAACTATTATTTAAGATAAGCATCTTATCTTCTTATTGAGAAAAAAAACTAATTCTCTGCTATTAATTTCATAGTAATGATAATTAAAAGTAGAGTCTTTTTTTTCCCATAAGTCTACTGATCTGACAAATATTCACTACACATGTTTTGACGTATGTTAACAAATTCAATAGAATTAATAAACATCATTCTTCATATCCAATTAAGTACAAAACTTTTACATTGTGGAAAATATACGTAATGCCACATAAGAAGAATACAAATTACTCAATAAACATATCTATTACAGCTATTTTAATACTAAATAAATCAAAAAATTATTTCATTATATGAGTACAAATTTATTCTATTGGTTCAGTTGTTAATATCATTAAAAAAAAAGATTCTCTAGCTTAATCTTAAGTTCTGTCGGACATCTCAAATTGAATTATTTCGTTGAAAATATGCTTACTTGATATATGGTAATAATTGACGAAGAGAAAATCTTCAACATTTGCTTGTTTCTTTATTTTTCATCTCTATCTTGCAATTTATTCAACGTGCATAGAGAATACAATTTATATCTAAAATTTTATAATCATTTAACGATAAGATACATTTAAATATTTGTAAATTTTCTCTAAGTGACATTATATCAAGATAATTTCTCATCTCATTTGTTTTTCGCTTTTGGCATATTTTGGTCGAGTTATTATGGAAATAACAAACAACACAGACAAAAAAAAACAGAACTATTTTGAATGTAGACTATAAACACATTACGCCTTGATTATAATGATATGCGAGACTCCAAATCGATACGACATTGTACTCAATAGCCATCATTAAGTTGTCAACATATGCTATACATGTGAGAATTTAATGCTAATATATATCGCATTAGAAAAGGTTTGTTATAATCGTACTAATTCTGCAGACGTTGTTTTTAGTTGTATATATATATACTAAAATTGATCGCTTAGTTTACAGAGTAAACCTTACTGATTGTTTAAAAGTTAGATAATGAATACATTTTTATTGCGTATTAGACCATATTTAATTATTTTTATACTTATTTATCACGAATTGAGATCAAAAGAAATAATGTCTCGTATTCGGTCTGGCCTGTTTTCATTTATAATTTATGATAAGTACAAACATGATTTTTTTTAGAACATGAAACAGCGAGATTATATAAAATTCTTTTGAAATAAAAATAGTTCACATGTGTAATTATAATATGAATTTTTATGTTACAGTTCGTCCAATTAAACTTAAATAACGTTCAATTAATGCAACGAAATCTTGAGCCTAGTTAAATATATATATAATTCGAGGTTAAGTTTATTTTGAATAATTAACTTACTTTATCAAGTTTACATTGAAGAATATGTATCTGATTTAAACTTTCATATTTTATATCAATTGTAGATTGATAACGACGAATTGATACAATATCATTGTAGAGAATTGCAGACATTGTTTCCTTTATTTAGAAATTTTTATTATTAAATATGAAAAAAAATTAATTAACTTACTCGTGTATAGAAATCAAGAAATAAAATATTAGTTTTACATAAACCAATTAAACAAGGTGATCGAATTAATGAATTATCGATTGACTAGAAAAACAAAATTTTATATAACAGGTAACGCTCGTCCGAAGACTCGCTCAGCTCTTTCTCGTAGAAATGCATCCTCTTCACATTTACTGGGAAAACCGTGAGAAATCGGTTTCTGATGATTTTTTGACCTTTACCCCTCACCATGGTCACCCAACAGACCTCAGATTCGAACTTCCCGCTTCGAAATACCTCTAGGAATGTCTTTTTCGAAAAATCAGTTTTGGATGTGTTTTTGACCCTGCGGACACACAAGCAAGCAATCAAACAAACAATTTGTATTTATTGGACTCTTCTCTACGAGAAACAGAATAAAATGATTATAAACCTGAACAGTAAAGAATGTTGTACCAAATAAAGGCCATGTTTGTATAAGATCTGAAACAAATCACGTATAGGAAGAACAAAAGATTATTCTTATTACCTAAAAATTTCATTTTAGCTTCAGTTGTTGACATCATGGCAACAGATGAATTAAATTTATCATGAATAGCTATTGTCCATTGTTGAGGATGAATATCTTTTAATTTTAATACATTTGCCGGAAGAAGATATTTTATTTCTTTTCTAATAAATAATTATAGTTTTCAATAAATAGAAATTTCTAGTAGATTTTGTTAAATAAATACGATGCAAAAGTTTAGTTTCTATACTTAAAGTCTCACTGTCAGAATCAACTATCTTGAATATATATATTTACTTACATAGATGGTAGATCCGTTTTATTTGACGCACGATATTGAAGAGCTACCATAAACGAAATTTCTTGCTAGAATAAATTATATGAATTTATTTTATTAAAATTTCGATTTTGATTTTTATACCATAAGATCATCGGAAAGATTATTATTATTATTTAAAATAATCATTGTTCCATCAAGAAATTCAGGTATAAGTTGATGATACATAAAATCAATAAATATTTCAGATTTTTTATCATCATGATTCATTTGAAATGGAATAGTAAACCAAAGCATACGTTTAATAATCAAATGAAAATCATCTATATTTAATCGAATACAATCATTGAAAATATCGAAAAGATATTCAGTTAGATTTAATAAACGAGATGAATATTCTATTTACATAAAAAAACAATTTAAAAGTTATAAAAATTTAGAAAAAAAATATACTTGAGGCACTTATAATAAAAATAGAATATTCACTACTTTCTAATACATTTGATATATTAAATTGTTCGCATAGAAGATTAAGACAATCAGCAATTACCTAAACAAAGTCAAATTATTGAATAAAGATAACACTCCTTCTTTGATCTTTCAACATTAGGACAAAAATGTAGAAAAATTTTAACAAAGCGATTGAGCAATATTGAACAGGAATTAATTCAATGTTATCTAATGTACAAAAACATAATAAATACAATACGTCATCACTACCGTAAATACACTAAAACAAATGGGTATTTGTTACTATCGGAAACTCTTTTATGGTTTCCGAGCGATTCGGAAATGTTTCTTGTGGTTTCCGAAGAGGTCGGAAACCATGAAAGAGTTTCCGATAGTACCAAATACCCATTTTTTTAGAGTAAAAGCATCTATTCAAGCAGTATCAAGAAGTTGCCGTAGGAAACGCATTTTAAACTTCTACAATAATTCCATAATATACTTCGACGAATTCATCAATTTCGATTACAAATATTATACCACAGAAGAGTCATAACAAGAAGAAAAAACAAGTTTTTAATTGATCCTTATTTTCCTTATATGTAGCTGCTCAGAATAGTATTTAATTTTCTTTCAAAGTGGTCAGGACCAATATAGTCAGACTACCCAAATAAAGCGATTTATATATAATTCATCATTTGCTTATCTTTCCTGAATTTTATTTTCATTAAAGCATGTATGACTAAAAATTTGAATGATAACCGCGTTTTTAAATTTCAACATGTTCTAATCGAATCGATTTCACTCATGACTAAATCTACGTTTGCATAAAAAAGATAAACTACTACATTTTTTTACCATTGATGATGTTATTGATATGGTTAATGGAAATCCACCTGGTAATAAAAATATCTGGCGTTTTTCAGTATTTTCGCCACTCTAAAATAAATCAAGGAAAATGTTTTTTCTTATAAATAAAAATTATTATACATTTGTTATGAGATCAATTTCTGTTTTATTTGGTATAGTTTTTCTTCCACCATATTTTAATGTTTGTTCATAATGATTTAAACATAATTTCACTAGAAGAATACGTATTTCTATATATTTAATTGATTAAAAGAATGTTCTTTTTACCTAATTTTTCATCATGATTTTGATTATCATGAAGATATTTTAGGAAATATGGTTTTAAATGATCACTTGGAATAAAATAATTAAGTATAATTGCAAGTAATTTCCAACCACGTTGCATACTATCAATTATTATACTTTTATTATCAGTTAATTGTTTTATAATTTGACATAGAACTTCATCAATTAATATTCTATGTTTATGCATATTCTATGTCAAGCAAAACAAAACAACAATAAAGACACTGGCCTATCAAATTAAAATAAATACCTTAAGAAGATATATTACGTAATTAATTTCAGTTCGATCTCGTGCCATCGGATAATCACCCATAAAACGCATAATAGCTAGAAAACATTGTCGTGATATACGAAGGGAATTATTAGATGAATGTCGAAGAAGAGGTGTTTGAATTGGAGTCTGAAAATATATATGTAAATATTTGATAATTAGAAGAAATAAACTTACTTCTGACCATTTAATAAGATCAGCATAATCTTGCCATGTCCATTCTAATAGAATAAATTTATCGTTTAAAGACGATTATCTCATCTAATATTCTTATTATGGTAATTTTAGATACGAAAATATTTCAAACTTCTTCGAAATTATATTCATTCTCTCGAAATCAAGTTTTCATATAGATCAATTAAATTCTTACCTGAAGTCTTCCAACTTTTTTTTGATCGTCTTTAAAATACAAAAAAAATCAAGATCTTTCTCATGAAATATGTTTTTAAATATCTTACCGTTTATTTGGAAGTTTAAAATTTTGTAAAGCAAATTCCATCATTGAATATCCAGTCGGTAATATCGATAAAGTTGGTTTTGGTGTATGTAATTCTACTGATGTAGATGGAATTAATTCACTGAATGTTTGACTACAACTCATTAAACTAGTTTGACTTGATGATTTGAATAAATCACTTGGTGTTGTTGTTGTTATAATCTTCTTAAAATAGTTAAACTAATTATGATATGATAGAACGACGGTATGCAATATCTCTCCTATCATCATCAGAGGATAATATATGAATCGAAATGTCTAGATAGTATTCATATATTAAATATTGTTTTCAACTTACTTGATTAGGTACTACTTGAGACTGTTTGTTTGTATTTGTTTGAAATTCTTTTAAAAATTTATCAATCATTTGTTTAATTTTTTGAATCTATAAATCAAAAGATAATTCTTGTAAATATTTTTGTTTAAAAAAGAAGGGCAATATACCTGATGTGAATGAATAGTAATAGTTTTTTTCTTTAAACATAAATCGATAGTAGAATCATTTTGAACCGATGAAACATGTTGAAATACATCAAACGAATATGTTTTAAATACTTTTAATGAAGTTCCATTTGTTGTTGTTGTTCGATTTTGTTTAATTAATCGAATACCAGAATGTGATATACCTAATATTTGTACTACATTCGAATGAATTTTTGGTATCTAAAATAAAAATTCATATTCGACTATATCACAATTAAAATATGCATACAGAAATTGGAAATAATCGACAAAAATAGATTGACCATTGACGTGCTTGTTCAATAATAGTTTTCTTTGTAGATAAAATTTCTATTAAATTAATATCACCAATAGTTACAATACCATGTGTAGCTAAAATCGAACAATTTATTTAAAATTCCTCTTTCTAAAAGTACATATAACTTACATAAAAATATTTTCATATTTGTCCGTTCTGCATCATTGATACGAATACATGCTAATGAAAATAAATCATGTAGAATTTGTAAATATAATAATTCAATTAGAGTTGGTTCATCAAACGTTTCACCAGGTGAAAATACCTAGAAAAATTAACAAAATTTCTATATGATTTTTCAAATTTTATTATGTATAATCGTAAGATCTTCTCGGAATATGGTGACTAGACAAAACGTTGCAGACGTATGGCTTAGTGAGGATAAGGGCGAAAGTATGTTTAAGGGTGCATCGAATATCCACATCCCACGTACATACACTGTCCAACATCGAAGGTTTACTAGTAATTCGTTTTGAAAACCATAGAATACTCCCTCGAGCTCAAACCTCAGTTGAATATTCCGATTTGAACTAGGGTGGGATATTGACTACCTAAGCAGGGTAGTCCCGAACGAGTGATCCACAACCGCGCTGTATATTCTAATAATACGTTTTGTACAAATTTCATCTTATTACTTCTTTTCGAATTTTTAATTTCCATTGAATATTATCATAAGTTAGATAACTAAGTGATTGTCTTGACGATGATTTACTTGTATATGCTTCATCTGTAAATGTTGGAGTAGGATCTAAATAAATAAAAATAAAACGTTATTGAAATCTAATTTAATTTCAAATGAAACAAAAATTAAAATAGCACGCCTGAATATGACTGTGAAATTTCTTGTGTTATAGCAATAACAGAATCAGTTGTAATCGATGATGAATGATGATTTATATTTTGACTATCTGTTTTAATTAATGATATTGGCGTTGGTATTGATGTTTCGATTAAAGATGGTGATGTTGTTTGATTTGATAACCAAACAAGGACATTATTAAATTTTTTTACATCAGATATTTTAACAATATCACTTATAGATGATTCACGATGTGCTAAATAAGCTTTTAATTCTTTAATATAGGTTGGTGCACAACGACGATGTAAGCGTTTTTTATTTGTATGATGATGCCGTCGTTTCGTACTTTTAATTGATAATTGTTCACAATTTGAATATGTCTTTGTAGTTCTGAATGTTTGGTAATCAAGACGATCATAAATATCATCGGAAAATGTTCGATTTTTCTGCACTGGTTCATTTTCATCAATAATTGTCGGTAAAATAATTGAAGGTATTTTTTCTTGAGTATTTACTTTTAAATCTTGATTTAAATCATTAATATAATTTTCAAAATAATTTATTAATTTCCCAACATCATGATTAGTATCAGTATGCATCTCTCTTTCAACCATATGATGAGAATGAAGAAGAAAAAAAAGAAAATCAAAGTTAATTGATTCATTATAAACTCATGATCCTTATTGACATAAAGGGATAATCGTTAATCAAATAGAATAAGATGTTCATACCTACAAATGATGATTGATTGTCATGCTGTTGAAAATTTTCTTTACCAAGCCTAAGTTTTATTGATTAATGAATACAACAAAAAAGAAGCAGAATTTAAATACAAACATTGATTTTTGATCATGAACAATATTTTCATCTTGAATTGTTGATAATTGTTCATTTGTATGAATTTCATCTTGAATACGACGTTGTACAAGTATTTGTCTTGAAACAAATAAGAGATTGTATGAATAGAAAAAAAAAATAAAGAATAGGAAACTTTTGTTGATTGATATTTTCAGTTTCTTCGGAATAAAGTGGTGGCGGCCAACAAATTTTACCAACACGAATAGTTTTAGCTCGTTGATTTTTATAAACTTCAGATGGACGTTGAGTGACGACATTCGAAGGTTTTTTCACATGTTGCCTATTCAAAAAACAAATGGTTTATCTCTCCGATATCATGTATCTTTACTCATGATTTTTTGTTATTTCGAATGGTTTTCGATCACGTTTAGTTGGTACTAAACCGATTTGTGATATTACAAGACGTTCAAGATAAACATTTGATTTCAATAATGGTGGTGCTGGTGGAATTGATTTATTTGTATTTATCTAAAATTATATATATCAAGATTTAAAAACAAAAAAAACAATACTTTAATACCTGATCTTTATCATCGCTTGGTTGGTTTAAATAAACAGGAAAATATTTTTTTCCATGAAGATCAATCATTGGTACAAAAGTAGATGTATTTAAATTACATGATGTTGATATTCTTGTTTGATTAGAATTCTTTATAGATGATACTGAAGTTGTTGTTGCAAAACATACATTTGGATTAATTGGAATAAGTTTTAAATCTTGTTTCTCGTCTGATAGAAGAAACTTATTATCTGTAGTTGACGACGCCAGTGTGAATTTAATTTTAGCAAAATAATAAAATATCTAGAATTGAATAGATTTAAATCAATAAAAAAACAGATCTTACGCACGAGTAAAAAAATACGGTTGACTAGATAGAATTCAATTAAATCTATCACATTTAAAGTCATATAATCATCATCATTGTATAGAAATTGCTTGAACAAATATGTAATATTGTCAATATTAGATAATTACGTCATACATATTTTATTGTTAATATTACAGACACACTGTTTCTTTAGATTTGCACGCTCTATGTTATTACTATTAGAATATTCCGCCATTTTTATATATTATATAATAATTTAAATATACAAGTGAGATTCTAATATCAATTACAGTTCTATCCATATCGAATCAAATTAATAAATTACACAAGCCCATTATCAAAAGTAGGAAGCTGTGGGTCCTTCCGCGCCCATATCTTGATTTTAGTTCCGATCCGGTTTGCATTAATTTGAATTTAGCTTCGATCGCTAATACAGTCACGTGAAAAAAAATAGAAAAAAAAGCTTTTTCTTTATGTTTATTCTTAGAGTCGCCAATAAATAACTAATATATAAACCTATTGGTTTAGTCAAGCACATAAAAAAAACAAAAACGTGGACTCGCAGCTCCTTAATCAAAAGCATGTCCATATATACCAGTATACATGATCTGAATCAATTATCTTATATAAAACAGAACTCATGATGAATATCAGATAAAATAAAAATTTAAATCTTTGCATTAAATGACTAATCGTAGTATATTTATCATCAACGATTTATTTTGATAAAATGAAAGCTACCAATCAATGTATGAAGGTCTTATGATTCTTTTTTTTCTTCCGAATAAAAGGTATATGAATACCGATAATACAAAAAAAAGATACCTTATAAAATTTTATTAATAATCAACAAACAAAGAAAAAGTGGGAGGAGAAAATTTCATATTCAATTTTGTTTCCATATTAATCAAACATCATAATTCTATTCAAGAAAAAGAAAATTTGAAGTAACAAGAAGAAAATATTATTTTTTTTTGTGTTACCATTTAATAATGTTTATATCAATTCAAACAATTTGTACTTGTCATGGATATCTTCTATTTGAATCACTTCATTGTGAACGATGTCGATCATTAATTCCATTTCAAGTTACAGATGAATCTTTACTTGATCCAATATCAACAAACAATATAAATAACGGAATTAATATTGATAATCAAAATAAATCAGCACCTGGTATGCTTGTATCATATAGAAAACAACAAGCACAACCTACAACAACAGGTCGTGTTCGTCTTCGAGCGTTATGTCCGTTTTGTAATAGTGCAACATTTGTTATACGTTATTATTGTAAACGAGAACGACTTTATTATCATTTACGTTTACAAAATTGTGGTGAAAATGAACAAATTATATATAAATCAATAGCTGATACACAAAATTCGATAAGTGTCGATGAATTTGGTATAAAACGTGATGGATCTGAAAGTTCAATTCTTGAAAATGGTGATGATATATATTCCGTAAGTGGTTCTATATCAAATCAAACACCATCAATGTATGCTTACGATCAAAATGGTTTACCTACTGCTCGAGATGCACAAATTGAAAGTGAACGGAATTTATATGGATTAAAAGATTTAGAAGGTGATTTATTTAGTGTATTAAGAAATGGTTTATTTTATGATACATTAATTCAATGTCAAGATGATGTTAAACTTCAAGTACATCGATGTGTTCTTGGTAAATAATAAATTCTAATAATAATAAATTTCTATTTTTTGTTTCTTAAAAAACTAGGTGGACGTTCATCATGGTTTCGTCATCTTATTGCTGAATATCATGAATCAAATACCAATGATGATTATGTTTTACAAATAAGTATTGATGATATTCATTCAGAAGTTATGAATGAAATATTAAATTTTATGTATACAAATCGTTGTTTAATAACATTACAAAATGCACCGGATTTATTAATAGTTGCAAAACGTTTTGAATTAGAAAAATTAAAAAAACAAATAGCTGATTTTCTTCTATATCGTTTAACAGTTGATAATGCTATTGAAATGTTAATATGTGCACATGAAGCAAGTTCGGAAGCACTTAAATTAGCATGTATACGTTTAATTAATCGTCATGCAGAAAAAATCAAACGTACAGAAAAATGGAAAACATTTAAAACACAATATATTGATCTTGTACCGGAATTATATGAAAATCGAGTTGAACATCCAACACCTGTACGATCAGCATATATACCCGATGTTTTTAATGAACCAACAGTAGCATCGGAAAGTCTTCGTGCATTAAGTCAATTATATGACAATCCCGTTCAACAAAGAATTGTAACACCTGCACGTCGTATTCTACCTCTATCATCAAGATCTGGACAATCTGGTCCACCTTCTATACTTAAATCAGTTCGATTAGTACAATCACCTGAAACAAATATGGATATACCTGGTGGTCCTTATCCACAACGTAATGATTCAAATCTTTCATCAATTATAGATCGAGAAAGTCCAACAAAACAAAGTAGTATGAATAGTAATCGACGACCTATACCACCAATTACACGTAATATGCAACCAGCTAGTAACCGACAAAATTCGGATGTCGATAATTATCGTCGTCCAGTTAATTTAAATGAACCAAATCGTATTTTTCCAACTATACATCATCGTACCGGTAATAGAAATACTCAAGAAAGAATACCAACACCACCACCTACAAAAACTGGTGTATCAAAACGTCCACTCATGATAAATAATAATCCGAATGATCATATGACAATGACACGAGTAGTTAGTATTGAACCTTTCGATTAAGAATTTCTTCAAAAAAAAAAGAACTTACCCATTAAAAAATATATTTTGTGTGATAATAAAATAGATAACAAAAACATTTTTTTTCCGTTCATATCAAATGGTAATACAAAATTTTCACCAATACGTCTTTTATAATAAACAAAGAACATGTCATCAATGATAGCATTTACTCTCTTTTTTTTAAATGTTTGTTCATTGTCAATATATGTCTTGTGTAAGTAAATGAATATGTTCATTGAAATTATCAATTACAAATCAAAAGATTGGACTTTTCAAATAAATTGAATTTATATTTGAAGAAGAATAGAAAAGTAATTACATTATTCAATGTACATAGTGAAGAAATATATATTTATATATAGAGATTTTCAAGCAAAAATCAAATATATAACTAAGAATTATTTAAGAGAAGATTCTTCTCGATTAGTAACAAATAATCAATCGATATTCACTGGAAAGAATTGTTTCTCTGATCTTTTCAATCGTGCATAGTAACGATTTTAGTTTGCATATGTTAATAAATATATAAATAGATCGAATTTTTCTTTCAGCTTCACATAAATAAATAATATTAGAGAGAGATTTACATTAATAAAAAATATCGAATCAGTATCAGAAGTACATATGCTGATAATTCTCAAAAAAAAAGTAATCGAAATTAATTATCAAAAGTTTTAGCTACGGCATTTTAATTATTAAAAAAATTAATCTGCCATTACTGAGCTCGTTGCTAAGCAACCGCCTTTTTAACAATATGAATAGAAAGAGAAATGCATTAATATCTTAAGTGATTACCTTGTTTCTTTGTGTAAAATGACTAACTAATTAAGAAAATAATTATAAAATTGTAAAATATTAATTTTTTATTAAATTTGAACGTGTGAGATAGAGTATATTAGATAGACCCTCATCAATTGAAAACATAACAGCAAGAGAATATAATAAAGTTTTCCTGCAGCGTCATCCATTTAGTCTTCCACGTTCGCGATTTTTGCCTTCTTTCTTTTTGCACTTATTCAGTGCACATATATGCACTCTTATATATAT
>CAJNOI010000062.1:365492-383101 GCA_905250115.1 Adineta steineri | reverse complement strand
CAGGGACTTTGATATTACGACACTTCTAGTAGGAGTAAAAAGTGATGATTTTTGGACGACCCCCTTTTTCTCAAGAAATTTTGAGTATTACTATAGAAGACTGACTAAGTTAAGTCACATCGTTAATACATATGTAGAAAGGTGTATCAGGTATGCATCAATACCAATTAACTGAGTATCAATAATACTGAGCAACTAGCTTCACTGAATATATATATAACTTATTTCAGTCACGAATTCATAAACATGGGTGGATACTACATCCACACTTACTATTACAGAGTTCGACTGAGTATGAATAGACGTATGGTAAGTACTATACGTATACTTACACTCACATTCGTATATCTATACTCAATCAGATTGAATGATTAGTTGCACTAAATAATCTGATTAATATATCTACAATTAATAGTTAATATGATACATGACTGAAATAATTTTATTAACATTGTTTATTATTTGTATTAGAAAATAGGAAGTATTAAACAGGTCATATTTACTAGGTAGTGCAAATTCTATTAATATTATCATACTCGAAAATTTCCAACTTATGATTCATGTTACTTAAATTGTTTTTTTATTTTTAACTGCTTTTCTTTTTCTTCCGACAAAATTTTTTCTCCATTCTTTTACTTTAATGAATCATATTACTCGATAAAAACTATAGTAAATATGTAAAAAAAACACATAACAAGAGAATGTAATCACATTTACTCTACACGTTGTTTTTTTCTCGATATATTCACACTATCGTACTTTACAATTTATTATTCATCATGAGTACATCAAAGCGTTTCAAACCCGATTATACATGTCTTGAACGATTACCTAATGAACTTTTTGTTGAAATTTTCGGATATTTAACTGGTGTAGATGCAACCTATGCTTTTTCACAACTAAATTATCGTTTTCAAAATCTTCTACTTAATTACGTTAATACATTTGATTTTCAATCTGTAAGTAAACTTAAATTTGATTATATTACTAAACATCATGATATTCAACAATGGCAATCATTGTGTCTTTCAAATAATGATCAAACACCTGGACAAATTAGACTTTTCTCTCAACTATATTCTCCTTTACAATATCTTTCACAATTACAAGTTCTTTCTCTTATAAACATAGAATCTAAACTTATAGTAGAATATTTCTCACCACTTATATCATATGATCAACTTATTTCATTAACTATTGGAAATATTTGTGGAGAAAATATGCAATCATTAGAATTACCATCATTAAAACGACTTGTAATCAATGCATGTAAACATACTGATTGGATAATGGTAAGTGAATTACATTTCAAAATCTTTTTTTTTTCGATTATTTATATTCATAGAATTTCCCTCATCTTGAAAAACTTGAATTTACAATAAAATATAATTGTTTTCATGGTCGTAATCCAGTAACATTACCAACAACATTAACACAACTTAAAATATTCTATATCGAGGAAAACGATGGAGATAATATACGAACTTGTCTTCGGCAATTGTCACAATTAACTAAACTTATTTTATATGATAAAGGTAGTCGTAGTCCATTACCAAATGGTAAAATTTGGGAAGAAATAATTCAATCATGTCTACCATTTTTAAAAATATTTCAATTTTGTTTTCCTTTTCAATCCTATCATAGTACATCTAATGATATGAAAGATGTTATAGCTTCATTTTCTACACCATTCTATTTATATGAAAAATCTTGGTTTATTCGTTGTGATATTGATTGTCGATATTCAACTGGAGGTACTCTCTATAGTTTACCATTTGCTTTTAAAGAAATGCCAATTAATATCACTTCCTTTGATACAAGTCTATCAACTTTAAATGCGAATGATATTGATAAGATAAAATATAATTCGTATGAAAAAGTTAAAACATTATTATTTAATGAAAAATGTCGTATGCCTGATCAAGGTTTTCTATCGACTTATGTTAAGCAACTGATTCTTAAAACAGCACTGCCAACAAATTGGTATTTTACATTAACGAATTTACATCATGTTGAATTTCGAAGAACTTTACATATGACATCATTAGATTTTGCACAATTTCTTCTAAATTCACCACAACTTCATTCATTAATATTACCAATATCAGTTCTAATGAAATTAACAGATAAATTTACAAATAATACTGTGTGTGATTTATTATCTCGACAAATTCAATCGTTAACTATATCTCGTTACTTTTCAGATGAATATGAACTTGGTGATGTAAGCGTACGTCTTCTTACATCACTTGTTCGTATTTTTAATAAATCATGTAAACATTTATCATTAGCTATATCAGCAAATCCAAATACAATACTTCCAATTTTACGACGTATGAAACAATTACGTAGTTTACATATTCGTTATAATCCATGGAGTCGATCATCAATTAATAATAATCCAATATCTTGGATTGAACATGCACCAACAATAATTCATAATTCAGATTTTATTCATGTTACTGATGATTGTCATTATTATATATGGTTTGGAAATCAACTATAATAATGAATATTATAATAGGAATTATTATATGTATATATTTTTTTGATCTATATGTAATGTATTTTTTATATAATCTAATTAATAAAAATATATTATATTTTTATCTATTTTTTCTATAGATGTCACTTATGTATAGAAAATATATATACGTAAAATATCATAGAGGTCGATGATGTAGTTAAATGAAGTGAAAAAGAACAGCTGATCTTCTTTCACAACTTAAATCGAAAAAAAAATAATAAAACGAGTACATTTAGGTATGATTCAAATAGGAAAACTTCTCGAATTTTCATTGGGATTTTTATCAATCAAACCATGACTAACATCATCACTGAATAATCACTATAAATAACGATTATCTATCATTTCAAATGATTTTGAGAAATAGTTAATACTAGTCATCATAACTTTATTTATACGATTAAATTATTTTTTCTAGATATATAGATATATATATGCATTGAAAAGTAACAGTAATATAATAATGGAAGCCGATCCAGATGAACTTTTGACTTGGCTTAAAGGAGATGGAAGTGGTGAGCGTGATCTTCAAATAATTGCACTGGAACAATTATGTATGTATATATAATGAATAATAAAATTGTCTAGTTTTGTAAAATTTCATTTTTAGGCATGCTAGTCTTAATGAGTGATAATATCGATCGATGTTTTGAACAGTATGTATTAAATAAAAAAGTTTATTTAATTTTTTTTTATTTCTATTTTAGGTATCAACCTCGGCTTTTTCTTCCTGGTAACTACTTTTAGCAAAATACATATAGACATATATATTTATTTTAATTTTATAATAGCTCTCTGTGATATATTCAGTGATCCATTAGCTCCAACACATGTTCTCGAAGTGACAGCACGTGCATTAACCTATTTTCTTGATGTATCAGTTGATTGTGCAAAAAAAATTACTTCACATCCAACAATTATACGTTCAATGTGTACGTGTTTACAAGCTGTTGATATTGAAGATCGTACAAATAAAGATTTAGCTGAACAAATTATCAAAGTTTTTGAACGTTTATGTTCAAGAGAAACATCAAGTATATATGAACAAGATGGTCTTCGTTGTGTACTTGATTTTATTAATAATTGTTATTCAGTTATACATAAAGATTCATTACAATCAGCTTTAAATGTTGTTGTTAAATTAATTGGTAAAATTGATCCACAAAATTCTTCAACACTTGATCAAACTATTGAGTCATTATCAAATTTACTTTTACATGATGATGCATTTGTAGCTGATAATGCATTAAGATGTTTTGCAACGTTAGCTGATAGATTTGCAAGAAAAACTGTTGATCCTGAACCATTAATGCGTTATTGTTTAAAAGATGTTCTTCTTCGTTCATTACATCATGTTTCAAAAACTTCATCAACAGAATCACATAATGTATCGAATGCACGTGGTGTAACAACAAATCTTTCAATTGTTACAGGTTTATTATCAACTCTATGTCGTGGTAGTTCAAAAGTAACATATGATCTACTTCGTTCTGATCTTCCTGACGCACTTGAAGCAGCTTTATGTAGTGGTGATGAACGATGTGTATTAGATATCATGCGATTTCTTGATTTACTCATCGTTTTACTTTTTGAAGGTTTGTTAAATATTTATCATAATAGCAGGAGATACGTTCTATCGGCTTATCCGTAAATTGATAGTAGTATAAAATAGTCTACTTTTAGTTACAGTTAAGATAGTTGGAATTCTGGAAAGTTTAGTATGATTTATATATGGATAGAACATATTTCTATGAACTATATTCTTATCTGAAAGTAGCGAGATTTATTTTATCGATTCCCTACTCACTCTTCTACTTTACTATTTTATGATAATCGGCAAATATTCAGTTCGCGAGAAAATAAAAACTCTAAAATAGATTGAAAATATCAGTTGACATTAATATCATATTCCTAATATCAAAAGTCATTAAAGTGAAGATTAAAATATTTTTTCTACATCTCTCTATCATATTATAAAAATTCTTTTAGGACGTCAAGCCCTTCCTCGTCCTGGAAGTACTACGACACGTACAACAAATTCATCAGTTCCAACAAGTGAATCATCTGAACAAACATTATCAACTTCAATTACAGCTCCAAGTGCTACTCCAACTGATCGTTCACAACAACAAATAATTGAATATATTCGTTCACGTGATCTTCAAGCATTTATAAATTATATCGAAGAAAATAATATCGATATAAATTATACTGATAATGTTGGTCAAACAATGCTTAATTGGGTTGCAGCATTTGGTACACGTGAAATGGTTGATTATTTATGTCGACGTGGTGCTGATGTTAATCGTGGTCAACGTTCATCATCATTACATTATGCTGCTTGTTTTGGACGTGCTTCAATCGTTCGTATATTATTAAAATATGGTGGTAATGTTGATTTACGTGATGAAGATGGTCGAACACCCTTAGATAAAGCACGTGAACGACAAGATGATAATCATCAAGAAGTTGTTGATATTCTTCAATCAGCTCATGAATGGACTGATACAAAACAAACTTCCACACTTGAAAAAACTAAAGGTGATATTGAAATGCAATTAATTTATTTAGAACGTTTATTATCAATATTTTGTCAATTATATCAAAATACAATGATATTAACAATAAAACGTAGTACATTACGTTTAATATCAAAATTAATACAATATGCAACAGTTGAACAAATACGTCAATTAAAAATTTTAACAACATTATTTGAATTATTATCAACAATATTAGATACAAATGAAGATGATAATGATACATCAAATATTGTTTTATTAATAATAAAAAATTTATTTGAAAAAGATCAATGTTTATTTCTTGAACAATTTCAATATTTAGGTTTAATATCAAAAATAACTCGATTAGCATTATCACATGAAATTACAAATCAAAAATCTGATCAATTATTAGCTATAAATATTATTTCAAATGATGCAAAAGATATACTTTGTTATAGACCTTATGTGTGGAATGAATTTAATTTCTTAAGAAATCGTGAATGTTTATATATATGGAATCATTTTATTGTGATTGAATTATCAATGGGTTCAAATGGTTGGTTTAGATTTTTTACAAATAATTCTTTATCAACAATGTATTCATCAGGTTTGTTTTACATTTTTTTTATGTATTATGAATTGCTTTTTTTCTTCTCTAGGAAGTCCAGAAACTAATGTTGATACTGATGAAAATCGTCATGATTTTATTGATAAATTTCAACGATTAAAACAACAAGTTTTTGATGGAACAGAACAAGAAAAAGATAATGAAAAACAACAAGCTATTATTGCAAGAACAATTTTTACATCGGATACAACTAATGAAACAATAATTACAGTAGGAAATTGGACAATACAATGTGATGGACCTACGCAACTTAGAATTCATAATGTTGAAGGCGAACAGGTTAGATAATAAAAATTTTTTCAGTTCGCATCAGAACTGAAGATTTTTTTCTATAAAAAATAGTCCTCCGAATGATATTTCTCATGATTATGTTCTTATTAGTCTATAACCTTTGATTGACATTAGGACAGATTTATTCTGCAAACTTATTGAAGTTTCCGATTGATACAAAGAATACATTGCATCCTCTGAAAATGTTAACAAGATTAGTAAAAATCTTCCGAATCTATGACACACATCAAAGGCTCCTATAGTTAGCCGGTAGGATTCGGCGGGACGGTTTTTTTCATCCTGATCCCGATCGTCTCTCACTCGACAGAAACCCCTCCCGGTCCCGGCAAAATACTTTTTCGGCATTTTCGATGCCGTTACCATTTTTTTTGTGATTACAATTCATCTAGACTTAAAACCCATCCGTGTATTTACTCAGGATTCCGTAATCCCTATCCCGTTTTTAACAATGATACCCGCCCCGTCGAGAGAAAAGTCGGGATTTTGATCCCGCTTCTGACAGGATAGGGATAGTGACGGTCCCGCCGGACCCTATTAGTCAGAGCGTACGGGAAGATCTCTGACTCAGGCCGACCTTTTGCCTAGAACTGCAACTAGTAATAACTGTAGAGAAAATATCTGGCTTTCGAAACTATCTCTAGACAGCGCTTTCTTTCTTTATTCTCATATCTATCATTTATCATATAGGTAACTATTCTTGAACATGATCAATCCGGTTTTATTTTCGAATCAAATCGTGGTATTCGTCATACGCATAATACTGAGATAGTATTAACAAATGAATTTTTAATTCCATGGTCAACAATTGAACGATTAACATCATCGAATAATTCTGCATCTCTCGCAGTTAATAAAAAAGGTAAACAAGAACAAACAAAACAACGTACAACAGAAATAGCATTCTATATATATAATGAATATTTAAAAAATGTTTCACCAACAAATTATACACGTTCAATATTAATTGAACTTCAAACAATTGTCATTGATTTAAATAATGAATTAAATTTAAATTCATTTACGAATTTAAATAATCTTTTTCAAAAATTAAAAGAATTTCTTCTTGAAAAAACAAGTTTATCTATATATGAATTATCATCATCAGGACTTGTTACAACATTATTAAAAATTTTTCATGGTTTACTTGATCAAAATAATCATCTATCATTAAATGATCAAGTATATGAACGTTCGAAATTATTTTGTTCAATATTTCTTTCCGATGATTATCCTGAAGCTTTTCAAATTCTTATACGTAAACTTATATCAATATTAGAATCAATTGAAAAATTACCATTATTTTTATATGATGCACCATTTAATTATGGTTTACAAATCTTTTCTAAACGTTTTCGTTTTCAAATTCAATATAAAAATGAACAACAATTATTTACAGATCGAACAGGAAAATCAATAAAAATTGAACCATTAGCAACTGTAGGACAATTAAAAACATTTCTGGCATCAATGGTAAGTTTTTATTAAATAGTACACTTAATTTTTAGATGAATATTAGAAGGGTATTAATACCGGATATACCGAGACCGAATCTCGAGACTACCTATGTCTCTGCCTTGTTTTCGCCTTACATTTTCTGACTCATTCGATAAAAGAAAATACATTTTCACTCGTAATTTGGCCTTTGAAAGAACATTTTAGAAACGAACAAAAATTACAACGTGAGGAAAGACCGAGAGTCTCGATCTCAGTACATCCTTATAGAAGAATATCAAACAAACTTGACGATATTTCAGTTCTGAATAAGAGATAAAAGTGAATCTTCAGTTTTTAGTAGACTCGAATGTACTCATATGATTCAACAGAATAAAAATTAGTTTGTTTAAATAACTGGTATTACTCATTCGATTTCTAAGATATGCACTGCAGTCGTTAGCCTGAAAACCGACCTTATCTAATTTAAGTTGAATATATTATTTAATAGGTTTCGAAACAATGGTATGATCATGCTCATAATCAATTTGAATTTGTTAAACAATTAAAATCAAACAATCGTGTAGCATTCACATATGCAAATGATTTTGATCAAAATGGAATCTTATATTGGATCGGTACAAATGGTAAAACAACTTCTGATTATACAAATCCATGTTCAACCGGATTAGTCACAGGTATTTTATTTCAAAAAAAAAGATGTTTTTTTTCTCCTTATTTATCATTCAATTTTATTATTTTAGTCAGTTGTTCTGATAGTAATTGTTCATCTCAACAATTATCCGATGTAATCTCCTATACATCATCTATAGATGATCATGACGATTCAAATCGTGGTTATAGTTGGATTATGATTGATTTAGGTTTAGTAATTATACCAACACATTTTACATTAAGACATGCTACAGGTGGTTTTGCTCATTGGCCAAAAACTTTATTATTTCAAATGTCAAAAGATAGTTTACATTTTACACATTGTGAAACATCATTAATTAATGAACCAAATTCACCAACAGCAACCTGGATGATAAAAAATTCAATGGAAAATTCATCGGGTTTTCGTTATATTCGTATTCATCAAAAATCTGGTCGACATCCAGTTTGTATTGCTGGATTTGAAGCTTATGGACAAGTACTTTCTGCGATTGATATTCGTTCAAGTAAGATTTAAGACTAGTTTATAAGATAGAAGTTAGTGTTTTCTCTAGAGGATGGGCGGCGCCCATCCAGAATTTTTATTAGTAATATTATAAATCATATATGTATATTTTTTATTATTTTTCCAGAACCTGAATTAACACGTTCTCGTTCTTGTCGTGATGATATTCGAAATCGTCCAACAAATTCTCGTCAAAATCCATCATTTAATCATTCTCATTCGACATCATCAACTACTACACGTACAAATAAAATGCATTCACATATACTTCGACGTTTAGCAAGTATGAATACATCGGGACAATCAAATTCTACAAACGATAATAATCGTCCTGAATCAACAACAATCGATAGAATTTTATTTGATCTTTCATCAATTCCAACTGATCTATCAACAGGTAAATCGACTATTTATTCTTAAATGAACAAAAAACATTTATCTTATTGTTTTTTTTTATTACTCAGCTATTGAATCTGATGATCCTGAACGTTTACGATTAGTTATTGAAGAAACACTTTCACGTTTAACAGATGATTCAACATTAAATGAAAATAGTAATTTACTTAATTTAATATCTCAACGTAAAAGTGTTTCAACACCCGATATAAGTAATGGTGAATCAACATTTACAGTTTCATCAACTGAACAAGCATCAAGTGCAGATAATCTTGTTTCATCAACTCGAGCTACAGATCATGTTGTTCAAGTAAAATTAATTATAATGATTTTTTTCTATAATAATTATATATTTTTTTGTTTTATTAGCTTATGCAAGGTTTTTGTGATCAAATAGCTCGACAATATGATGCTCTTGTTGCACAAACACAAATTGAATCAACATCTTCAGAAGATTTTCTTGCACCAATTCATTCCGATATGACAAATACTGATAATTGGCTTGAGTTTGGAGAATTTAAAGATGATACAATTGTTATTTCAAAAGGTTAGTTACTCTTTATTTATAATTCAGAATATTCAAGACAGTATTAATTTTTAGATGAGATAAATAATAAAACGGAAGATAATTGTCCAACAACGGAATCGATTAGTAGTACTACAGAATCAGGTATTTATATTCTTAAATAAAATATCTCGTTTAACTCTGTTTCGAAAAATAAGCAATCAATTATGACCCAAAAAAAAAGTTTAATCATCCAGGGTTATCTTTTGTTAATTGCATAATACCCATGTATGAGAAACATTGAGAAGTAGGTCAAACTGCAAGGATGAGAAAAAAAACAGAACAAAATGACGTCATCTATTTGCTTATCTATGATCTTATTGATCGAATTTCAAATATCTTATACTAATAGATGAGTAATATGAGATCCGCCTTCTTCGAAATTCACTGAAAAATGACCAATATTTTTTTCTACGTATAATTTTACTTTTTAGTTGAATTTCTATCTGCTACAAATGAAGAAAATAATAAGAAAAATGCTACTAATGAATGTACTGAACAACAGATAATATCGTATGTATTAATAATTTTCTTCTTATTACCATTTCTATTCTGTTCTGTTTTAATTTATTAGATTAGAAAATGATCTTAATTCTAGTGTACCAAATCTTTCATCAATAAATATATCATTATTAAATATTTTAACAACAGCACAAAGTAGTCCAAATTTAAGTGTACCATCAACAATTGATATAGCAAATATACCAATTATTGATGATGAAACAAATCCAATTGAAGAATCAACAAATATATCTGATCAACAACAAAAACAAACGGATGAAACAACAACTGATGATGAAGATGATGAATATACATTATTAAAACGTCTTAAACCGACTAGTGAACAAATTGATGCACCTGTTGAAGAAGATGAAGATGAAGATGAAGAACAACAAGATGATGTAAAATATTCAATTCATAGATAAGATTAGTATATTTTGTTTTACTTTCAGGAAGAAGAATATAATGAAGAATTACAAGAACAACTTCATGGTCAACAACAAGAAATAACACATCGAAATTGGGATGATGATTTTGTTTTAAAACGACAATTTTCTGGTAAATATAAATCTTTTATTTTTATCTCATCTTAATTTATTTTCGTTTAGTTTTACTTCCTGCATTTGATGGTCGACCAGGTAGAACAAATATAAATGCAACACAAGATATTCCAGTACCAACAACAATGGCACCTAAAGAAGGTATTATCACCATAATAATTTATTTAAAAAAATAAAATTTTTTTTTCTTAGCAACTGCAACTAAACGAATATCAAATATAGATGCATTAACGGCTTCTAATATGAGATTATTTATTCGAGGACCATCACCACATATATCAGGAGTTCGTATTATTATTTCATATTTAATATTATATTAATTAATCTATTATTCTAGTTAAAAGAAATTGAAATTGAAATGGATGATTCTGAAGCAACTATTTTTAAATATATTCAACAATTGATTAATCCATTTCCATCATCACAAAGATATGAACGTATTAAACGAATATTTGAACCGACATATACGTAAGAAAAGAAATTAGTTTATCTCATATACTAGAGTTTAAATAACAGTAATGATTACTCTTAAAAGTTTTCGACTTCAGACTTAATGTAATATCCTTCCGGTGATCATTCGTATTAGTATTTGATGACTTCCAAGGGGTAAACAACAGAGACTTCGTGCCTGAAGTCTCATGGAGTCTTATAAAATCTCATGAAATCTTCTGAATTTCTATAGATGCATTTATTTCACGTGGAGATGAGAGAGTAACAACGGAGACTTCATGCATGAAATCTTGAAAGTCTCTTGAAGTCTTCGAAATCTCTTGAAGTTTATGAAGTCCCTTGAAGTCTTTTGAAATCTGCGAAGTCCATTTAAGTCTCTTTTAGTCTTTTGAAATCTTCTGAAGTCTTTCAAAAAAATGAAGTCTCGCTTGTTGAAGTCTCTTGAAGTCTTGAAAATCTTGAAGTCCGCTATTACCCCCTTGATGACTTCCCAAGACGAACAATTCGGATATTTGCACCTTCCCAGCCGTTCTGATCATTCCAACGAATTCTTATCGAATACAAAAGTTTTTCAATCTCTCAAATAATTCAGTAAAACAATATGATATCATTGAGAACAAAAAATCTATCATCTCTTATATTTCAATACCATCTCAAGAAATCAACCTTTCAAAACGTTTTTTTTTTCGTATATCTGATTTCACATATGAAAGAACGTCTGATATCGTATCGGAAGATTGGTTTCTTGTTCGTTAATAACCTTACAACGATGTTTAGATGTGATAATTGTGAAGTCTGGATAACAGAAATATACAATTAAATGATTTATTCTAATAACTATCTTTAATTTTGCTTTTTTTTAGTATTATCTACACAGAAAAATCCAGTGAACATTCAGAACCAAATGTAAATAATTGATTATTTTGAAAAACAAACGTATCTTTTTCTTTCTAGACATCTCATATTGATGATTTTACTGTTACTGATACTTCTAATGAAATTTGTACTATTGAAGATATTCTTAAACTTCTTCGTCAATTATATTATCTTTCAACAAATTATATCCAAACATATCCACATCATGATGAAACATTTACAGTTGATAATTATTTTCATTCAAAAAAATTAAATAATAAACTATTACAACAAATTCAAGATTCAATATTAATTGCTTCATTAAGTTTACCATCATGGACATCATGGTTAACACATTCATATAAATTTTTATATCCATTTGAAACTCGTCAATTATATTTTCGAACAACAAGTTTTGGTACATCACGTTCAATTGTATGGTTACAAGAACGACGTGAAGAATTAATTCGTACAGTACGTAATAGTAATCATTTACGTTCACGTGTATTAAATGAAAATTCTCTTCATGAATTTCGTTTTGGTCGTTTAAAAATTGATCGAACTGTTGGAATTGATCGAGAAAATGTTTTACATGATGCAATGAATCTATTTCATTATCATGCTAAATCTAAATCAAAATTAGAAATACAATTTTTAAATGAAGAAGGTACTGGTGATGGACCAACATTAGAATTTTATGCATTAATTGCAAATGATTTACAAAAATATCAATTAGGTTTATGGTGGAATCATGATGATTTTGAATCACATCAGACAGATTATGTTCGAAAACTAGAAGGTTTATTTCCTGCACCATATCCTCAAGATGATTCTAAATTAGATGATATTTGCAATTATTTTTCCTTAATGGGAATCTATTTTGCTAAATGTTTATTAGATAAATATTTAATTGATATGCCATTATCTATAGCATTTTTAAAACTTTTATGTATGAAATCAAAAAATGAAGAAATTTGGTTTGATGGTATACTTGATTTAAATGATTTAATAACTATTGAACCAACACGAGGAAAATTTTTTCAAAAACTTTTTCAACTTATTGAAAAACGAAATCAAATACTAAACGATGAAACAAAAACAACTAAAGAAAAACAAGATCAATGCAAATTATTAAAAATTGAAAATGATACACATGAATCTATTGATATTGAACATTTATGGTATACAAAAAAATTAATTTTTTAGATAACTAAATTTTGCTTATTTATTTAGTTTAACATTTGTTTATTCACCACCATCAAATACTTATGGATATGAATCAGTCGAATTAATTCCAAATGGAGCACATATTGTAAATAATTCTATTACATAAATAAATCTTTTAATATTTTCATTTAGGATGTAACTATTGATAATATTGATCAATATATTAATTTATCACTTCAATTTATTTTTCGCGATGGTATTCGTCGTCAAATGGATGCATTTCGAAGTAAATAAAATTTATTGAGATTTATTTAATAAAACAAAAAATATATTTTTTAGGTGGATTTAATCAAGTATTTTCTCTTGATCATTTACAATGTTTTAATCCACAAGAATTACAATTACTTCTCTGTGGTAATCAATGGCCATCATGGACATTAGATGATTTATTGACATATATTGAACCTAGTCATGGTTTTACAAGAGAAAGGTTTGTCGAGCAAAAAAAAAGAATTATAAATTAATATTTTATTTTATTAGTTCGGGTTTCACAAAATTTCTTAATGTTATGTTAGCACTTGATGGATTTGAACGTAAATCTGTTGTTCAATTTATTACTGGTTGTTCATCATTACCCCCAGGAGGTTTGTAGAAAATAATAATAAATTTCAACTATTTTTTTTTCTTTAAAGGTCTTGCAAATCTTCGACCACGTTTATCTGTAGCACGTAAAGTTGAAGCTGATGATAATTCGTATCCATCAGTAAATACTTGTTATCATTATCTTAAATTACCTGATTATTCAAATGAAGATATTCTTAAACTTCGTTTAATGACAGCGTGTAAAGAACGAGGTTTCTATTTCAATTGAACGAGCTATATTTCAATTCTGTTTTCTTTTTTCTTTTTCTAACAATTTTTTTTTGTATGATTTTCTTTTTTTTCTTTTTCATGTTAATTAGTCCTTTTTTTCGTCTCGCACGTATATACAAGAAAAAAAGCGAAATTATTGGACTTCTTTTCCAATATATTTGTGTGTAAATAAATACAAAAAGGAAATAAATCATGATTTTAGTTAATAGTAGAAAGAATATAATAATCAATACAAGAGAAAAAAAACACATAGAGTAATCAAGATTGTTAGTATTCATATTTGTGTTAGAAGGTAAATAACAAATTTACATATGTCTTATAAATCTCGATGTTTTACGGAACTGTAGAATTATGTTATTTCTTTTTGACTGTAGAATCTTGAATTCCTCTTATAGTCATTTATAACTAAACACAATAAATTTTACCTTTGAAACTCTATTGGTCACGGTCTATAATAGGGTGTGGCAAGGTGTCTGCAACGAGAGAAGAAGAAAATGTTAAAAAAACTATATGATACCGTATATCGATCATTACAGTTACGGTCTATGACGTTTACATAGTAATGCATACAGAAGAAGAGTTCAAACACCAATCATTATATTTAGAAATACATCAATTCCAATTCTAATTTTTTCCACTTGAAATTCCTTATAGTGAAATGAAGAATATTACGTATACATATTTACATAAACTACTAATATGGTTTTAATTTTAATTTCAAAGACTGGAATTGATATACTCAAGATGAATTATATCAACATCTTCTTAGAAGTGAGTTATCAATCATTATCTTTCCCAGTAATGGATCTAGGATTTTGTAAGGGAGGGGCGATTTCGGTCAAAAACTATTTTTTCGTTCATTTTTGCTGTAAAAAATCAAAAAAATCTTCTGAAGGGGAGGAGATGGAGCGATTGTTCCCATCTCCTAAATCCGAGACTGATCCTTCCGTATTTTTTTCTTTCAATAATTATCGAAGAGAAAGTCATCGATTTATATTTCGATGTATCACAAACTAGCGACATCTATATTTTACATACTCTTAAAAAATTCTCTTCTATCTTCTTTATTTTTATTTTAATTATCATAATAAAATTATATTTATGAAAAAATTAAAAAAATAATTTATCTCGAAAAAAAAGTGTGGTCTAATATGAAGGCTCAACATTCATGGCTGAAGAAAAACTTCTAACTGTTGTTGTTTGTTGTTAAATATTAATGACTTATCTAAAGTTAATGTGCATTCATTTAATCATATATATCAGTTCTATTCATATTCACTGATCTATTTGAAATCAGAATAGAAATTTAAAAAAAAAAGAAAAAAGATAAGAAATTCCAAGGTCATTTCCATTTCCCTTTAATTTATACAACGATATTCCAATGATGGAAAACTTTCTTTGATGTTGAACATATTTTTGTAATGATTCACATCTGATGTAATGAGACTGATGGAATTAATCGTTGTTAAATAATTAATATAGAAAAAAAAAACTAAAGAAAAATACTTTACTTATTCATTTATTTATTTTTTGCTTATTAAAATTCAGATTATTTTTATGGATAATTAAGAGATAAGACCAAAAAAAAAGAAAAAATGGTTCATTTTTCGCAATCACTGATGCCAGATGTTCCATTAGCAACATCATTACCAACAACATTTACATTTCAACCAAATAATAATCAACTTGACGAACAAACAACATTACAACAACAATCTATCGCATCATCATCTCAATCTCAATTAAGTTCATCGAATCAACAACAACAACAGCAGCAACAACAACGATCATCTTCGAATGATGAACCATTAAATAATCATCAAACACATACGAATGATTATGAAACACGTTTACGGTATAGACAAGAAGAAGAAAAAAAAACATAAATGAAAAAATATTTTATTTATCTTCTAGATGTCCAAATTGTGATACATGGGTAGTGAATTTAAGTGATCATCTACGTAAAACTCATCGAATAGCATCACCAGTCGATCGAAAACCATTACTTCGTATGGCGCGTTTAGAAAAACGTCGTATGACTGAATCAGCAAATAATCCAACGACAACAACTACAACATCAAATCGTCAAACATCATCAACGGTTATGGTTAATGGTTTACCACCATCACATACAAATAGCAATAATGAAATTGAAAATCTTCTTTTTAAACATGAACATGATTCAAATCAAGCATTTTCAGTTACATTACCTGAAAATATTTTACTTAATCATCAAATAACAAATCCTATTGCTCATTTTACATCACCAACATCTAATAAACGACAACGTTCTTCAGATGATCATCCAGGACAAACAATGAATGGACCATTATCACCAAATAAAAAATCTCGTTTAGATATTCTTGATGGGACAAAATTATCCCAAACAGCCCATTCATCATCGGGGAAATCTACTAAAAAGAATCGAAATAAACAACAACAACAACAACAGCAGCAGCAGCAACAACAATCACAACCGCAAACTATTATTAAAACATCAGCATCAGGGATTTTCCCACAACAAAATGTTGCCGTACAACATATGGACGAGAGTTCGGATGATGTAAGTCAGTCAGTGTTTTATCGAGGTTTTTCCTTTCGAGAGTGCGATAGCGATTTCTGGGAGGGCGAAAATCTAATTTCTGAAGGGCAAATACATAGTACAGGCACAAAAATTGCAATTTTCGAGAGGGAAAAATCGTTCTCCGGTAGGGCGATGCCCACATTGCCCTTCCGCTGGATAAATCACTGTTTATAATGATTGATATTTGTTTTTCTTTTAGCTTTCCAAAGTATTACAAATGATGGGTAATGAAATGAATTTTCTTAATCAACATTTACAAACAACAGCAATTCTATTACAAAAACAACTTGATTTAGCACGTGATAGTTTACATGCATGTTCTGTTCAATTTGCACGTAAGTTAATCTTGAAAGAAAAGGAAATTTTAAATTGAATTTATTTAGATTTAAAACGAATGATTCAACAATAAACTTCATTGTTTTTTTTATTTCAACGAAATATCAAAATTCATTTAAATATACGTTGCACATTATATATATATTAATAAAATTTTTCTTTATTGTTGGTCTGTTTCTTTATTTTGATTATGATATATGAAAAAAAGACAGAAAAAAAAAATAAACAATTTATATGCGCGCGTGTGTTTGTGTGTGTGCCTATTTGTTCATTTATTTAGTTTTTTGTTTTATATATATATATACATATATGTATGTGTAGATAGATTGCAGATTATGGAAACAAAAAAAAAAGAATTATTGACACATTTGTTTTTCTTTTCTTCTTTTTTTTCTTCTTCTTTGTCTTGCGTTTAGCTCTTCTATAAAGTTATTGTGTTTGGTCTTTTTCTTCTTTCAGTATCGTTCGTTTTTCGATTGACATACTACGACGGCCGTTTCTTTTTCTTTCTTTTTTGGTTTAACTGTTTGTATTGCAGTCATTTGCTTCTTGATGTCTATAAATATATATATATATATAAATATATATGTCTAAACATGAAATAAATTTGTTTAGTTTATACACAAAAAAAAAGGAAACAATTGATGTTTAAAAAGAATAAGAGAAAAATGATCTGCTAATATGAGACAAAATCCATATATCAATATTTCAGATGGATATTGATGGTGAAGTTGAAGTCGAAGCAGATTTGCCTATTTCTT
>CAJNOI010000062.1:314916-365392 GCA_905250115.1 Adineta steineri | reverse complement strand
ACTTATGCACAAAATATCAGCTCAAAAGCGATTTTCAAGTTGGTGAACCTTCCTCGTGAGTCAATTTTTGGCACCCGTCCGTACACCTCCAAGGAAGTGTCTAAAATATTTCTTACCATTTCCGTAGAGGAGTACGGCTAGAAGTTAAAAATGATTTGAAATATTTTTTTAAAGTGTTGATAATACTCAATGCTCATACGAAATCTTAAGTTTTAAAGAGATTTCATCCATAGATTGAATCATGAACCTCAAAGGGTTAATCGAAACCATTAGATTTAAATTTTGTTTTATAGTACTTGTTCTCAATAATGATATAATTTATCATCCTGCTCGAATAAATTCTTCAACTACAATTCCAACTACTCCCGATGTATCACAACATCATATTGCTTATATGATTGTTGGCAGTGTTGAAGTATTTGTGTTGTTTTTTGTCATACTAATAAATAATTCATTTTCGTTTTTAGCATGATGAAAAAAAATTATTTTATTATGAATTTATGTTAAGTAATCTTGATGATACATCATTCATTCCAATTACTTTAACGTATACAGAAGACACTGATGATATTGTTGCTCAAAATTATGTTCTTAAATCATGGTTAGAACGTTTTCGTTTTGATCATGAATATTTATATAAATCTTCATTGCCATCTCTATCAAAAAATTATTCATTTACTCAACCATTAATAATACTTGTTGACGATCACCGTGAAACACCATTAAATAATTCCACCCTACAATTTTTTAATAATGAAACATTTAAAGAGGTTTTATTTTTTTAATTCAAAATAATAAAACGAGCTTATTTTTATTATTTAGTATATAATGCGAACTTATTTACTTGTTTCATCGAAAATTGAATATCCTACACAATCAGAATCTACAAATCGAATTGTATTACATGTTAGTTCGTCAATAGTTCTATTTGATTTTCGTACATTTGTAAATAAATATGTATCAAGTGAACTTCGTCAGTTAGCATTATGGTCAAGTCTTTTATTAATATATACATCAACATGGCGTGAAGTTAGACAAAATTGGTCGTTAATATGTGAAATATTTCTTAATTGGGGAACAAATTTTGTTTCATTAAAAGCTTATGAAGAATTATGTGCTAAAGTAGCAAAAATTGAAAATGATCCTGATGTAACACATCTTATGGATCTTATTTATAATGGTACAAATAGTAATGAACAACAGCACGAAGAAGAAGATGATGATAATGATAATGACATAACTGATGAACCATCTGAAGGAATTATTGATCTTTCAGATTTTCAAAATGATCATTTTTATACAAAAAATGTAAGATATTTCAATACTTAAAGTTAACGTAAATCTTCATTTGTTTCAATGATTTGTTATCAGTCTAATTGTAAATTTTGTCTCGATTAAGCTATTATAGGAATTTTAAAAGAAGACTAGTACGGGAAAATGCTAACATTCGATAATCTATATTTTGAATATTTCTTTCGTGTATTTAACTGAATAAAAACAACTGTAACTGTATGAACGAAACAAAATGAGTTAATGGCTTAGATCGTATTTTTAAGAGACCTATTCAAAGCACTAATTCAGCGAAAAAGATACAAAGGAACGGTTCTTTTTGGTAGACCTGTTAATTTTTCTTACATTTCATCCGCTAAAAACCAGCATGAGAAAACTTTGATTTTTCGATAGATATACGTCCTCCTGTGAAATCTAGAGGTTTCTATTTATCTTCGACAAAAAATTATAAGCATTTTTCCCATTAGTCTTCTTTTAAAACTCCGACAATAGTACTAGCTCTCCTTTCAACTACTCTTATTTGATGTTACCCATTTAACTCAAAGGGACTTCCTAAATTTCGCCAATGTTATTATGTGCTTACATATGTATAAAAATAGCTCCTGGTAACTATATTGAGAGGTTTAGACTATAATATGCTTATTCTGATAATATTAGGTTAATTTGTCACATGCATTTTACACTAATCTTGTGTTATTACAGTTGGCAAAAATCCACTGGATATACGTCAAATCGCGCCTAAACTTTCGCCAATTGGCGAATGTCCATTGTAGTTTCTCCAACAACTCCCCCCCTTCCCACACTTTCGCCAATGGTGAAGAGATAGTAAGTCCGTCCAAGTTAAAAAAATCGAAATTTATATTTCTAGTAGTTTATCGTTTTTTTTCTTATTTATGTCTTTTTTTAAAGATGATTACAAATGAAACAAATCGTTATATATCACCGTTTGAAAATGATTTACGACGAATATTTAATGAAAAAAATAAATCTAAAACAGCTTTAATATCTTCATGGGATACATTATCAATATCTGATCGAACTACATTAAAAAAAATAAAAGGAAATTGGAAATGGTTAAGTCTATTACTCAAAGATTATATGCCATCTATACCACTTTGGTCAAATCTAATACATTCCGTAACAAATAATCTTAAACACATTCGTCTACATAAACGTATAACACAATTAATGGTTAGTAAAGATAAACGAATTCAGCAAATAAAACGTATACAAGCAGCCGAACGTATACATGGAAAAACTGATCTTATTATTAGCAGTTTAGCAAAAGATTTACATACACAAGTTGCTACTGCTGATATAAAACATTAAATAAACCAAAAATAATTATTATTATTATTTTTTTTTATCCTTTATCTGTATATTTCGTTGACTTTCAGTTAAACTCATTCTCACTGTACTTATATGTATGTATGTTTTCTATTGATTCTCTTGTTTAGAAAACAAAAAAACAACTAAGTTTATACTAACATAACAAAGAAAATTATTGACATTTTCTATTGATAAACAATTAACAAAAGTATTTAATACATTATGTTAATGAAATATTTGTTTTATTATATATATCAATTATAATCAATAGAATTCAAAATTCCAATATTTCGAAAATAATAGAATATAAAAAATAATTAATTCTTATTGAATCGGAAGTGATCTCAACACTTTCAGAATATTATGACAGGAAATGTTTTTCGGAAGTACGATTTATTCTCTTTGAATTAGTTACACTCGAGGTCATTTGACAGATCAACATTACACAACACCTGTGTTATGTTAATGAAGAAACGTTTAATCGTGTTAAGCCTCTTCTAACAAGAGAAAAGATTATTTAAATAGGATTCGATGATCTGTTGAAATGAATAGTAACATAAGTATATAACCGAATTCGAAATTTGAAAGACTTAAATGAGATACTTTATTTTAAAAATTGTATTACTCAATCCGAATTAACAAATGAAAATATCTTAATATAAAGATTATCAACGTCGATATAATATTCATTTCTATACTATGTCTCATAGATGTCTTTATTTTAAATACAAGCAATAGATATGATTTTAAATTACAATTGTTAAAAATGTAGATTAATCATTTTTTTAGTATTAATAAATCTATCACTAATGAATAATACATATACGTTAAATTGAAAATTTCGATATGTCATCTTGAGATCTAAATAATTCTGTTCATATATACATAGACGAGGAAAAAAATGGGAGATACATTGTCAACAAATAATATTTATATATATAAATTGTATTGGTTAATGAACCTTTACGATGCTTCACGCGTTGGTACGGCAGCATATTTTCCTTTAACATATCGAAATAAAGCAAATGTAGCAAGTATAGCAAAAAGTGTAAAAACCAATTCAATAATTAATTTTGTTATATCTTCAGCTAAAGCATAAATATCCGAATTCGATTTAATATCATTTGCTAATGTTGTTGTTGTTGTGATCATATCACTTGATTCAAATGAAGTTTGTGTTGGTGGTGGTAAAGTACGATCAGGTGCTGTTTTAACAATACGTATAATACCAAAGACCAATGTTAAAATAAATACAAATACCAGAACAACACCTGATACTAATAATATTACTGTATTATCAAACCTAAACAAAAAATTTTGTTTTTAAGAAGAAAACTTTTTTTTGATATGATTGCATACCATGTAGCATAAGTAGCAAGAAATATTGAAATTAAAATTAAACCACCAATAACAATCATTGCAATTGCATATGGATTTGTTGGTCGTCGAATTGTTTCAACAATACCATGAATAACATAACGAAATAATGTACTCGATAGAAGAAATCCATAGAAAACAGTTAATAATATTCTTATACCACGAATTTGTTGTTTTTTATTAACAGCCATATTTTTTATCTAGAAACAAGAAAAACAAGATAATTATATTCTATTCGTTATTTTATCTTTTTAAATGAATGAAGGGTTGAGTCAACATTTATACATACCTCGTGCTCTTATATTTCGTTCTTTTTTTTCCTCTCTCTCTCTCTCGATTTCTATTCATATAAACTTTGACCAGAGACTCATACTAACTTTATGCATGCACACACGTTGCATCAGTCAAAAAAGAAGCTCATCGTTATTTTACTATTCACGATCGAATATTCTCTTCTTCTTTCTACGTCTTCTTTTTCAACCGTATGTGTACTCGCATTATGGCGACGTATGTATAGTGGTCGATGAGAAGAATAATAATTATTGGCCCTTATAAGATAGGAGAAGAAAGAAAAAGCAAAGTACATATAGAATTGCGTACCCATCAACGTTCTTTTTTTTTTATACGGAAGAGCAAAGAAGAATATAAATATATACACATATGTATCTTTCCTTATATTGCCTGTAGCACGGCGATCATAAAGTATAAGAGATTCTTTTTTTTCTCTCTTCTCAACAAGCGCCAGTTGGCATTAATAAAAGAGCAGATCCATTTTATTCGATCTGAAGTGCTGTAAAAACCAAAATTTGATTAAAAAGTCAACGAAGTGAAAAGTTTATTTTGATACTAAATTACACCGAATTAGTCGTAGGTTTACTTGTACTTCATTTTGAAGGACTCAACATAATTGTAGATCTACTCGAATATTTTAATTATCACATAATGTTTTCATTCCATGAATTCTTCAAATTTATATTAATATATATTTGTCCAATAAAGAAACAATGTGTTATCTAGATAATCGATGTATACATATGTTATATGACCTTGTCATTCTTCGACATATTCAGATTATAAAATAAGGTTCGTAGTTTGCGAATTTTACAACGACATGAGAGTCTTATTTGATCAGTTCACAGCAAACAAACATCTACCTTGAAAATATCGAATGTATACTAACGCGAAATCTCGAGTATATCATATTAGTAAATATAAATATTTCGTATGCATTGAAAAAACATGATCAATGACATTCATTTGGTAGGAAATTGCCGAACATCTTTTTTTTTAATTATCTGTTCGTTTTCAACAAGGAATATAAAAATGGTAGAAATTAATAGATCATTTATATGATGACATTTGAATAGTCTTTGTTCCTTTTTGTGTGTATATATACAAAACTTACATACTGAAATTTATCACGAATATGTCGGTTTATAAAACGGAAAATGGTCTATATTTATTCGTTTTCTTTTTGTATTGAAGTATTACAAATAAAATATACATCACTATATAAATAAAGATAAAACTAATTGTTCAAATTAATAAAGGTTTTGAATTTTTAAGCTAAATACAAAAATTAGTTGTTTTCATTAATCGATCAATCTATTAAAAGAAATAAAAAAGATGAGCATATTATTTTTGTTTAATTATTTATACATACTCTTGAAATATTTTGATGAACAACTAAACTAAGAATACATAAATCTTTTTTTGTCTCTTGTAAATTACGTTTATATACTCTCCATTCATGTTTACTTGGAACAAACTGATTTTGTACCATAATAGAAGATAGATCAGCATTAAGTGCTGTTTCAATCACCTAAAAAATATTTTATTAGATTTATGATAAACAAGATCGTAGTTATTTGAATACTTCTTTGATCAATGGTCGATTGATGCTTTGCTCAACATCAGTTATTGACAATCGATGCAGTTGTAAATCTTCTATTATTTGTTCAAGTTCAATAATAACCCATTCAAATCGATTGAGAATTTGTTTTCGTATACGAAATAAAGTTGGAAATTCATAGGTTTCATCTGATTGAGTATATCGATTAAATAAATATAAGCGATAATGACTTACAGCAATTATATATGTTTGTAATGTTTTTAATAATTTCTAGAAAAATAAATCATAACATAAATTAATACGAAAAAAAAAAAATTCAATTTTATCTTACAAAATGAATATCAGTTTGTACATCTTTACTATCAGTTTCAGGAGTCGTCTAAAATAAAGAAAAACTTTATGAGAACAAAACTCTTTACTGATCATAAGCTTACCATTGAAGAAATAGTTTTAATTATTCTTACATTAAACTTTCTTTTTCTCCCATGATCAAAGGTATAGAAAAAAAACGTTGATCAATAATACATCCTTTCGCTTAATGTATGTTGTTATGTTCACCTTTTTTTTCTCGTCTCTTGCTTAGTATACACAATTGTTATAATGTAAGAAACTTTACATATGAATGTAAATATTTCCTGTTGAAAAATAGAACATAAACATTATGATGATTGTTGTATTAATAAATTAGTTTGCATATTTATATTTAGCAAAATATGATTTTTTTATCTGAAAATATCAATGTCAAAATTTCTTTTTATTCTATGAAGGTTTTCTGTTCGACAGAATTGATGTTTAATATATGTACATTCATTCGTATATAGATCCTAATTGATTATATATATACCCTTTTTTTTGTGCTTTATAGCTAAGAAAAAAATAAGAAATTTTTATTTATAACGTCAAGTAATATTACGATTGTTATAAAAAATGAATATGCTACATTTAGTTTTTCTATTATCAAATGTTAGTACAAATAAAAAAATAAATAAGAAAAAAAACTAATTAGTTTATAAATCAAAGTATTAATTCATTATTATTTATTTCAGATTCCATTGAAGGTGTTCCTAAAAGAAAAGAACATACAATATGAGAATTTTATTATTAAAGTTATATAAGAGCAAGTTAATTGAATTTTTTTTTTTTTTCAGAATTAGTATAAGCTTGTAAATATAAATAAATATTCAAGCTTACTTAAATGATTTTCATCAAAAGAGCGTGATCTAATTGGTGTATTTAATTTATCTTTCTTAGGTAATGGTACTAAATATTCTTTATTGAAATTATCATTAGATGGTTCTTGTGATGATGCAGTACGACATGAAATAACTTTTTTACGACGATTATGTGGATGTTTTTCAATAGAATTTTTATTATCAATTATACCTGATGACGATATTTGATTTTTCGTAGAAGTTTCTATAGATAATTTGTTGTCAACAATTGTTTTGAGTTCGAGTAAAAGTTTATTGAATTCATTGGTTTCGTTTACCGTTGAAGATTGATCAGATTTATTTAATGTTATTTTTGGAATTATAGATAAAGGAGAATGTTTATCATCAGTAACGATATCGAGATTATTATTAGTATGAGATGATAAGTAATTTGTTAAAATAGATGAAATACTATTAATGAATACATTTTCTTGATTTATAATCGGTTGAGAAACTGGCGAATGCGTATGAATTATAGGAATATTTATTGGGTGATCTAGTTTTTCTGTAGTGAGATCAAATGGAGCTTTTGTTGATGATGGTATATCGTCCTTAATCTTGGTGTCATTTGAAAAATCAGGAAGACTATTTACCTATTTATACGAAAGAAATATGTATTAATATAACAATAGATGTTATGGGGTGAAAAACTTACCGTTGTTTGTCTTTTCAAAGTTTCTGATTTTCTGCTTGAATTATTAGAACTAGTACTTAGTCTTGAATGTGGTTCAGGTGTTACCAATAGAGAAGCTTGATGACTGAATGATGGACGTATTGGAAACTTAATAAGAGGTAAATCTTTACAATGATGTGGACAACACATGGCTGTTGTATGAAACAACGCTGATGAATGATCGTTATTTGGATTATAAGAACTTGATGTATTTTGTTTAGCATTTCCTACTGATGAACTATTATCTGTTTGATGTAAATGTGGAGTTGGAGAAATTAAATGAAGTAAAGCACTAATTTTCATATATTTCGATGCAATCAAACTAGTTTCTTTTTCGGAATCATTCATTGATTGAAAATCATCGAGTTGTCCTTTGAAATTTTGATCATTGAATATATTTGGTCCATCATGTTTATGTCCTGCTAATACAAGATCATAAATACCACGATTATATAATTCACATTGATTATATGGTGTAAGAATAGAAGCATGTCGAAGATTATCGATAATTGATTTAATAAGAATTAATTTTCGTACACCACGTCGAAAACGACGAAGTACAGCATCACGACGACGTTTTTGATATTGAGTAGTATTCGGATCATTTGGCATTTTCGTACTTGTTGCACTAAGTAATGCTGTAGAAATATTTTTAAAATGCATTGCACCAACAGCAGCTGAACCAAGTACAAGATGATAAGGACCAAGAAAAACATGAACTGTATCATCACGCTTATCAACTGCAGTTGAAACCGAATAAACTTGTGAAAGACGATCAACTATACGCGTTAAATTATTAAATTTAAACAATTCTGTATAGAAAAAAATAAAAATTATTTTATTTTTCAAAATAATTAAATTGAGTATACCTAATTCAATAATTGTTTTCATATCAGGAAATAAATTAGTTAATTTTTCTAATTTACATGTATCTGCATCTGAATCTTTAATAAAAAATCTATATGGTACAAGTCGATAAACTTCATCGTTCGATGGCATTATTGATGTTGACTATAAAATTTTCGAATTTTCCTAATTAAATACACATGTAATTCTTATATCATGTAAAGGAATGAAGAGAAAAAAACAAAATTAAAAAAGAATGTAAATACCTACACAACTATCGTTTGTAAAGTATGTTATTAAACGAATCGTTGATAGAAAAAAAAATCAAAGCAATCTTATCGACAACAAATTATAACACGCACATGTTTGTAAAAAAAATCTATAAGTCGTAAATGCGTCGATGATGCTACCTACACGCGTTGGAATACGGTATATACATTTTTTTTTTGTTTTCGTTGTGTACGTTTTCTATGAATCATTCACTGTTTTATCATTTATGCATTATTTTAGATATAAGTTGCATTGTTTTTGTCAAAATATATATACCATTATATATCGATAAACGACCGTTAGAAGTCAAAAATCTTTCCTTATTTTTAGTCAATATCTACTAATTTATGAATGATTAATTACAGAGAGAATGTGTCAACGTACTTTATAGCTATAAGTGTGCGTTTTTTACCGCCTTTTTTCTGTCTAATTCGATTAAAGTTATATGATTGCATTTCATCTAGACGTTAATCGATTTCTGTTCGCAAAATCTATTATGCATAAAGGTGTATGTTTATTTGTCTCTAATAATTATATTTGTTGTTGGTTTTTCTTTTTTTATCGTAATCGATATTATTTGTTTTTGTATAACCTGTTCATTTATCTGAAATAGAAAAAAAAGACAAAGATCAAAAGAATAAAAACACAACAAAGATTTTGTCAGAATTATTATTCATGTTCTTATATAGATTATGGTAATAAAGAATGAAGTTTATGTTTTGTTTTTGTTTATATAATGTTTTATCATTATCTCTTATATTTGTGTGTCATGTATATATATATAATCAATATTCATATATAGAATAATCAAAATATTGCAATACGTTGTTCATTATCAAGGAAAATTTGAATACTATAGATGAATCATTCGAATGACTATTCAATAGAAGAGTCCTTAATATGTATCACGAATCCTTCTGAATATATTAAATGTGCTCTCAAGAGAGATCGTCTTTGAGTGTGAGTCATCTTTTCGAATCGAAGACGTATTATGTGAAATTCAATGTTATGAAATAATCGATGTTATATGGAAAGAGAGATATGCGAAACTATGATGTGATTGAACTGCTAAATAATTTATGTCTCATTTACTGTTAGGTCAAACTGTTCGATCTAGATTTTCAGTTGGTCGTTATACTGGCTACGCTTGTGATGTTCTCAAATTGCTATTAGTCGTAAGCTCGAACTGTGTAGTCTTTCGACAATTGTCAGTTATAATCTACAGATATTTAGATATTGTGAGAGCTTAACATCAAGATAAAACTATGAATATGATCTTTAATAATAATAACATGCAGGAAAACGATAAATATAACACATACATCATCAACTATAGTCAGCTTTTTATTTATGTATTGAAAATGAACACTGAGAACGAACTTAGCTTCACTAATGATACATAAGAATAACTTCATATATATTTCGAGACATCCGACATTTTATCGAGGGAATATTTAATCAAAAGTATCTTTTTGTCATTTGTGTATTATTAACGAAGAGAAATTTATCTCGAAACTCACGGTTGTAGAATACAATGCTCAATTGAGATGTATTAAAATATGGATCAATATCAAACAAAAACATTGCCAAGACCAGTAGTATAACCTATATTTAATGGAAACTGTCATAAGCAATGGTTAGCTGTTATCCTCAGCTTGATATGTTAGATTTTCCATAATCAAATCGTATATACATATCTCATATATGAGTCCGAATAAAAGGTATGAACTAAACGATTACTGATGATTTAAACCGGGGAACCTTTCTGTTTGAATTTCCTAGAAAAAAATAAAATTACCAGACGATCGCGTTTTATTGTTTATGCTCAGCTGTCACTATATAGAAGAATTTCGAAATAAAACTGAAATTTCCATGCGTGAATCATCATTTTTCCAATATTATTCTTATTTTTCATTTAATATGCTTTTTTTGACTAAATAAAATGCTATCAGCTGTCTATTTGCATTATGACGGTTGTGTCCCTGTTCGCCGAAAAAAATTTCATCGAAAGAATGTTTTCGTCTCACCCTCACTTGTGTAGCAGCGTCGAGGCGAAGAACTATTTTCGAGGAACAGGATGCATACCAATTACAACTTTTCCTGCGGAATAATAAACATTGAGAGCATATTTCAACAGATCCATGTTCCTTTGAAAAAAGGAACCAATATTAGTCATTGAGCCTCGTCGTAAGTCCTAAGAAGGGTTCTCGCTCTGAAAAGTTGATTTTCATTAAAATTTTCGATATTTTCCTAAAGCCTTATATTTTAAAAAACAGGTTTTCTCAAGATTTTAAATCTTATTCTATTTTAATGCTTTCATGTATCCTAAATTTCTCTACCTCTTTCAATACCGAAGAGTTCTGATTGATCTCAAAATAAAGAAAATGATTAGCTGTACAAGTGAACAGAATTAAAATCTTCAATCTTACTCATCGTGTCTAACGACAAGCAACTATTTTATATTATTCATCCTGTTCTATAATCCGTCTTGGATGATTAATAAAAGTGAATAACTGAAAATCAACAAAAAGAAATCTGCCTCAGGTAAATTATAGCGCTGAAGCTTGCCTACGTTTAACAGCCAACTCGAGCTTTCTACCATTTGAGACGCACAAATACCCATATTTTAATCCTTCATTTCGAGATAGATTTTTTTGGGTTCACTATTTCAAACTGAAGTTTTTATCCTGAGGAACTCGGTTTGAGTGCATTACTTTAGAAAACTTCAAGAAGATTAGATTATCAAAAGTAAAAATGGGTTTAAAAATGAGGTAATCCTTTTAATATAGAACCAAACAATTTCTTTAGCTTTCTAACAGTCGTCATTACTTCTAAATCAGAAATTGCACACATTATACATTAGCATGTCTACTGTTTCTTTCATTTATTTTTTTACGTTTCTAACCAATTTTGTGTTTGTTTATTCTTTTATTCTTTTTTTTTTTTTGATGAAATACTATCGCGACGATGTTGTAACCAATGGAATTGTATATGCTGTTAACATACTTATTCATTCTCTTGCTCTTTCAGTCTTGAATAAATATTGATAAAGAAAATGTAGTTAACATACTCCTTCATAGCAGTATTCTTTTAACAGAATATTTCTCACATAAGAGTGTTACATTTGAGAAGAAAAAATGCTCTTCTTGCCTCTTTTTTCTTCTAACATAAAATATATTATATGCAGTAATATAGTTGATTCATACAAAATAATTTCGTTTCTTTTTTTTATATTTCAAGTAGATAAGATATTTATGCTCTTTTTTGTTTGTCGATAAGACTCCTACTATATACAACCTTCAACTCAATTTCTTTTCAATTCATGGACTTCTACCCTGATAAAGTTCGTGACCACTATTAGCCTGCATTGTTAACTCTTCTAAAACAAAATATGTTACCTACACAAACGGAAATATTACCAGCAAAGAATATAGAGGTACAAGATCAAAAGCAACCCGAAGTATACTCACTACTGACGGACACTAACAAAGATCCTGTGACGAAAAAGCCTCGTCGTAGAAAACCAACGAAACTAAATGAAGTCATTCCCGTTATGATTAATCCACATTTAACAAGAAGTCCTGGGGGTGTTACTTTTCTTGCACCTCATCATCGTTTTATAAGAACACAGGAATCTATACCATCTTTTGTATCGACAAATGATCCTAGGCGACTGCTTGGACTTTATTTAGATAATTCATATGATTCTAAAAATAGTCTTAATCATAATCAGGCAACACCACCTTCTATGCCATTTAATTCTCGATCACCAGTTCCAACTCAACAAACATTTGCAAGATCTAATGACTCATTATCGGTTGCTCATGCAAATTTCATACCACAAATGATTGCGCAATCGCAGCTTTACGAAATAAATAGATTCTTACACAATCATGCTGGTGAGAGAACAGTCACACTATCTCCAGAGCATCAAGACTTTTATAAACATTATTATCCATCATATGCGTTCACTGATCAAGAATCCTTGTTAGATTATTCTCAATCTCGCCTAACACCTCCATCTTCAACACCAATCTCTGAGATTTCGCCGGTTAAACCAAAGCGAAGTATGTAAACGATATAACACATAGATTTGTAATATACATATAGTAACTTTTTATTCCATGAAGAGTATTCTAAGAGGGTACGTCTGCCGGTGCCTATGGAGCAAGAGAAACCACCACCACCACGAGAAACCTCTCCATGCCCTGTAATTCTTACGCAATCAACAATTTCAAATGAGTTACCATCTATAATACCATCATCAGTGTTTGCCACACCTATAAAGTCTGAAAAACATTTTTTTCCTATGGATACAGAATCAAAATCCAATGCTGTATCACTAACACCCCCTTCTTCATCAAGTTCTACAAAATCATCGCCGGCGTATATTAATAATGAGTCATCCTCAATACCAATGCAGCAGCCATTATTACCACAAGCTTCAACCGAAATCACGGAGGTAAACTTAAGCTACAGAAAACTTTTACAGGATCAAAAACCCTCTTACATACAAAATACAAACAGTACGATATACAATTCACCATACCGTACAATTATTCCCAACGTGATACCTACAAGTGTTCCACTAGTGGCAAGTTCTCCTATGATATCTGTTGCTACCAATGCTACTCCTCCTCCTCCATCACAACCAACTATGACTAATGTAAAGGAAAAGAGAAAGAAACGAGCGAAAGTTACATTGAAGTCTGAAGTTACACAGAGCCCAATAGTACAAAAATTGAACGATGAAAAAATGTTGACGACTACACCAATGACTACAAATGTGCCTGTAATTAAAAAACGGAAACATAAGAAATCACATAAGAAAGATATTCGTACAAAAAAGGAATTACGACGATTTAAAGATCGAAATCGATTGGCTGTTATGAAGTTTATGATGGAAAAACGAAAACAAAAGCAAAAGCAACAAAAACAAGTAGAAATGCCGACTCCAAAGCTTGTTGAAGTTAAAAATGAATTGATTGCACCAAAGTTAGAACCCACCCATACATCCAAACTAGATGAAATAGAGATGAATTTGCCAGAGATTATTACACCATGTCTGAAGATTTCTATTGGTGCAAATGAAAAAATTGAATCGATCTCTCTTTCTTACCATCGTCGACTTAAATCCAATACAAGCAATCGAAATTCGCCCATACCATCAACAATTGCTGACAATAAACTTGGCTTACTGATTGAAGCAGTCGAATTTATTGAAACATTGCATGGAAGCTCAAAGTTTACTACACCTTGAGTTTAATAAAGTGCATAATAGTAAGAAAACTTATCCATAATATATAATGGTTTAAATTTTATCTAATTATTAACCAAAAAAAATTTTGATTGTCCTATGCACTTACATTTCACAGAAACAAAGAACAAATAGTTGTCTTTCAAATTTATAATCGTAGAGTATTAATTTACTTAAATTTCTTCAGACGATAAATATTGATCATTAACTCATTGATGAATAAAATCAGAAGATCGTCGTTCAACTAAGCTTTCGTCTGAAAAATGCTTGGTTAAACACATGATTTCTGTAGAATAGTGGACAATGGAAATAATCAGAGCATATCATTAATCAACATGGTATGACGATTGAAATAGAGCACAAGATAGTTTCTACTTTTTGCTTCAGATTTGCTTTATATTGTCTAAAAGTACGCGGTAAGGACTAAACAACTCGAGGGAAATAGCGGATTTCAGGACTTCAAAGATTTCATGCATGATGTCTCCGCTGTTTCTCCCTGGGGTGTAACCAGAAAAAAAATTGTAGGAGGGAGAGAGTCTGCTGTGGTTTTCAAGCAGAGATAAACCATTCGTAGGAAGACTGAGTCCCTCTCACTAGTCCCCATCTGGTTACGCGCCTAGTGTAAGGCTTATTTATCATACAAAGTTTATATGAAGTATTCGCGAAGCTTTTTCGGCTTTCATCTTACAACTTAACTATAAATGATTTTGATACCAATAGTAAAAGGCTGGCTGGCTGACATTTTCGAAAGTTGTAAGATATGTTACAGCGATTTTTCTAACTGTTCGATCTCATGCAGAGTATCAGCTTGTTAGATGAAAGTGCGAATTTTAAACTCAACTTTTGGCTCATAAGTAAGCTTGAAATTGCATAGAATATTCGCAAAAGCTTTTATTAAAACGATGCTTTTTTTCTCAAGATTTTTAGTTTTTTAAATAAAAATCTGCGTTATAATAGAAATTTCGGGAATATTCCAATAATATTAAGATTTATTTGTGAGTCACATGTTATATCAAAGGTAGTCTATTTCATTAATATGCATATACATATTATAACAGATCGAATTTTCAAGATAAGTATGCTCTTTGCCCAGAGTTACATAACTCAAATAAAGATCGCAGATATTCAGAACTGTAATCACTGATAAACGATATTTCTATCGCTAGCAGATACCATCAATGCTATTTTGATATGCTTTTTGTAATGTTATTGTTTACCTGATGAAACAAACAACATTGATATATAGACCAAAGAGAGTTTTGATGATGAATATTGCAGCCGAGAAACGGTGCCTCATAGATATTAACTTTCGTAAATAGTAGTTAATAGCTGTGTTATCATATGCACAGCTGAACGCACTTCATTATATACTCGTTACAAGTACATAATTAGACCTAACTATCTTTCGGTCCGTTGTACTTCATATAGTTACTCTTTGCTAATAAAATTTTAGTTTTTTTTATCTCTTTTTAAAACACTGGTACGATCATCAAAAGATCCTGAATGGTAGAAGTACTCTTACAATCTCATAATTAGAATTTAGTCTCAATCGCATAGTATTCAAAATGGTCGGTAAAAAACATAAGCTGTAAAAAAAATTATTTTAATTTAACATCAACATAAACCCTTGCAAGCACAAAATTCGACGAACTCAAAAACATTATATATTTTCATGATTTAATTTATCTTTAAAAATGGCTGTAAGCTATTTGTTCTGTATATTCGCATGATAGAAATGAATTGATATGTTTTAGTAATAATTAATCTGCGAATCGGCAATGTACTATTTCAGTATTTATAAGTATGAAATCAAATTCATGTTTACTGAATAAATTTCTTTCAAGAATTTTGATTGACACGCAATTATGTACGAAAAATTCATCTCCGATAATACATCATTTTCGTATGACACAATAATCAATTACAACTTATGCTTATAGAATAAAGTTGAAAACAATTTTAATATATCTATGGACACAATGTATAATAATACAACAATTGTGAATGAATTCTCATATGAGCATATATGTATATGAACAAGAGGTCTAGTCTTCCAAATGACTCTTCTATTTTATGTTTAACCTAGATTTTTTGCTTTACGAAGAGCTATTTAATACGTCAGCAGAGCTAACTATAATCCTCAAAGAAGCATCGTGCCCTTGTCATATTCAATGTAGAGAATCTATAAAGAGATAGAAAGAATATCTTGATATATGCCATAATATATATAAATCACAAAACTATTAAACAATTAGAAAAGTAACTGCCATAAAATTGTTTTCGGAGATAAGTATACTCTTACTAAAACAGTTCAGTATAACCTTATAAGTTCATTAAAATTGTTTCCGTTGATATCATTTGATAATCAAATAACAGTATAACGTATTAATGAAATAAGAATCTTGAAAAATTTTGAAACTATTAATTATTAATGATTTACTCTTGAGAAGTACGCAAAAGATAATCTTTTACATAACAAATGAGAAGAAGATATATTATTATGAAAATTTCAAAGTATCACAAGATTTTTTTTACGTCATCAATCCAAATCCTATTGTATCAAGGTTTATTCAACATGTTGAGATAAAGTCATATTTAGACTTATTGAAAATGGCATTGATTTCAAGCCTAGTAAAAGATTAATGTATTGGATTAGTCATGTTTCCTGATGTATCATAAAAAAAAGAAAATCCTATAAAATAAAATATCACGATGACACAAACATGTTTTATTCATAGATCAACAATAGTTAATAAACGAAGTTTTAGTTTCATATGAATTGAAATCGAACTAATCTATATTTAAATGAATGACTGAATACTCTAAATTATTTGTATCAACTGTACATATTGAAAGAAAGTATTTTCTATTGAGTATTATAGTAATAAAGTTGATAGAATATGAAATATTCTGAAATTATTCCATTAAGTATACATTCAATTGATAAACTATTGCATCGTAAATAGAAAAGAATATTTGCCTTTGATAATTAAATAACGAATGGTGCGATATTCAAATAGAACTAAAGAGGACCTTATAATGGTACCTAGTCTGAAAACGTTACCAGAGATCCGCATGAGATGAGATGGGACAGAATTTTCATCCCATCCCATGGAATGTGTCACGCTATAACAAAACTCTATTGAAAAACAAACTTATTCCATTAATATGATTTATTAAATCAAATAATCATTATCATTTGTTTCACATTCTTTTTGATACTCTATTTTTATAAATACAAAACAAAAGTTACTTCAATACTTTTCTCTATACAACAATACTTTCTCATAAGAGAAAAAAATAAGAAACAGTATGTTATTCAGATGCTCTAGATCTGAATTGGTTCCTCTTTCGTTTACGTTTTACAGTTGCAGAGGTAACAAACATACAATTTATTTTACTTGCTATTCTTGGTAATATTTGATGGTCTTTTCAAAATAATCTATGTCTACCGATTGTTATATACAATGTCTATAAAGAAAAATATTTTTCTTAAAAAAGAAGCAATCACATATCTCATGGGAGACTACATTCCATCCCATGCGAAACTCTGATTCTTTAGATTAAATCATGTAATAAACAATAATACATTTTATTCCAACGTACATAGTTTAATAGTAACAACTGTCATATCATCAACTAAAACAAAAGTATAGTAAGTTTTTTAATGAAATATTCATCACAAATATAATTAATTAGCTTCACATGTGGACAAAACTAGAATGAATTTAATTTCTTTTACAAAAGTAAATTATTATAGTCTTTCAATCTGTACTCTAAGTTCTAATACGTATATAATTACACTTTAGTTCAGTATATTACATTTGTCATTTGATTCGAACATAATCATACTAAGTATGACACGACCTTGAAAATGGAATAATAGTTTTATATTTCCAGCTTTCAACGATTACGACTTTTAGTTAATCAAAAACTCCCACATTAAATATATTTCATTCTATATTAATAATAATCTTAGTACAATATTTACATAAAATATTATATGGTGAATATATATTACGACAGATATTATGATGAGTATACGGTCAATGGAAAGTATAGTTTAGTGACATTGAGTTTACTACCAGAAAATCTTTATTTTTTTATTATTTTTCGAAAGCAAACAGTACAAAAGTTATAATTATAGAAGGTAATTGTGTGTCTGCATACTATGTAAGTTTTAAGACTATTGTCTACTTGTATGATTTATCTCACATGCTATTTAATAAAGTGTTTCTTTACTTTAGTTAAGTGAAATATATTATTATTTATTGATGATTCTCAATGATGATTTTTTCGAAATCATACAGCATTTATTATTAAATATAATTAGTCTATATAGTTATATATCGTCATTCGTATGTTCCTAAATAATTATGACAAACGATTTTAAGAGTTTAATTCAGGACATTTATCTAACTGATAATTATATTTATGTGGATAATAGAAGGAAGATTTTTAAATTAAATTTTTTACACATGAAACAATACTACTCCATGACATCTAGCAGTTGGCATTAATCGCAATGACGTGCTTACAGATTTGATTGACGTCATTGAGACAACAGAGTATTATGCAGAGTTCTTATTATGAAGTAAAAAGAATTGTTATGTCTTCATATGTACATTATAATTCTGATTAAGTAAATAATTAATGTAAATTTTTTGGGAAAAAAAATATTTATTTTGTGTAATTATATAATAAGAAGTTAAAAAAAGATTTTTCTGTCATAAAAATTTGTTGAATATTATATACGTCATTACTTCATAATTCACCTATTCTCTAGACGTCATAGTCTGATTAAAACAATGTTAATATTGACGTTGTTTCTTGGGCTATTTTAATATATTGACAAAGTCGATAATGAACTTTTATGTATGGTAGTCATGATTTCGTATGATTAAACATAAAAGTTAAAGTGTAAAATAAATATCGATTTACTTTTTAACGTCAACGTTAGTTCTTATCGTACTTTATGTTTTGTAACAACTGTATATTTAAGCCTGAAGTATATCGAGTAGGAGTATTGTATCATCAACTATAAAATATAAAATATAAATTTATATTTATAACTTCTAGATTTTTAATATATTTTAAAAAATCCCTTGAAGTAAAAAATAAAAGTTTATCTTTGGCAACAATCATTAGTTTATCAGGCTTTGTTAATCCCTAAAACAACAAAATAAGTAATTCGAATATCCATGCCCTAAGATTATGTCATAATTTAGATTCATTTCACCATCTTGAGGGTGTGACAAAATTTAATAAATAAGAAACAAGATTTATAAAAAGAATAATATGACATGGACTTTTTCAAAGATCCAAATCACTACAAAAAAATAACCAATGTTTGTTTATTGCATCGAATATAAGTTTATCTTTTAGAATTAAGAAATGTATTCTTAGATAAGTACGAAAAGTTTATAAGTCGATCAATATTACAGATTAACATTGAGAAATACATGTTCATCTTTGACATAAATATGTGTCAAGATTTTAATTAAATAGTTTTTTTTTTAAATAAACTCATGTTTATATACATTTCTTTAATTAAAAATAGTACTAGTCAAGGACGCTGCACCTACAGATATATTAATCAATTAAATTAACAATTTTTTTTATTAGTAAGATCTTGTTTGTTCATAAATGTAATTTGTTCAAAGAGAGAAATTTAATAGAAACTAATCGATTCTTCTCACGTCACTTGTAATTGTTTCATGTATGTGACAGTACAAGTTACTGTTATCGTCATCATCGTATCTGTTAGCTTACGCCAACACTTTTTCCTTTCATTTAAATTGCATAATGTCATTAACTTGACATGTATAAGAGACATCTCAAGCCCACGCTATACAAATGACCATATATAAAAGGAACATGACTTTTCAATTGAATCATTGTTTATTATGCACTTGTACCTAATCAAATGCAAATAAATAAAGAAAAACACTATGAGTGATCAAGTTATGACAATATCTGACTCATGTTTTCAACGGAAAAAATGATTAAAAATAAGAAATATGACATAGCCAATGACGTTAGAACTAAATAGACAGGGAAATAAACACGATTAAGGTATATCCGTAAACATTTTAGTAGAAGTCAAACTAAAAATACATTTTTTATTAGTCAGAGAGAATCTTGTAGACTGAGAAGCAAAACGATTAGAATAAATCAACAAATGATTTCTTGCTTGTTATTTTTTTATTATTAAGTAGAATCATCGAGAACTTTAATAATTGTAACAAGAGAAAATATATTCGTACATTATATTAGTCATACAATAACAAAACTTACACCATACTGACGTAAGAAATATGATTTTTTTATCTAATATACATATAACAGGCATTAGTTTTCCACTCGTATTTCCTGTTGCTCTCGCTTCTGATATCGTTATTCTCTTCTTTCTCTCTTTTTTCTCTTTCTCTTTCTCTTACGTTTGATTTCTTATATTTTCCTCATTTAATATTCTTCTCTAGAATCTCCTCCAAGTTCCAACTTTAATTATTCCACAAAAACAACATTATTGTCTGATATGTGCAGTACAATCTTAACATATTCTATTCTTTTATCTCAATTTATTCTCATAATACAAGGTATGTCACAGATCTATTATAAGTGTCGAGAAGAAGAAAAAAAACGATAATTTTATCATCTCATATTCAGTCATAGAATATACAAAAATAAAAAGTTTCATTTTAATTTAGCTGGTAATTGTTTTTATAATCGTGCCATTGATGTATGTTATGGTGTAAGTGAACTAGATACGACTGAAGAACAATGTACTGGATCGTATTATTCGGATGATACTCTTCAAGTACTTGATGGACATGCATATGCTGAAAATTGTCGTGATGTAAATGGTATGTATAAACTAGAATTAATTATGTAGTGAATGATTATTTAAGAAAAAAAAATGTTATAGACTTTTTGAAATGATCATTCATGTTCATAAAATTTAAAATGAATATAAAAATATAGTTAATTTAATATACTTGAATAGTATTACCGAAACGATGTGATGCCGATTGCGGTCTTGGCCAAGAATGTCAATATATCAATGGAGAAGAAATGTGTGTGTGTAGCGAAGAATCTTGTACATCATCAACAAAAACTAATCAACAACCATTGTGTGCATCGAATAATATGACCTTTCAATCGAAATGTTTAATGGAAGCATGGAAATGTTCAAATCATCAATCCGCATTATACGTAAAATATGAAGGCGAATGTCAAAGTATGTTTTGAAATATTTACAAACCAAAAAAAAAACGTTTTTTTTGTATTTTGTCATTTAATAGAAGATTGTCGGAATGTAAAATGTGGACATGGTAAAATTTGTTTATTAGTTAAAAATACAGGTGAACCAATGTGTTATCCAAAAGCTCATTGTAAACCAGGTTTAAATCCTGAACCTGTTTGCGGTACAAATGGAGTAAGTTATCCAAGTATATGTGCCATGCGTTTAAGTCGAGATCAACGTGGTTATACACCTGAAGTAGCACATAAAGGTTCTTGTGGTAAGGTTTTAAAAGAAAATCAATCAAAAATTTTATTTTTTTCTATTTTAATTAGAAAATCAATGTCGACCGGGTTTATGTCAATCATATGAACTTTGTGTATATTCAAAACATTTACGACCAGTTTGTATTCGATGTCAATATCCTCCAAGATTTTATACACATAGTGGAGAATGTAGTATGAATGTATCAGTATGTGGTAATAATGGTATGCTATATAAAAATTATTGTTCATTATTACTTGATCAATGTCACAAAAAAGAATCGATTAATATAATTGATTATGGTCAATGTCCAACGATGAAATCTAAACAAATTCGAACAAATAAATTCAATTATTTAAATCAATTAACAGACTACAAAATGAATTAAAGAATAATTTATTCAATAAAATATTTTTGTTTTTTCTTTTTTTTTTCGCAAGATTGTCGACAATAATTGAGAATACAATCTCGTAAAAAATTTTGTTTTAATTGACCGGTGAATGTTCTTTAACGTAATGTTTTGTTGTTTATGTCTATTTATTAAAATCGCACGGTAAGCGGTTCTATTATTAAAATATTATCAAATTCAATCTCTTCTCCTATTCTTAGTACCTATTATATTTTACTGTGATTGTAATTATAATAAAAACAAACCTTTATTTGTTGTATTAGATTTTTCTTTTTTCTCTTAGTTTAAATAGTTATAAGGGTGACTGATTGTAAAAAGCAAGAAATGTTTCGGATAAACTAAATTAAACATAATTATTCCCAGTCAAAGTCATATCAATACTGCTTTCAATTCTTCGTAACTTTCTCTTAAAATGTATTTCAAGTTTGTTTCTTCTGTAAGTTAAGGATTTCATTGATGTTCTACGCTGATGAAAAGAAGACATAGTAGGATTTTATTTTTCTCTTTAGATTAATAAGAACAGTATTCAATCGAAAATTATGATTATCATTCAAAAGCTATGCATGTTGAGTTAATAGAACCTTTTAACAATCGATAGAATTTTGAATATTGCTATCTATTATTCAATAAATATCACAACAAGAATAGAATTCCCATATAAATGGTAAATAACGCCTCTTTCCACCTACGAACAATTGGAGGAGTACACTTACTATTGTTTCCTGTTGCGTGTAAATGACTTATGAAAGTTGAAGACTTTGTTTCGATCAAAGAAAAGGAAATTATTTCGACATATTTATCTTGCTATTTTCTCGTTTTAAGTATATATCATGATAGACAAAAATATGTAGCCCAACTGATGAAAAGCTCGGGTGGTGTTATGATTTTTATTTCTCTATGGGTTTTGACACTGATTAATCATTGTATTGTAAAAGAACATGAAAAACATACTGAACAACTTTCTGTTTAATTTCCTGAAAGTAGATAACTTATTCTTATATATTTATAAGTAGTACATGAACAACGTCATTGCTTAGAAATTTATAGAAGCTATTATAAGATAAAAATTACAATTGTATTAACATTCTCCAGACCATTATTAATTACTACTAAAATGGATGATTGATCATGAAAACACTAATTTAAATGAAAAGATTTCATCTCTATTTTCATGATAAAATATATATTCTAAAACATTCTATTAAATATATACGAACAGGTACATTGTTATAACCATAAAACCACCACGCTATGTGATATTATTAATTATATCTTTTGAATAGTTCAAAAAAATGTTATAGAGACTATTGATAAGTCATTGTAAATATTCTAAATTTAGTTTGTATTTTTGATTAAGATTTCATCTGACAGATAAATTTTAACAAAAAAAAGTAAAACAAGAAATAACAATAATACACACACACACAAAAAAAAATTGTTAACATTTCTATCATGAAATATCAGACATAAAAATTGATTAATTATTTGACGTTGGTTTATTATGATTAACAAGTGATGAAAATGATTCTCGTAGATGTCGTTTAACTTTTCGTCCAAATGTCTAAATATTTCAAATAATTATTTTTTCTCCGGGTCATCAAAACACTTTGCCAATAACCGAAAGTCTACTCTACTATCATAATTCAATTGTAGGAAAGGTTTCAACGGAAGTATAGTAAATTTATTCAAGTTAAGTGTGCTCCAAATTTGGAGTTTACAGATGCCCAGATCGAATAATCAAATAGCAAGATCTTGTAGGAATCGTATATCTGATCTGATGAAATCAGAGAAGGATCGGACAAAAAATCGTTGTCTCTGATTTCTTGCACTAAATCATACTTAAGAATTTTTGTAAGATTCAGTTATGCAGTAGAATGTTACCAAAATAGTTCATTAAAACTAATACCTTCGTCAAATCTTACTTAAAAGTTATACTGTAAAATACAGGCGCATTAGATCTTTCAAGAAAAATGTGGTATGAATTAATACAAGATTTCGGAGACTACGATTTTTTGTCAGATTTTGTTCAGATTACAAGATCTTATGTCAGATTTTTTGACCTGCGATGTCTAACTTTTCGCGAAAAACTCTACCTAAAAACTGTAATTATCTGTTTTTGATTGCTCTAATAGATACTCTAGACTGTGCTCGCAATACTCAAGAAAAAAAGCACATGGTTACAAGCTACAATTTGTCGAAAACTTGAAACTCGTAAACTTCAAATGTGGAGCTCACTTAACTTAGCCAGTAAAATTTTATCAATTGGCGAAAGTTCGGTACTCTTACTTTTTTATCATGATGTTTTTTATTTATTGATAATGTTGCTGTTGTTGGTACAAGTAATGTCATAAGTTTTTTCATTTGTTGTTGTTGTGTAGTTAATTTTTCTTCATTAATTTCTTTTTCAGCTAATGTTTCACTTAATAAACGAATATGTTCATGTAATGCATCTGTTTTTATCATACAATCAACATTTCGATTGTATTCACTCTGATATTTTGTCATAAGTGACATATATTCTTCATTTAAACATTCATATGCATGAGTTTTTTCATCTAATAATTGTCGTATAACATCATGTTCCTAGAAACAAATTTTTTTTTTCATATAAAAATTATAGATAAATAATAATCACAAACATTTGTTGCTATCGATAAAAGTTGCTTATCTTTAGTTTGTAATTGTTCTTGAAATTTTTTTTCTTGTGTATCAAATGATATTTTAGCTGATAAATGAGCCGTTTTACATTGATTTAATTCATCTTCAAGAGTATTTCTAAAATATACAACAACAAAAAAATTGATTTGAAAAGAAAATTTTTATTTCTTTACGTTCGAAATTCTTGTTCATTGAGACGAGTTTTTAATAAAACAATATCATTATTAAGTTTTTCGATAATTTCTTCATAAACATTATTTGTTATATCATTTACATCATCATTATTTGATTGTTTCGATATAGATGATGCATTAGATTCTTGTCTTTGAATAGGATGTGACTGTTTTAGTGTTGATACACCTGTTGTGAGTGGTGTACGAAGAAGTAAATCAATATTTTTAGCTAATTTTATACAAATATTATTTAAATGTGATAGAAGTACGAGAGGAATATGTTCATCAAGATTTTCTTCAATTAATTCTTCTTGTTCATAATCATAAAATTTATTTTCTTTATCTTCTTGCATAAATATAACATTTATTGATCGATTCATACATGTTAAACCATCAAGTGTTGAGCGAACACATTGTAATGTTAAATCATATTGATGATTGGTTTGTTCTAATTTAGTTTTTAAAGCTAAAATAAGAAAATTAAATCGATTGTAAATATCTATTAAAAAACCATTTAGAAAAATGACACATTTAAATTGCTCTACGAATAGGGATGTATCGAGATTAGAGATGTGCGGTACCAAATGTTTTAGATCCCGGTCATAGTCTTGACAGATTTTTTTATTTGGTCCCGGTAAAGTTTCATTTTTTACTTCCGCTCATCTCTAATATCGTCCTAGAGACAATTGATCCAAGATTATTCATAGAATTTCTAAAACAATTCTTCAATACTCGGTTTTCAATTTGCTTAGTCGACGATTAGCACTTTTTAGTTCATTTTTCTTGAATAAGGTCATCATAGTTAAGGTTATTATACAGCCTCACATTCAAATATAGGTCTCGGTTCCATTTTCGGTCAAGTTTTTATTGGTGTCGGTCCCGGCCCCTGTAAATTTGGATTTTTTTAGTTGATAGATCTTTAATGTTTTTTGGAAGGCCAAAGTATGAGTGGAAATGAACGAATGAGTCAGAAAATGTAAAAAAGTGATTATAAAATGCAAAGTGAAATTATGACAGACTGACAGGTTCGGTCTCGGTATATTCCTATTTACGAATAAGGAGAATACAATATAATGAATCAATAGGTAAAAGAATGTTCTAGTTATCCGATTGATTTTGATCGTGAAAATTTCAACTCAAGTCTGTTCATTTTCTGAAAAATAGAAGATTTTAGTACCTTGTGTGAGATACAGATGGTTTTGATACTCGAAAATTGTTAGTCCTTTCAATTTTTGTATATAATCTTCTCGGTGGATAAATCTCAAAAAACGAAATATTATCTTTGACTTATTTGACATAATTTATATTGTAGACTATAACTCGAAACAGAAAAACTATATACTTTTAGAATTGTATTACAAGTCCATCGATTGTAAATCTAGATCTGATAGACCCTCATGGTATCAGATAAAATCTATTCATTATTTAAAAATTCTTCCAAGTTTTACAAGAACTATTAATGACTATCTCGAGTTGACATTCTATGTAGTTGTATAAATATACCTTCGAATTTTTCACTATCATTTATTGATTTTTCCATCCACCAACTAATTTGTTCTTCTTTACGTTCAAGACTTGCACGTAATCTTCGTATATCATATTTGAGCAGATGATCATTTGATGATGATGATGGTGATTGAGCATTAACAGATGGTGAAAAAAGATGTGTTTTATTTAATGGTGTTTCATTGCCATTTAATGACATAGTTGATGAAGCTAATTTAATTATATTCGAAGGTCTCTGACCACCTTGAAATGTATTTGTACGACGAGCTGGTGTTATAAGATGAGAATATATTGGTAATGGAGGACGATTAGATGCCATGAGTTAATTTTTTTCTAAAAAAGATTCTTAATTTACAGTAAAGATACATATATTTCAGAATAGTTTATGTAAAATTAAAAAACATAAATATATATAAATTGCAGAAATGAAAGAAAGCGAGTAATTATAAGCGAATTTAATCAAATGAGATTAATGTTTGTTCATTGGGTATTGATGTTGCTGTTGGTAATAATTGTTGAGAATAAGGATTTTGATAGGGTGGTAACATATTTGGTGCAACAGATGGAAGAGCATTTGTTAATTCTATAGAATTATCATAAGTTATTAAGTTTTAGTTTAAATATGTACTTACGACCCATTGAGATTTGAGACGGAGTTGGATGATAATAAGTAACCGGTGGTAGTGGAACGTAAGGCATCTTAATAAAAGTAAATGATTTCGATATTTATTTAAACAAAGTTGCAGAATATAAAATGGGAAAGAGACATAACGCACCAACGTTTTTTTACGATTTTCCACCATATAAAAACATAGAAAATCTTCGAAATGACAAAGATTTAAAATAAGCAGGGTGTTAGAGTGGGTGTGAGTGTATAAGTCATTCTTCTCTCATACTACACACTCACAGCGTCACTCGATTTCGCGACAATATTTTACATATTGCAGAGCATTTCGTTCCGATTTCCCTGTATTTTTCAAAATTATAATCTCCTGACCAACATATTTTACGGGCTCTCGGTAATAATAGTAAAGAAAATCAATTCCGAACACCTGGATAAATTACAAGGTGTTCGGACACCCGATACGTTATGTCTTCGTCCCAGCCAGACAGTCATGACTAGAAATCTTCTGATTCAAATCAACGTTTCTAAATTGTAATTATAAACTTCATATATGACGAATGCGTCGTGATTTAATAAATTCTTTACACATCTCATATTTCTGTATTTGTATTTCGAATCAACTTGAATATCCAATGAAAACACTTCAAAATATTATTTATTTAATTCTCATTGTCTTTTATTACGAACTCGAGCAGGAGAAAGAGAATATCGAAATAGATTCTATATCATCAATCCTCACGTAATTTTTTTAAATTTTAGATTTCGTATTTACTTGATTTTGTTGTTCACGTTGTTGAGTATAATATCTTTGTTGATCAAGTCTAGCTTGCATTTGTGCTTCTTGTTCAGCTAAACGTTGTAAATGTAGTTGTCTTTGATATTCCAAATATGCCTAATAATATAACAAAACATTTCTTTTTTCATTCATCTATAGAATAAAGAATTTCTACATGTTTCTTTTGACGCATATCATCAAGTTTAACAGCTAATTGTATTTGTCTTTGTCTTTCACGTTCTAAAGCTTTTTGTTTTTTTTGCTCCAAGTGTTCTTCACGTAAAGCATTCAATACATCTCGTGCATCTTTTAATTGGCATAATTTCTCTTGTAAACTTTCGTAATGAGCTAATAAAAAAAAGGCGAATATTCAAGATTTGATAAAAATAAAAGACAAAAAAAAAGACCTTGTTTATCATCAAGTGATTTTATAAAACGATGTATTTCTGGATACATATTTTGAAGTATAAGAAAAACTGATTGTACAGCTGTATCATTTGCTATATTTCTTCCACGTTGTTGATTACTTAACATACGAAATTTAATATTATTTATATGTTCATTAACAGTATTAACAAATTTATCAATTTCATCATCATTGATATATTCCTAGAAAAGAATCTAGTCTTATAAATATTCCTTTTTGGTTGTTGTTGTTTATTTACATTTATAAATGGTTTAATTGTAATAAGATCTTGTTTAGTTTGATTTTCCCAATATTTTTGAACAGTATCATCGGCTATAGGTGCAGAACCAATCGGTGTTGGAGGATATTGAATAATTGAATTTGCATATTGTTGTGTTAAAAGTTTTTTTTGACGTTCTTTTTCTTCAGCTTCATTTCGAGATAATGATAATGCTAATTGAAAAGCATCTTCTTCATCAATTTCAGCTTGATGTTTTTCTTCTGGTTTATTTATTAATAATTTTTGTGTACGAATACTACCAGTTCTATAAAACGAAAAAAAAACAATATAATGCCTTGGAGTCAAACAGTTAATACGAGGATTATTTTTTCTATAACAACGATAAGAATAGTTACATATCGAGGAATGTGCTTTTTCATCACGAACATTAAAATACTAGAAAATGTTTTTTTCTTACGTTTTAATACGATCATAACATGATACACAAACTCGAACTTCATCTTCAATACCATATTCAAGTAGAGAACATTGCTTTGATGAACCTAATTTAATGTAAAAACGAAAATTTTCATCTATATAATATATAAAATTTAACATACATGGTGCACAAAATGCCTCACCACACGCTCGACAATGATGTTTTCGAGTAAATGCTGTAAATGATGTATGACAACGAAAACAATCATCACGATCAGTCCTTAAATTATAAGATATCTATGAATAATTCTAAAGAATTAGTTAAAAATTCAAACCATAATGGGGGAATTAATGTAATCACCATTGTTTTATTGTTAAATAACGATATTTGAATAAACGATTGATTGATTGTATGAGAACGTTATTCTATTGGATAAATTTATTGACCAATACAAATTCTTAAAGATAATTTTATATAAATATATTTTTTTATCTCCAAAAAAAAAGAAGAGTTCTATATGCCGACACAACCTGCTACATTTGTTTGTCGATTTTGTTATTCATCTAGTCATGCTTTATATCCAGTTCGTCTTTATTTTATAAGTTTAAATCAAGGTCTTATTATGTGTGCAAATCAAAATTGTACAGGAATTGTTAATGGACATGTTGATCTATTAAAACTTATTCTACCTATAACATCACCAACATCACAATTAACATATGAACAATATCAACAAACACCCTATTATAGTCCTGAATGTGATTTACTTATGACTGATATTTCACCAGAGATCTAAAAAAATAACTTGTTATGTGGTTTTTGTTTTTTTGTTAATTTTTGTACAAATGTTTTAGATCAAAATATAAATGAGTTTATTGTTGGATGATGAAGTGGCTTTAGGAAATGATAGTCATTATAAAAGATATATTGTAGCTATTGAAAAAGTTTTAAAACAATTTGAAGAATCTACTGAATGGGCTGATCTTATTACTTGTTTAGTCAAACTAAAAAAAGTAAGAACCGCCGATTAGAGAAGAATTTATAATAAATTTTCATAAAGACTCTAGAAAATTATCCACAATATCAATCAATACCAAAACGAATAAGTCTAACGAAACGTCTTGCACAATGTCTTAATCCAGGCTTACCATCCGGTGTTCATTTAGAAACTCTTAAAGTATATGATACAATATTTCATATTATTGATAAACGCGCATTACAACGTGATATACTTTTTTATTCACATGGATTATTTCCTTTATTACCTGTTGCTGGATTACGCGTTAAACCTGTTCTATTAACATTATATGAAACATATTTTTTACCACTTGGTAATGGTTTAAATTCGGTATTAACTGGATTTTTAATTGGATTATTTTCGTCATTAGAAGAAGGTGCGGATTATTATAATAGAATTATTTTATTACTTGATAATTTAGTAAATAAAACCGATGAGATTTATTTTTATACTTGTATATGGTCTGCTATGCATTTAGTTGCATCAGTACGACATTCTGCAATAACATTTATTTTAAATCATTTTGATAAAAGAAAAACTCTCGATGATCAAATGTATTTAATAGGTTTATCCAGTGATACAATGGTAAAACAAAACAATGAATGCGAAAATTTTGTTATTATTTATTTTTGTAGGTTTCTGCTATTTGTGCATGTTTATATGATAATGAACAATCATTAGTTCAACGTTCCGTTCTTGATTTTCTTCTTATTTGTTTACCAATTCATAAAAAACAATTAACAAAAGTAAATATGATAAAAATTATTAAAATGACATTTCATATTTTATTAAAACATGATGCCGGTTTAAATCGACGTATTTATGATTGGTTTCTTGGTACAAATCAATTAGATAATAATAATCAACAATATCAATTAAATGATTCCGAATCGTATTTTATTATGTATACACAGGAGATTTTAATTGAATCATTGAGAGATTTATTAAAAATTATATCGAAGAAATCAGTATCAAATATCGCTAAATCAGAGAATCATGATAACAAAATAATGACAAATTCTACTGATACATTATCATCATCATGGACATTTACTAAATCAATTCAAGTACTTCTTGTACTTAGTACGTAGTATCTTAATTTCATAGATGAAAGATTCTCAGTAGATAGTGAACTGACTATGCAAAAAATTTTCTATATACAGTACAGTGACAAGTCTTTGTCTGTAGTATCACAGCTAATAGTTGATCCTCTCTACTTTCGTGTCTTCATCGACTTCACCTAGGGATGCAACGGTGACGGTCACCGGTGACCGGTCTGAACCGGCAACTGTTCCATCTTGAGGATGTAAGTGTGGGTATTTATTTCATCTATCACTAACGTCCACCTCACACCGACACTCACTCCCATAACCATTCACACCCACGCCTCCAAGATCGAACGGTTACCGATTCATACGGTGAACCGGTGACCAACCGTCACCGTTGCATCCCTAACTTCATCAAATTATGTAGAACTGTCAAGTCGATTTTACTCACGCAGAAATCTCTCTAGATCACCGAGATATGATGATTTCTGTCTCTCTACACGGGTTTGAGGATCAATCGAAGGCTTTCCATTCGATTGACGTTGAGGCTTTTTGCCGAAAAATCTATTGACAGTAAATCGTGAAACACTTTTTTCCTAAAATTTCCTTCATTGACGTATACATAATTCTTTTAAGAACTTTGCATAGATATTCTTACCTTTTCAGCTAACTATCGTTGAATAATTTTTGGAAATAAACATTCTATTTTCTTTTTAGTAGAGAAATCAGATGTTGGACCGAATATTATAGAGTATATTTTTATGAAGTATTTACTTCTTATCTATGAAGAAGTATATCATCCCAGTCAAGCTTTAATTTCGATCAATGCACCACGAGAAAATAATTATTCACAAACGCTTAAAACATTCAACTTGCTTCTTGATACATTAGAACCATATTTTATATGGGATTTATTAATAAAAACTTTTGAAATGATTCTATATCAACAACAAGATGAAAAATTAATTACAGTTGGATGTACTATTGAACAAATATGTGGTATTATTGATATGTTATTAGATATATTTTTATCCGAATTAACTACCGAAACTCAAGTAGAAAATTTATCTGAAATGCTCTATCGTCTTATAAATATAATGAATAATAGTATGGAAAAACTAACATCAAATCAAATAGGATTATGTATTGTGCTATTAACAAAAATTTTCAAAAATATTACTCCAGTTGACAAAAAACATCATTTATCAATATTTCGTCCATCGATGGATAATTCGCATAAAATATCTGATAATGATATTGAAGATGAGAATGAACAGATAATTGATATTGATAATGAATATTCCACAGATATTTATAATAGATTATTACGTACAGATAGTATAGGAAAATTACAAGATCCAAATGTACGTATTGAACAAGAAAATTTAAATGATATTGAACGATTATTACGTCAGATAGTAAGAAAAATTGAAAAACAAATGTATAATCTAACTAATCCATTATCAGAGAAAAAACAAACTCGATTATCAACATCAAAAACAAAAATTGATTCTATAAATCATATAGAAAATGCAATTAAATTATATAAAAAATTTTTTCATCGTTTTATTTCAATATATATTATTGATTCCAAGCAAATATCAATAAATGATAAATTTCAAAGTATTTATTCGATTATACAAACTAAAACGAACGATAATCTTTCAATAATTTTTAATCGATATCAACAATTAAATGAATTTCAATTAAAATTAACAGATAAAGTAAATCAATATCAAACGATTTTTGAAGATTGTTGTAAATTATTTATTGAATTTTATTGTTTTCCAAGACAATTCTCTAATCATAATCAATCAATTTTATCTAAAGGTATAAATTATTCTTTTATTTTAATCTAATAATTGTGTTCTATTTCCAAACCTCCATTCGCATCTTTCATATACTCATTTTTATCGTTTGAATCGAAATGAGACTGATCAGATTCTGTTTTTTTCGCCAATTATTATCGAGAAGTTATGTGAGTGAACTATCAGTTACTTATTCAGATAGTATTTCAAGTAGTTTTTAGAATGGAAGTGATGAATAGGAAAACCAAATATACACAGAGATAAACTACGGAACAGAGTACATAAGTATCACAACTATTATTTGATCCTCTCTACCTCCATGTCTTCGCTGACGTCACCAAATTATTTAGAACGGTCAAGCCGATCTCTCTCGAGCAGAAATCTGTCTAGATCATCGAGATATGATGGTATCCGCTTCTCGACATAGCGTTTAAGGATCAATCGAAGGTTTCCCACTCGGTTGATATCGAGACTATTCGACGATCAGTCAATCGTTTCGTGTACCTTCTGCGCAGATACCACTTCGTCACTCAACCTTGGTTTTTGAAATTCGTGTCTTGCTACAAGCGCCACTACCGCTCTTGAGAGTGTGGGCGTCAGTATAACTTTCTCTTCTTCATCTACATCCACCCACACACCCTCGCCCACTCGCTCACATCCACCCACACCCACACCGATTAATTCTGTAATTTTCATAGCTATCTCCTGACTGTATTTACTCTATTATTAATTTTATGAATATTTCTAACTGAAACTAAAGTATTATAACTTTTGTTTTAGGTCAAACTGATTTTGATGATTGGTTTATGGATTTATTTATTTTATCATTATGTAGAAGTGATAATTTTTCAATTCAAACAGTTGGCATATCTGTTTTAATTGAATTATTTGGTTACACATTAAGCTCATATAGTTTAAATCTTGAAATATCAAATAATTTTTCTCTTATGCCATTTTTAACTCAAGAACAAATATTATTATTTATTAATGAAACAGATTTTTTTCAATATATAATTGCATATGTCTGGGAGTGTTTAGGTGACAAATATGATAGAGAACATATTTTTCGATCTTCACACATATTATCAATACTTCATTCAATGTTACCAAATAATTTATGTGAAGATTTAATATATAATCAATTATTATTGACAAATATAAAACAATCTGAAAATGAAATACAAATTTTTGAAACATATAAAAGATTCTTTCGTTTATGGAATTCAACTCGTCATATATCGAATAAAATAAATGAGCCTTTAACAAAATCATTTCAACATTGTTTAGTTTTTGTATTAAATACTTTAAAAAATTCAAATAATTATTGTTTAAAATCTCTAGTACAGCAATGGACATATGATTGTTTTATTCATGGTAAAGATTCTGTATACTTATTTTTTTTTATAAATTTATTTTATAGGGGATATGTGTCAAATATTCGATATACTTCTTATTATGCTTTTGCATATCGATACAACACGTATTAACATTCAACAATTCGATCCAACAATACATAAAGAATTTTTTCTTAATCAAGGACAGAATTCATATGATCAAATAGATCTCAATTCAAATTCAAATCATGAAACAGATAATACAAATGAAATAACATTTTCGTTAACATTTAATACTGAAGAAAATGACGATGAATGTTTTCATAATTATGGTATTGAACAAGAAGATACTGATGAAGAAAAAAGAGTAAGAATAATTATAGAAAAAATGTTTTTTCCTTATTTTATTAATATAGATTCGTGCAATTAGCTGTATAAGTCCTGGTGAAACTATTTATCATATAAGATCTCCTCCACAAACTATCAAATTTCCATCATTTTCAAGTCTTTCACAACCAATTCTTTCAAATTTTCGTTCATTATCACCTCCAATATTGTCTAAATCAACTAAACAACGTCCACCTACAATGTCTCATGTACTCGGTCGACCTAGTATTCAGCTTGAAACAAATAGTCATTTAAAACAAATGTTTACATCAAGTACTGCTCTTAGTAATTCACTTCATACACATTCCGTACCAAATGAAACTATCATTGATGAATCTAATACATCATTAACGAATGATTCAATAGATTGTCAATATGCTTATATTTTACTTTATACACAACCTTATGATTCCAAACGTATTATGTTATCTTTAAATATCATTGAAAGTTTAATTGATTTTATTCCTGAACAATTAATTCATTCATTATTAACAACATCAAATATTCAATCACCCTCAATAAGTATATATAATAATAAAATGCATGAATTATTTCAAAAACATTGTCGTTTAATTGAAGGAAAAAATTCTAATATATCTATTGAAGATAGTCAAGAATATCAATCATATTTATGTTTATTATTAAATATTCTTTTAATTTATTCACATAGTTATTATCCAAAATATTTTGATATACAAGAAAATTCTAAGATACATACATTTTCTTTATTAATATTAACACGTATATGTCATAATTTATCATATATATGTATGAATAATATAATCTTAATAAATTATGTAATAAATTTATTTAAAAAAGTTTCATTTCAAAAAATAATTTTATGTTTATTTAATCGAATTTATAAGAATAAATCAGATTTATTTCAAATCAAAATTATCTATGATTATAATAATGAATATTTACATGAACAATTATCAAAACAATATTTAAAACAATTAATTCGATTATTAGAAGAAATAATTTTATTGGAAAATATTATTTCATCAATAGATAACAATTTAATTTATCAACCAATTGTTAATCAAACTATTTTTCTATCAACAATTTTACAATATTTAAAACAAATTCATTTTATTGATAATCATCGTTATATAATAAGTTTAGTGGTAAGAATCTTACCACATTGTGGTTCAGCATTAAAAACAATTAGTGTACGAGTTATTGAACAAATTTGTCAAAATTTATGTTTTATTGTTCAATATTATAGTCAACAAGAAAAAAAGATTAAATTTAAGTAAGAATACTATTGAAAAATCATAGGAAGTAAACCAAAGACAAGGATTAAAAACTATAAAAAAAATTCCTGAGTGAAGTTTTTGTCAAATATAATTTTAAAAGGATGTTGAAGTATTTATATATATGATGAGAAAACCACAAGATAGACAGAGAGAGAACACGGAACAATGTATGTTCTTTTTGACAGCAGTCAAAATCTCACGAAAGTTGAAGATCATAGCAAAAGACTTGGTATTCGGCATTAGGGTACGGCGCTTCCAAAAAACTGGAGCCGTTCTTTTCTCGTTTCCACTGATCGGAGCTGGACCGGAACCTCGGTACTGGGTCCGATTCCGAGTAATTTTTGGAACCGCCATACTCTATCAGCGAAGTGATACTTTAACGAGTCCGATTTCGGTTATACATTGTATGCCAGGAACTGAATCGGAACCGCTCTTCTCTCATTTCTACTGACCGGAACCGCGGTTCTCGTTCCGGGTAATTTTTGGAACCGCCGTTCTCTATTCGGCATACACTGCACTATATGCAAGTTGTTTGTTCTTTACATTCTCGAGCAAACGATAATGAACAATATCAAAATGCGAAGATAGCATATTGTTATCTTTTCATTCTCCGATACTAATGTCTATACCTTCCGCATATGTCCTGCTAGTAAATGTTATGTCTGCTTAGATGAGTATTAGAATTCATATCTAATTGGTCTTTAGCATTTCAATCGCATAGAGCTATTCTTATATTGACTTTTCATTCGACTGCTATAAAAATATCTATTAACATTCTTTCAGACATTTATTATCATTTGATACATTTGATTATATTATTCATTTAATTCAACGTCTTTCATATATTTGTAATTATTGTCTTGGTAATACAATAAACAATACACAACACTTTACTGAAACGTTGTGTCCTCAACATTGGATGAAACAAGTAAATTAATTTGAATATAAAAACAAAGAAAATATTTTAGTTGTTTACTTTAGTTAACTACGAATTCAACTGATTTTTCTAATGCACGTCAAGCAATGTTAAATAAACTTCCATTAATTTTATCAAGTCTTTTATTTATATGGAAAACATTATCAATTGATCAAACTAATTCAATATGGTTAGAAAATAATATAAAACAAATACGAGAAATAATCATTGAATGTGTAACATTATTAACAAAATCGAATGGTATCTCATTTATTCATGCAATTGTTAAATGTTGGGGTGAATATAAACAACAACAAAAATCATCAAAAGATAATATTGGTGAAATACAAGCATTGATTACTATACTTATGAATATAAATAATTTTACAATAAATGATATGATTTATAATATTAATGAATTTATTCGAAATCAAACAACAATGAGTGATAAAGTAAATTCATTCTCGAAAGAAACATAAATTTTATATATTTATATTTAGAAAAAACAAAATTATATGATTTGGTGTCTTCAATTTCTTTTAGCTTATTTAGAACAACAAAAAAATACATCTATTAATTATTGGTCAATGTTAGTTATTATGTTTAAAGAATATTTAACACAATCTGTATCACCAACAGTTACATTTTTAATGATAGGGTAGAAAATACAAATATTGAAAAAATTTTCTTTTGAAAAGTTTTCATTTATTTCTAGAATATTAAGTTTTTATGTCAAACAATTACCATCATCTATTGGAAAACGAGATGTAAAAGATTTACAAGTATGTAACAAGTAACATTCATGATGAATTTCTATAATAATTATTCAACATGTTAGCTAAACTATCATTTCCATCCATATCTTCCTTAGTTGTTGATAAAATTTGAGATGAATATAACTCAAATATGACATTTTTTCAGAAAAAAAAGAGTTTCCCTATTTACAGTTGTCTAGTCAATACGGAATTTCCGATTTTCCCAACAAGCACTTCCGCCAATGTCATTATGTAATTACACATTTGTAAAAATAGCTCCTAGTAACTATATTGAGGAGTTCAAACTATGGTATACTTATTCTAATAATATTGGGTGAAGTTTTCACATATACTATACTGATCTTATGTTATTACAGTTGGCGAAGAGACAGCAAGTCGTCAATACACAGAACTGTATGATATATGTTGGGATCAAAATTAGAATTTGATCAAATTCGGGATCTGACCAGATAAAATTGGAATTCTAATTTTGTCCGGATAAAATTAGAATACTGTCGGTTTCGACTATAAAATTTGATTAAAAACCAGTAAGAAAAATAGGTAAAAGGCTAAGACTCATAATAAGGGTGAGTGTGTCGTATAGGATCTAAGTGTTAGTCTATTTGAGATCGCCAAAATTCTTATAAACAATGAGGTTTTGACTGAAACTCAGGTTTTCCATGATTATTCACTCTCACCTTTACTCTCGCATTCGAAGTTTATCACCCTCATCCACGCCTTTGCCCTCACTATCAGCCTTAGCCTTTTGCCTATTGCCCTTACTGGTTTTCAACCAACTTTTATAGTCGAAACCGACAATATTCTAATTTTTACCCTAACGTATACATATAAACATTTACTTTTTACTTATAATATAATTGTTAGTAAAGATTTTTCTTTACCTAGGACATAATAATGAAAGTTCTTGAGAATTGTAATACCATAGTTGCTTCATCACTTGAGCAAAGCAAATGGTTACGTAAAAATTTACATGTACGTGTTGCTCAATCCGATTCTGAACCTATCAAACTACCTATTATTGATTCATCAAATGAAATCGATAATAACAATCTTACACTTGATTTTGATGGTTTGTCTATATGAAATAAAATTTTTCGAAAAGAGAAAACAATTTTTTATTATTTTCTATAGATACTTCACAATCAACAAATTTCAGTCTAATTGCATTAACAATTCTTGCTGAACATGCAGCAAAATTACTTGATATTATTTATAATTTAACTGATGATAAAGATCGTTTTATTATTCCTTATTTACAAAATCTTGTAACTAATGTTATGCCATATGTTCGTACACATGTCTTATCAAATACTCCATGTTATCGTGCAGCATCTACTTTGCTTATGAATATATCTCAATATTCATATACGCGAAAAGCATGGAAAAAAGAAGTATTTGAACAATTATTTGATACAGGATTTTTTCAAGTTGATCCATCAACATTACGTTTATGGGCAATAATTATTAAAAATATGATAGCAAATGGTAAAACAACATCATTTCATGATGTTCTAAATCGAATAAATACAATTCCAATTGGTTTATTTTCTTCAAAAGAATATGAACAACGTTCTATGCTTATAAAACGTTTTGCTTTTGTTATTTATGCATCTGAAAAAGATGAATATAATCAATATTTACCAGAAATACTTGTATGTATTACTGATTTACTTAAATTACCACAAGTACCAATATTATATATACAAGTATTTCACTTCCTACGTATTTTATTAATAAGAATATCAAGTAAAAATTTAATTTCATTTTGGCCAATAATTATGTCAGAACTTATTCAAGTTTTATTACAAATTGAACAAGATCTTTTATCTGATATTGAAGGAAATCCTAGGTAAAGAAAAACTTTTGTCTTCATCCATTTATTCAAACTAAACAAAACTTTCAATTTTATAAATACTATCTATATTTGAATGGATTGTTTTACTATGTGACTAACAGCTAGTTTTCACTTTTGCTTCTTATCGTTCGTAATCGATATAAATTAAAGGGTACAAATTAAATGATCAGTAGCTTATTGTGAATTATCAGTTAAAAATTTAAACTGTCGGTAGAATTATTAATGATCAGTGACTTTTGGATTTGATCAGTAAAATAATGAACGTATGAGTATCTAAACTAAAATATCAATAGTTAATTATGTTTGTTCAATGAATTATCGCATTTCTATCAGTTTTCACCGTTCTGTAAATATATTTACTGATCGTAATTACTGACATTCTACATTATTTACTACTCGGAAATGATATATTTACTGATCAAAAAATACTGATCACTTTCTAAGAAAACAACTGATCATTCGAAATAAAAAACTGAACATTTAAATAACACCCTAAATTAAATAATAAGGTAAACAGCGTTATCTGTAATTATTTTTTTTTTGTCAGTATGATATAAAAATTCATTTAACTAACATACTAGAATATATGAAGAACCAATATTTCAATAGATTTTATACCAATCAAATACATAAACTTCAAGTTTATTCTATGCTAACGAGGACACATAGTGAACTGTCTAATCTCTTTAGAATTTGGTCTTTGTGTAAACTATATGAGTGGCATACCCTGAAAAGAAGATTTTCTTCTCGGGATATTAAAGTCTCAAAAATAATTCATATATAGATCTTTCCGTGGCCAGAATCTCAGGTCGAATTATCCACATCCAATTTATAGGTATACCCAATGTTATAGAAAGCCTAAGATCTATCGTTTGTACAAAGCCCACGACTCCAAAGAGATTCGGCAACGGTCCCCCGCAAATCTGAACTTCTCTATAACGTATTGATATAATTTTACAGGTTCTATTTCAATCTACTATATTCTTTAGATCGCATGTTCAACGAATGACTACACAGGAAATAACTTTATCAAATAATTCAAATCTTATATTAAAAGTATATTTATATGCTTGTAAATTACTCGATATTCTCTTAGCAATACCTTTTTCTGACATATATCAATTTCAACTGTAAGTAAATCTAGAATTTGGATAATATAATTTTCAATATTTTTTTTCTTAGTTTTCGATCTGCATTTGTTGATGATCATGTTAAAAATTATGAAAATTCAACTCTTGATACATTTATAACTTTTTCAATACGTTTATCAAAATTATTTGAACAAAAATTTCAAACAATTCCAATAATTCAAACATCAAATTTTCCATTACTTCGTTTACGAACAATATCAAATATTAGTGAATTATTTCCATTCTTTAATTATTTATCTAAAATGCATCTATATGATAATCTATATTTAAAAAAAGATCAAATGTTTCTATCAGATAAAACAAATGCTATTGAGACAAGTATTCTTGAAGATTTTCTTGAATGATAAACATATAATTTTATTTTCTAGTCTTTTACTTCTAATTAATTTATTTTTTTTGTAATTGTTATTATTATAAAGTAATTTAAAACATGATTAATTTGTTTTTTTAAATAAAAAAATGTCTTTCATATTATAAGATCATCATATTCACTTAGGATCAAATATTCATATGTCAAATCTGAATAGATAATCATATGTGTTCATTACAAGATTTGAATAACAATGAGAAAAGAATTATATAGAGAAAAAAGAAAACATCAAAGAATAATTTACAAAATAGATTAAATAATAAACTCATTTAGACATAATAGTAAAAACTGAGTGGTTTCTTCTTTAGAACTATTTATATCATAATATTGAAAGTATAGAATTGCAAGAGAAATTATTTTTTATAAAACAACACGTTAATAGGGTTTACGTTTCAGTGCTAATTGAAGTATCACGGAGAGTCTTGACGGGAACTCACTGTTGATGATTCTAATGAAATTGTTGACCTTTTTTTCTTGCAGAAGATTGTCAATATCATGAAAATAAACCACTCTATGTAGTGTGTAGGAGGTATTCTATTTATATTTATACTGTTAGAACTATTATTATTTTAACTTTTAGTATATAATTACAAATTTTGTCAAATTACTAATAATATAGACATTAATTAATTAATAAACTGATTTTTAAGAGAATTTTCTTCAAAAAAAAACTATGATGTTTATCCTGTTCATACTTGATAAGAAAAAGAAATATGATTATTGAATAAATAAGTCTTATATCAATAGAAGTTTTTTCTTCGAGTAATGAATAAATATGTCTTTACTTAAACGATCGTTTTCGAATGTTCTTTTTAAATAGATGATTGGATATACAATTTTATAGGAAATATTATAAATGATGTTCTTATATTCTTACAAATTTGGAAATAATTTAAACGACATGTTCACGCAACGAGAAAAATAGCATTTAATCGGAACGTTTTTCATAACTTCTCATTTACTAGGAAATATACAGTGCAATCGAAGAAGTAAATTCTATTTCATAAAGTTCCTTGGATGATCACAAAAAAAGACAAGTTTAAAGATCAAACTGACAATACAGAATCTTTTCTCTTGTCATTCTATATTAGTTACATTGTAATTGACATGTTGTTGTAAGGAGATTAAGAGCAAATAGTCGGTCATAGTTTATCTAGGATCATTCTATATTTAATGAAGCTGAGATTCAGATAAGATCCTTTGATGGTGTATATTAATCATTCAGTCATTATGATAAATTTTAATATGATAGAATGTTATGATGTTTTTGTTCTTTAGTAAATAGTTGCTAAACGGATGAATTCATCAATCTTATCTCACTGATCAAATGTACCCAAAATCAAGAACCATTATTATAAAGATATAATCACTTGACCCGCTCGTAATATATCAAAGTGAATCCGTTTAAAAACTCATCTTTTGGGAGAACAAAACATCATTATCGATATTATCAAACATAATCATCTGTACGGATTTATAAAAAAAGGAAATCTCTGTAGTTCATATATCATGTTCAAAATCTACCATCACAAAAATGCATTAATATAAGTCAAAAACATTCATCCTCTTTTTTTCTTTTTAGTTAAAGTAATAACTTCAATAAAATTCAAAATAATTCTTATTTTTTCTTTTCTCACATTTATTCACATATACATACAAATATAGGAATGTTCAATATATAATTTCAAATGTGTTCTATGTTTTTAAACATTACGTATTGGACTATTAGCTACAATTGCAGTTGATTGAGTAATCATTATTCCAGCATTTGTTACTTCAGTTGCTCTACTTAAACGTCTCATAACAAGTTGAGTTAAAGAAACACGTTGTTGCATATTATCATATAATGATTGTCGACGATAATGATAACTTTGATATTTTTCATGTGGTAATAAACATAAAAATATTAAACCTTTTAATTCATCACGAAAAAATTTTGATGAGCATGAATAAAGAAAAAAATTTGCCATATAATTTATATTTCGTATTGTAAATGTTATTGTACGCCATGTTAATTTCTTTTTTAACCATAAACAATTACCTGTTTGATCAGGAATTTCATAATAAATCCACCAACATTGAAATGGTAATGTACAAAATAAATGTACTAAACAAACAAGTGTTAACATAACAGTTATTGATGATGTTAATTCAACCATTCCACGTTGACATAAACGATAGATAACAGTTGAATTTAATAATAAAACAAAAATAAATGGTAAAATATAATTAATTATAATAGAAGCCATACCCATTGAATCATAAAGATTCTCATCATAAACACTACATTTTGAAAATGGTATTTCTGTATAATTTGCTAAAAGAAAAAAAATACTATCCATTGAATTTTCTAATGGCATTAATGGAAATTGAGTCATTTTAACAGCAAATATAAACCATGTTGATAAAATTGTGGAAATAAAAACAATACTAAGAACAAGTATAAGTGTTCTTCGATGTGTAAATATGATTTTATTATTATGCGGTAACCAAACAGCACAAAAACGTTCAAAAGCTATACAAACCATTAACCAACTTGAACAACATGTAAAAGCTAAATCAAAAACACCTAAAATAAATATTAATATAAATTTCCTTTTTTTTGTTATAGTAAATAACAAACCATGAGTACGACACCAAAATGGTGAAAGATCAGTGAGTTCTCGTCTTAAGACTTTTTCAAGCCATAGAATTGAAACAGGAATAAGAAGTACAAAAGAATCTGCTATAGCCAAAGCAATTGTTATTATAGATACTGATTGTTTTTTGAGATCTGTTAATATAAATACGCAAACAGTAAGAATATTTCCAAGTAATCCAATACAAATAATAAATGGTGTTAAACCAAGATAAAGTTTATGTGTAATTGTATCATCAAGGATTTCATGTTCATTTTGTAAACATAATGTTGACATAGAACCATTATTTGACATTGTAATTTTTATTTCGTCTATAAATAAACAGATGAGAAAAGCGTGAATTAATCTAATTTGATAGGTATTTAGTGTATAAACAAAAAAAAAGAGAAAAATGTCATTAAGTATAGAAAAAAACTCTAAAGCGGCTAAGTTAGAAATAATGATTATCTTTCCTATATAGAGATTGGATGGAAAAAAAAAGTCAAAAAAAAAAATCTTTTTTTCAATAGCATTATAAAAATAATAGATATCTATTAATAACGCTTGTATATTTCTATTCTATATAAAACAAATATATTATTGATTGAAATACTCTTGCTTTCTTTTCCTTATTCTAATAATAAAAAAATGATCACATTTGAATTGTTTCTTAATTATATCTATTAATCTATATTTTGACTTCTAGTTACCTTCTTATGAATACTCAATCGTATTAATTTATGACAAGGAAATATGCTGTCAATTCAATTGTATTCTGCTATATGAATATGAATAGAGAATATCTATAAAACAAAAAAGGAAAATAGAGAATTGATGGTATATTGTTATTGTTATTTGCAATAAATAATACATAAAAAATGTATATAATCAAAACATTGAATACAGAACGGCAAATATAACGAAGATATTACTCTACAAAATATTCTTAGTTTTCCTACTTTTGTTGATTGAATTTTCTTTTTTTCTTCTCTTCTCGTTCTTCTTTTTCTTTCTCTATTTATCTCTCTCTCTCTCTCTCTCTATACAATATAGATCAAAAACTATGATACTAAGATACAAACTATTTCTAAGATCAATGTAAATCATATAGATATATAAAAGATTACGTCAATGAAATAAAATGTTTTGATAAATATAAATAAAAAAAACAAAACCGATCGACAGTTACGATTTCCTGTTGTTTAATGTGTGGGTGTTATCTATACACATGATAAGTGATCAAAAACTAGCTGCAAAAAAAATGACAAATGATACATAAAATCCTGCTGTTTTGTCATTTAGATCTCTATATAAACATAAGTCAAACATTATACCATATTAATCGAACTAGTTGTAACTTAAATCTTAATAGGAAAAAAAAGTCATTATATATATATATACAACGATCGATTATCAACACGCATGTGTTATTTTATGACTTGTTTCATTATTCAATTGTTATTTATTAAATTTTCTTTACGCAATAAAAAAATTATCGCTCTATTTCGTATTTATATGTATATTTGTAATCATCTGAAATTATAATCAAGGAATAATCAAATTTAATTATAACTATCATGCCGCAGGGGATAATACATTTGCTGAAATAGGAAAACAATAAATTATCGTAGATCAATATATTTTCTATTCTGATCAAGTCTATTGCGAACTTCGTTTTTTTTATTTCATAATGAGGCATATAAGCATATAAGTGGTTTGTATGACAAATTTTTTACAGAGGAAATTACTAGATAGATTAATGAATAGAGAAACAAACAAAAGAACTATTCGTGCAAGCTTTTTACAGAACTAACCGCTGTGAAATAAGAAAATGACATTAAATCTAAAAATCAGTAAACAGTTGAATACATCTATTGATAGTGAGTATGTTATTATATTCATATATTATATTAAAAAAATGACTGTTTTCTAATGCAATTTACAATAATTTTTTAAGTACTTACATAAACAAAAAGAAAAAAAATGGTCAAATGCTATTAGATAATTAATTATTTAATATAAATTTATAAACATATTGATAAAGAGCAATGAAATGACAAGATACTTTGTTAATATATATATAAAATACTCGTCTGATATAGAATCAATTTCTTATGTAAACTACATGGAAGAGACAATAAGAGATAACATGACATAGTATAATAATATTATAAAAATATCCTATTGAAGGTTACATACATTAATTTAGTATGAAGAAGAAGAAGATATTTGAGTAGATTAATTACGAATATATATATTATTTTATGATAAGAATGAAGGTTACATTCTTATATATGTCTGTTCAATCATCAAATGTCTATAAAAAAATTCTTTATTAAGATTTACTTATGATAACAGTAAAAGTATAAAAAAAGATAAGAAATGATAAGGGTGTGGGTGTGAATGTGATTGCTGGTATTTTTTAAAAAGTTACACCCACATTCTTAAGTTCTTTCTTCAATTATATTTCAACGATTCCGATCTAAGCCGCTTTTTTGTGTTTTATCCGAGTTTACAAGAGATGTTGAGCTCGTTAATGCCGGATCCAAGTCATTTTGCTGACAGATACCGTTTCCTGACCATTTATTTTGCCACCAAAATTTTTTCATACCTCAATCTACTAAATCTAGTAGTTTCCAAGGTACACTACAAGAAGGTATAAAACTACTTTTCCGTGACGAAGGATAAACATATAGACAGACAAGAACAACAAATGCAATTCATTCTCACCTTCAAATTATTAATAAAATGTTTTCTTTATCATATGTATGTAAGAAGTTGTTCTATATAATAAAAAACAAGAAAAGTACAAAGATTGAAAGATGAAAGTTGAAAAATGTATACTGATTTGCTCCGCTTAACTGTATTGTTCTTTCAAAATCAAATCGATTATCTTTATCATAAATATGTTTAATATGAATTAATCTTTGTTGATGTGTGTTATAATAAGCATTCATCCAATTTGGTAGATCTCTATCAATGTAATTAATATATGAATATTTTGTTGAATCATTATAGACTGTTAAATATACTTGATTTAACCGATTCAGTTGTTCATTTTCATCTTGATCATTATCCCAACAAACCATAAATTGAATATCAAATTTATAATGTCTATGTAAAAATGCGGTTTGATCAACTGGAATTGTATTTAGATATCCACCCCAAAGTTCAAATTGCAGAGTAATTGAACTATCAGTTGATGTTAATCGAGAAATTAATTGATCAAGACTATCATCACTTACCGGTTGATCATAAAATAAATGTTTGGCCTTAAAATAATATGTTGGGTATGTTAAATTATTGAGTAATAATTCTCGAATATCATCACTAGGATTACTAAGCGACGAGTGTTCGTAAACAAAACTCAACCAGTCTAGTTCAGTTATATTGATTTTAAGTGGAGATGGTAAAGTTGATAAGAATAAGGATACAATTCTATTAAACTCTTCTAATTCGACACCATAATAACTTAATAAAATGTCTACAGTGGCACTTTTTACAGTCAGCAATATAAATATATTATTAGGTAAATTCAATATTTTCTCATTGAATATTAATGATTGATATCGTTGAATTACTAATTTTGTTGCGTTCGCATCCCAAACAGATGTCAACATCATGACAAGTAATGGAGCTTGAACTAATCTAAGTTTAAATTCTGTTACAATAACAAATAAACCTCCACCACCACCACGTAGTGCCCAGTACAAATCGGGTTCATGACTTTCATTTATTGCTAATAGTTCACCTATATATATATATTTGTCAATTAAAATCAACAAAATTACACTGAACTACTCATTTAACTCGAAATAGAAACGTTTAATGAAGACACAGACTACACAAGTAATATATTCTAAACATAGGTCTTTGTTATAGTAGATATATGTCGAGTCTTACTTCGAATTCTGACGAAACTTAGATCGATTCGATTTCTTCTCGCTACAAGATTACTATAGAGTAGTAAGGTTGATCGAAATAATCTCTAAATTTTCATCACCAGCTTGATATTCGAAATGAAGACGAACACACTCGGATCGAATCATATGTAACATGTGTTTCGAAAAACAGAAGATTCTCATTTGTTAAATTGAAATTCAGATGAAAAAGATTTCCCAATGCATCGTATTCAAGTGCTATAGTCATTCTATCTGGATCCTTGCGGTTTAAAAACTGGGTAGTTTTTATTATGCTGTAGTTTTGGTTTCTGTTTATGATAGATGATGTGAGGAAAATATATTTACCTAGACAATAACGGCTTTCATTTCCAAAACATTATCTGCCAATAATCCATGTAATCGGCCGAGAAAACCTTTCCCACCACCAAGTGCCAGACCAGCAAGTCCTACCCATGCACAAGTTCCACCATTAATTGTAAGATTATCATATTGATATGCTGTGTAATGGATTGGATCGAGTCTTGTACCAGCTCCAAACTTACCAGTTCTATCACTTTGATTAATATTAATGTAATTAATTCCTTCTATATTAATAATAATATTGTTGTGCTTTGAGCCTAAACCATGTCCTTCATAACTATGGCCTCCACTTAATGCATTGACAATGTAATTTAATTTTGTTGCACATTTCACCACGTTTTGCACATCGTTACTGTTCATTACATAAACAATGACAGCAGGCAAATGAGGAATTCGACCTCCGCGAATACCCAACAAACTATTAACATCGAAATGATCGCATTTATATTGTGAACTATTTTGATTTTCTAGAGTATTACATGGATAAATAGTATAAACTGAAGATGACAATGATGATGAAAGACACTTTTGTAAATCATTGTTGTTTGTTCTTGCAAAATTATAATTATTATCATCAATTGCTTTAGCGAAGCCAATTTGAAAAACACAGACTAACAAAATCACAGCAATATTCATTATCCAAATATTAAAAAATTTATAAAATTCCGTAAAAGACAAACCTAAAAATGTATATCGATGAAAATAAAGCAATTAACACTGCGATAGAGATTTAAATCTTCATATGTATGAATGAAAATCAAGAAAATCTATACATTTGCTTGATTTCCTAGCACACTTAAGTATATCTTCACATTCTCTTAAATATGCTTATAAACTTCTATATAAGAACATATTTTACAGGTAGAACAAAATTTAAGATTGTCTATTCTTTAATCAATCGTTTAGAAAATGTTTCTTACAAAAATATTCACAATGATAAAACACAACGCAAAAAAAACGAATAAATTTGGAAAAGGTTTATTTTTAATAAAATGAATCGAATAGAATTGTATTTTAGTTTTATTCCCTAGCGAGATTGAAGAGCCACTTTTTTGATCATAAATATAAATGTGAAGGTTGTTGATATATTCTTTAGCAATAATAGTATTTGCTCTATTATATGGATTAATGATAATAGTTTTTATTGTTTTCTGATAAGAAAAATACATAAAATAACTATATCTTTGCTAAAGAATATCAATGAATGTATGTTTCGTCATAAAATGTTTCTTCATAAAATTGAAAAGATGGATTCAATTGTTTTGTTTAAAGAACATTTAATCAACCAATGTTACACAATTATTTGCATACAAGACATAATAAGTAAAAATAATGTCAACATTTGAATGTACCTTAAAATCCTCGTTTATCACATTCTCTTTCTCGTCGAAAAGAGTCCAGCAGTAATAAATTGTTTGTTTGCTTGTTTGTTTGTCTGTCTGCAGGGTCAAAAAAACATGGAAAACCAATTTTCTGGAAAATACATTTCTAGAAGTATTTCGATGTGGGGAGTTCAAATCTGAAGTCTATTGAGTGACCATGGCGAGGGGAGGGGCAAAGGTCAAAAAAACATCGAAAATCTATTTTCCACGGGTTTCAATTGTTTTTTCAGTAAATGTGAAGAGGATGCATTTCTACGAGAAAGAGCTAAGCGAGTCCTCGAACGAGGGTTACTTATATTTTCATCATTCTTTTTACTAAACGAATATTTAAAACAATGAGGATGAGTGTGGGTATTTTTTCAAAAATCTACACCCATACCCTCGCTTGTATATAATATATCTTCACTTAATTATTTCTAACTTTAATTGTTAATACTAGTATCGCATGTTTTAACTATTTCTCTTACTTTAACATTTTTTCCTCTTTTTCTTTTTCTTTTAAAACTTATAACAATAACTAGTAACATTATAATTATAACAACAGCAACAACAACAACGATCATAAATAATAACAAAATAATTAATAACAACATAACTAACGGTTTCATTTTAATTTCTAATATCTTATTATCTTTTTATAGATTTAATTTAATTTAATTTAAATAATAACGTTCACAATGTCATTCCTAATGCTGTGTTCAGTTCGAACACGAAAGCTCGAATCCCCTCTATTATTTCTGACTGAAACAATATTAATTTAAAATAATCTTTGCAGCAGTTCTCTCTTGAGGGTGTGAGTGTCTTTATTAACTCTAAACCCATACACACACCCACGCTCAAAATAGCCGCTTCCTTGCTGAATTGTACGATCTGGGTAATTATGTTACGAACAAAAATCAATTTCAACTTGTTTTTTTCAAATGAGAATTTATCAAAGTTTCGTTTTCAGAACGAAACGATTGTTGCTACCTATTCAGAACAAGGTGGTAGATTCATTTGCGATTTGAATTTTAATAATAAGAACACTGAAAAAATTAGCATAAGTATGGACGATTATTACAAGAAAAATAAAAAGTAAATTTATTAGAAATTAAATTGAAAAATTTTATTAATTTGTTTTAGAAAATAGTCCATTTTAACGATTTAGTTAGCTTTCTAGATGGCAAAATCCGCAACTTTAGAAGAATAATAATCAACCAAATCCTGATGCGACTTTATAGTCGTTTAATATATTTCTTTTTTTTCTCTATCATCGTACATGCCAGTTTATTCATTTTATTTTCTTTGATTTTTTTGTATCTGTTATATGTATATTCAAGCAAAGTAATTCCTATTCTATCTTTATTCACAGAACAACAAAAAAATAAATAAATCACTATTTTTTCTTTTTCTTCTATTTCTTTATTCTGCTCTTAGCTCTTTGTTATGGAAAACCATATGCAGCTAAACAAATATTAAATGTAAATTTATT
>CAJNOI010000062.1:280603-314906 GCA_905250115.1 Adineta steineri | reverse complement strand
GATTGATAATATTTAGTTTCAAATTGTTCTGATCAACAAATGTTGCGTCGCAAGAAACTTCAAAATACAAAACAAGTTGTTTTGAATTAGACATTTGATGTACATGTAAAACTTCTAAATACATAATTAGTATTTCTTTTCAACTAAAGAGAGAAGGATGAAGATTGAATGAGAATTTTTATCAAATTAAATCATAAAGAATCAATAAAAACGTTCTTAAAAAATGATAATGTTGTGACAAAATGAGTTTCAATACTTTATTAACTATAAAAAAAAATGAAGAAGAATCAAACTGTAAAGTTGCGGATTTTGCCATTTAAAAAACTTACTAATGCGTTTAAATGCGCTATTTGTCTAAAACAAATTAATAAATTTTCTCAATTTAATTTCTACTGAATTTACTTGTTTTTGTTCAAATAGTCATTTTTATTAATAATAACTACTTCATTCTGCCTGTTCAAATTCAGTTCTGCTGTAAAACTATCAGCACATTCTGCATAAGTCACAACAACTGCTTCCCCATTCACCCGAAATTTTGCTGAGTTTTCACTACTAGCTACAAGTTGATAGTTATTCTGCTTCATAACATAATTGAATGTTGTTGCATAAATTTGATAGTCGTATTCAAAAGTATTATTATGAACTGTATTCCAAAGATCTTTATGCTGGCACGTTGCTAATGGATTTGACATTTTTTTTTATCTAAAGAAAACAAAGTAAATTTTTATAAATAATATCATCTGGAGATGTTTGATTAATAAACATTTTGTGATTGAGATATGTATGCAAAATAAATTTTGTTTAAATCAAAAGGGAGAAAGCGACTTTTCGGTATTACTAATCCATGAAAAATCCGAAAATCTCAAATCCACCTCTTTCCGCTTAGTTTATATAAAATAAAAAACAATTTTTTACATTTGATTTATAATATGTTGACATTCATTCAATTAATAATACTCATGTTATTAATTCGAAACATGATAGAAATTTCTCATCAATTAAAAGATATGTAAAAGATTACTTTTATTAAAAATTTATTCATCATTCAACTAACCGTATTTATCTTTCATTATCTGTAGATGACCAATTGAGCCAAATTTTTCAAAATATTTGTGGAGTTTTATTCATCTATATTGTGGATTAGTCTACCAACAAATATTTTATTATCTTGAGGGTGTGGAGATGAATCAGTGCACTTATTATTTGGATCAGTCGATGATGATTGTGTGTTGTTGTTGTCTTGATTTACTTCAGACATGTCAAATAACTTTATTTCGAATAGAATCAAACTAATGATGAGGGTGTGTGATAACAAAGTTATTTATACAAAATAAAAAAGAAAATTACTCTACATTTCTCTTCTATATTTTCTAACACAGATAATATCTGTGTTAGAAAAAAATGTAGGACAGGGTGTGGGTGAGTGTGGGTATGAGTATGGGCGTGGATGTGAATGTGATTGCGGGTATTTTTAAAAATCTACACACACACCAACACCCTCACCCACACCCACACCCACACCCACACCCACACCCAATTTATAAAAACATACTTTAGTATTTTTTTTGACAGTGAATGGTCAATTGATGATTTAATATTAACATAGAACGTATGAAATTGATTGAAATGTCTATCAAGTAGTTAGATCTGACGAAAAGTTCTGGCAACATTGAATAAAAATATAAAAAGAAGAGACATTCTAAATATTATTTTATCAAATGATGAGGATCGTTGTCATGATTATTTATATCAAGGCCAATCCTTTCGACACAATTTATTATAAGTTTTGTTGACCTGTTTTTCTAAAAACAACTCTAGCTACCTTGGATATCAAATGAGCTAATTATATTTCATTTGTTTTAAAAATTTAATGAAGTTTTGTTCTCGAATGTCAGTTGCATTCTAGGATTACTAGTAATGTGATATTGATTAATTTTAGATAGGTTAGTCGTAAGTCATCTAATGCTAACTGGCTTATTGAAGATGATTTTCCAAAGACTGTTGTGTATGAAGATAAATTTTAACCAAAGCTTTGTTTAGTATATTTTTCAAATCAAATAATTCTAAGTGTAGATAAAGGCAAGACTGTAGATCACAAGTATTATATTGAAAATAACTTGAAGCCTTTTGTTAATGAAATATGAAAACAAACATGCATAGTTTTTACCATAGGTGGCGGATCGTGAAGACTGGAAATGCTTGGACTGCATCTGAATAAAGCACTATTAGATTTAGCTCTACTCGATTTATGGTAATTGCTGACGAAATGTTTAAGTTTTTAAGATTTGTGGCTCACCTGAGTTTCAAACTTTCCTCGCCCCTACAAACTATTATGATCCTTCATCACGTGTATCCCTCCACTCTTATATTATAATTGTATGTCAACCAATTTATTTCTCACTAATGTTTTATTTTAATAATAATTGACAATATTCAGATTATTTTCGCATAAGGAAAATAGTCCTTTAAATGTTCAGGAAATGTTGATTTCTTATAAAAACATATCAAACTTATTTTCGCACAATTACTTCGTGTTGTATTTCTTCTAAAATTGCGTGTCACTTTTTTCACTAGTCGATAATCCATTTCAACACGAACATTATTTGGTAAGCATGTTTTGGTATCAAACAAAAATTGTTCGTGATAATCTTTATGAGCTTCAGAAAGGTCAAGTTGTACCAGATAAGAATATTCAATGATTGCTGAATCTTGATTTTGATTTTTTGATTTTCCAAATTGTTTATTATTTTGTCGTTTTTTATTAATTACAGTTAATTTTTCCAAGCATGGAAATGATTGAGCGATTTGAAAAAAAAATTCATGTTCAAAAGGACGTTCATCAAATAATGATATTGTACGAACCCGCTTAAATATTCCACCTGGAAAACTATTAGCTATATGTTCGTAATATCTCAATTCATATGGATATGAATATATATGGCATCGACTATACCCTCTTTCATTGAAGTAATCAACAGAAGAAATAATTTGTTTATTTTGAAAATCTTTGAACATTTGTTGAACAAATTCATTAGATGGTAAATTAAATTGATTATAAAAACGAGTTGATGAACAAATATTAAATTTAAATTCGTTTAATAATGACATATGATTGATAATATTTAACTTCAAATTATTACCATCAACAAATGTTTTTGTTGTCGAAACATCAAGAGACAAATCAAGTTTTTCTAGATTCGACATTCGATGTAAAAGTGGTAAAATTAACTCATCATAACACTTTGTTTGCGAGTCGCAATACAGTTTAAACGATCTTAAATTAGGTAGTTTTTCCTGAAAATGAACATAAGTATAATTTATTTGAATAAACTGGAAATTAAGCAAAATAAGCTACCTTATTATTGTTAACTAAATTCGAAGTAATTCTTTCAATATCAGCATGAAATATACAAAGTTGCTTGAAACGTCCATCAAGCAAATAAAGACAATCGCTAAAGTTATTCAGATTAACGTGTAATTCTAATAGAGTCGAAGATATAGCATTTGGAGGTGAGATATCGAAGGATAAATATTGATACCAAATTGAATATGGACCAATATCTAATATTTGTAAATTCGTGAACGTATTAAAGATGTAAGTAAATAAAAGTGGATTTTCATCTGTTATTGTATCTCGTTCTCCATTTGATCGAATATCGATAACAAATAATGAAATTTGATTTTTGTAGGTGGAAATGAAAAGAGATTCGTCTAAAGAACGAAAAGATTAAAAGATCATTGAAAATATTTTATTTATATAGCTTTAATGTATAGCGAAAGAATCAAAATTAAATATCTTACCAGAAAAAAGTTGTAAAGCTCTTTCTATTTCAATATTATACAAAGTAATTTGAGATAAATTAGGATAATTCGTACAACGAAGAATACGTTCCATTGATAACAGTTCAAGATCAAGCCGTTTGACTTTTTCATGAATTTTAGGTAAGATTTGTAAACAAAAACGATCAAGCATCGGATCAGATAATGGATTAGGCAAATACATTAATAAAGGTCTTGCCGTAATCAAATGCTGTGGTACGAAATTTACCAAAGTCAAACGATTCGTGAAAATCGAATCACATACTATTCTGTTTAAACGTATATTGTCACCTATTAAAGAATAAAGTAATGTAATATTGTCCAGTTTCTTAAAAATAATCATAAGAATTTCATCAGGTAAATCATTTAATTGAAGAGATGAATATTCCATGTTCATTTTCAGTTGCCTATTCTTTTTCATCTATAAGTATCGATATTTATATAGACATAAACATGTGTTCTATTTGACCGATTTCGTCAATAAAAAACAATGATATCATTTTTTCCTATACTCTCAATGGACGATAGATAAATTTATGGCTAATAGATAGGGGTAGGACAGTTCATAGTTCCAAGTTCGGATGAACTGGTCAAAAGAACTACCAGTTTAGTTCTATTCAAAGAACTGTTAGTACAGTTCAGTTCTTTTCAAAAGAACTGTTAGTACAGTTCCTAAGAACGGAACTAATATGGAACTGTCCTACCCCTACTAGTAGAATAAGATATTAAAACGATACTACAGCAAATTTAGTCTGCATATGAAGAGGAAATATAATTAAATAAGAAAATAACAAGACGAACAAGTTCATCAACCACTTTATTCTTAATAAATATAATATAGTGAAGCTTTCGAGGCCTTTCATATTGTCATTTTCAACATTAAAGTTATGAAAAAGATTTTTTACATATATACGACGAAGTAGTTTTTTTTTCTTCTTTTTCTCTTCATTTTTGAATATAACCAGTTCATTAGATATTGTGTTATATGGATTTTAGTGTTTGAAAGTTAATAAAGTCTCTTTTATTTACAAACAGTGCACCATCATAAAATATATACCTTGACGGTGGGTGTGAATGTGATCGCGGGAATTTTTAAAAATTTACACCCACGCTCACACGCACACCCTAGAATCTCCATTCATCATACAAAACAAACAGCATCGTCGTGCTTCCATTATGAATTGCATAAAAACAATAGAATAACTAAAAAGAAAAGGTCGTTTGTTTTCCATGAGAAAACTAATGGTTATTTGTTATTCAGCATTTTCTACTATTTTGTTTTACATAAATCAATTCTGTCAAAATATCATCATTCGATTCGAAAATATGATATCAAATATAGATAAATGTTTTCATAGTACTTGCAGACAGAAATCGTCGATTTATTTTTTCAGTTATATAAAATACCAAATGATGTTATACAATTAGATGATTTTTCTTCTTATATAATCTCACAATAGATTATCAACGATAAATTATTATTTCAATATTGCAATTATCTATCCATTTAACACTAATATTAATTATATCATCATCATCATCATTTTCAATATAATTTGTGTCCATCAACAATGATATTTCCTTTTCTTCTTCGGAAAAGAGACAGACTCATCATGCTCAAGAACTTTCACTCTCACGCAAATATAAATGTTATTATGAAACTTAATAATTTTAATAAAAAGTTTTACTCAGTGACTTATAAATTCTATTACAAATTTTATTCATCATATATAATATTTTCTATAATTATATACAAGGACTCGATTTGTACATATTCAACGATTCTATGAAATATATGTATATATTTATTTATTGATGTTAATGTAAATAGAACGATCTCTAAGCTTATGTTGTAGATTATTAGAACCTGGTAACAATGCGAATTTGTTGATTAATATTTTACATATTGAAATAGAATAAAACAAATACACAAAAAAAATCTTTTTATGATTAAAAACAGATGTTTTATATTTTGAGTAATCAAGGACTTTGTTGTTGATAATATTTCGAAGTTTTTATTCGATTTAAATCATCATAAAATGTACTTGAATTATTTAAAGATGAACGACGTTGATAATTTGTTGTTATTGATATTTGTCGAGATGGATGTCGGTTTTTAAATTTAATTAATTTTCGACTTGAATGACATGTCGTATTTGACCAAAAACATAAATGACGTTTATAAAAATGACGGAATGTTGACGAAAGAAAATAAAGTGCAAATGGATTAATACATGAATAAATATAAGTTAATATTAAACCAATAGTTTTATTAATTTGCCAAAAAAGATTCCAATCAGATGAATAAACAAGTACACCAATAAACCTATAATGAGAAAAAAAAGTTTATATTTAAAAATTAAACATATATATATATACCAATATAAATCATGTAACTGTTTTGGTAACCAACATATAAAAAATACAAGACATAAAAAAAGAACAGTTTTAGCAACTTTTTGTCTTGCTTGTAATTGTTTTTTTGTTCGTAAATCTTGTTTTAATGCTGTATGATTATTTGAATTCATTTTTCGATTCATTGTATTTAATTCAATACCTATTGAACGATTATTATTATTATTATTGAAATCATTTTTAACTGAACGTGAAGAAGACTTTGGTAAATAAATAAGATTTCTTGTTTGAAATAAAGTTTTAGCAATAATACTATAAAATATTGAAATAAATATAAATGGCAATAAATAATAGATAATTAAACGTAAAATTTGACGAATAATCATAAATGTATGATTAACAAGTAATGTATGTTCATTTGGACTCCAACAATAAATCAATGTAACTGTTGAATTATCCGGTTGTGCTAAAATTTCTGTTATAATACCTAGAGAAAAATAAATTTATTATTTAAAGAAAACAATATATTTTTGAAAATAAATCGTACCACTATAGATTGTTTCAGGTATAGCAAGACAAGCTGAGAATAACCAGATAAATAGGACAACAATTTTTAATTTATTTGATGGATCATTGGCATGACTTGATAATGGTTTAGCTATGATTTTATAACGATCAGCACTAAGAGCTAATAATGAAAACACAGATACACCGAGTGATAGATTGATTATGAAATTCTCAAAACGACAATAAAATGTTGAAAATGGATAATACTCAAGAGAATATGCAACGGCACCAAATGGTACACAAAAAAGAACGAATAAAAAATCACCAAGTGCTAAACTAACAACAAGTAGATTTGGTACTGTACGTAAATTTTTTTGACGAAATACAATAACTAAATTAGAATTAATTAATTATTTTTATTTAATTAAAAAAATTTATACATACATATTAAAAGACCATTTCCAACAAGACCAATAACATAGACAAGAGAGAAAAGAATTAATACTATAATACGATAAAGTATTTGCATTATTTACAAAATCTAAAAAAAAAATAAAATTTCTATTGATTAAATTATATGTATTTATTTAGATGATGTTAATATTCATAAAGTTTTAGTCACTTATAATAATGGTAGATAGAGTATTAATAGGGAGGATCCAGACTCTGAGTTTGTTGTTGTTTTGTTCTCTTTTCCTTTCCCTTTTTATAATGCAATCCTTCTTTTTTTTTTGTCTCATTTCCTTTCGTGTGGAAGTATATATCTATTAAATGGATTGGTTTATAATCAATCTAGACAATATTACTATTCATTCTCGAATCAAACCTAACTTGTTCTCCTTTATATAAGTCTAGATTGCGTGTCACGAATACTCCAGCAGATGGTTAAATCTATCAAATATATTGTCTAAAATTAGTCTATTCCATTGACAAGAACATAAATGAATGTATAAATTTAACTAAATAAATACAATTCGATTAAAAAAAACATTTATTTATTATTAAAAACAAGAAGAAGATGATTAGTAAAATTCATTAATATCAGATAAATGATAAGTCTGATCATTCTAGTACATAATCTTTATTATTCAATAATCCTTTCTCTTATTTAAATTTGTTATTTTGTATTCGTATCAGAAAGAAAATTCTACGACTTACGTATTTTGACCTTGATTGAATATTAATTCTGATATTGATAAAGCAAAATAATCCATGAATTTAATTTATTTCTACAATAAAATTCAATTCAAAAGAATTGTGATTAAAATATTAATATATGTGTAATAATGAAAATCTCTAAAGATAAGCATAGCATGTTATCATTAAGTTGATTTGAGAAAAACAATTTTTTCTTATATAACTAAATGGATAGAAAATCTTCATTAAAGATTCCCATTTGGGACAGTTTAGTAATAGCCTAAGTGCTTTTCAGCTCGGAATAAATTTTAACTTATCACAAATCAACATATTTATTATATAGACAATAAAAGAATAGTAGTAAAATTTTCATTACTTGTCACTCTAACAAACGAATATTTGTTGTGATAAAAATTGTAAAGGTTTATCACATCTATGAACAATTAATAATAATACTAGATAGAATGAATTTTATCCAATAAATCAAAAACTATAATAATGTTTGTAAGATACTTATTATAGAAATCAAATAGCGAATAATAAAACTTAAATAATTCAATGAAAATAGTAAAAAGAATAATTTATATTGTTATACTATATTATAAATAAATCGTTTATTTTGATGTTAAATTTTAAAAAAAATATAAATTATTAAGTGATGTTAAATGAGTAGAAAAAAAATCACTATCGTTTATACAAGAAAGGTATATTGATATTACTGAGAGGAAAATAATTTTTAAAAAATTATATAAAAAGGATTATTTTTGTTTTAGTTGGTAATTCGTTTGTTTAATTCAACTGTTTTGGTATCACTAACAACACCAGTAACTGATAATTGCCATGAACCGATGGCTAATGGAGCACCTTTGTAAGAACTAACACTAAGTTCAGTAAGTTTTTCTAAAAGAAATTTTTAAATAAATAAATAAGTCAATTTAAGAAAATAAAATACATACTACGATCAGTTAAGACGACTGATAAATCAACATTTAAGTTAAGACCTGTATGAATATTAACTGCACCACCACTTTCATATAAGACTTGATTTTTACAATTTTTAACGACGGCACGGACTGATAATGATTGATAATGAATAAATAATTCAGTATCAAGTTCAATACGGAAATCTCGTGAACCTTTAATGTCAAAACGTATTTTGGTTGTATGTACGACCTTTGTTGTTGTACGATCAAGAATTTCAACATGAACATCGAAATCACCTTCGACAGTTTCATCTGAATTCATTGTTACAATTTTGCCAATAAGAAGTGTTGGTAAATCAACAATTAAGTTAATATTCCATTCACCACCTGGTGTAATTTGAAGTAAAGCTCGACGTGGCATACTCATGATAATAGCATCATGATAGATAATATCAGCTTGAAGATAAAGTGGTTTTTTACTTTGAAGAATGATTGAATCAATATTCATTGTAAATTCATAGATACTGTTTGTTGAAGCTTGAAGAAAAACTTCACTATAGATAAGTGGTTTTTCATGACTAACATCATCAGTTATATATAAATGTAATGTTGAATCAGTTGGTAAAATAAGTGCACTACCAGTTGATGTAACTTGACCAGTAATTGGAATTTGTGGTGTTTTTGATAATGTTAAGACAATTGTTGCTTCATTACGTGGTGAGAAAGCAAATACTTGACTTGCTGGAATAACAACTACATCACGAACTGTATATCGAACAAGGAAGTAATAAACTGCATTGATATCAATTTTATTTAATGGTAAATTCATTGTGAAATTAACTGGTAAAGTATGACCTTCAACTTTAATACGAATTTCATCAATAACACTTGGATTTGATACTACTGGTGATGAACTAAGTTGAACAATAATTTCACTTCTTTCAGGTAATGCTGCTGTAAAGTCGTTGATATAAACAAGACCGTTAACTACTTGAAATGTTTTGAAATTACGTACTGGAATACGGATATCAGTAACTAAGCCACTTTGTGGGTTTAATATAAGTACACTACCAGCTGGTTTGTATTCTAATAAACCACGTCCATTTTCAATAGCTGTTTGTAAACGATAGACACGATCAGCATGAAGACGACCGAAATCTAATTGTATTTCGAAACGAACTGGAAAATCATTTTCTAAATGAATTTTGAATGTTTGAACAACAGCTTTTTCCATATCAGTAATTGTATCATCAAGTAAATAGAGAGTAGCATAAGATGATGATGACCATTGTGCTGGACGATTGTCAACATCGAAGATAACACCACGAACTAAATTAAGTGATAATACTGGTAATTGAATAACAAGTGGTGGTGGTTGATTATTTGAGATAAATAAACTTTTTGATACATGTGTAATAATACCATGAACTTCAATCATCATAACTAAATAATAATTTCGTCCATGTTCGATAGCTGTAGCTGGTACTTTAATTAAGAAATCATGGAAATCAACATCGATTTTATCAACACGCATAGCGACAATTGGTTTTGTTGGTGTTTCTGGACTTTCAGTTACAAAAATTTGAGCTGAACTTCCTGGCATATAACTTAATAATTGATTTGATGATGCATGAAGACGAACTCGACTGTAATAAAGAAGATCATCAACTGGAATACTTAATCGTGAAAATTCATCAAGAAGTGGAATTGGTTGTATAGTAGCCATATAAGCTTCATTTGTTTCATCATAAAGAACTGCACGAACTTCGTATTTTTTCGATGCATCAAATGATACTGCTTGACTAACATTAACTTGAAATACTTGTGGAAGTGTTACAATTTCTGGTAATTTAAAAACAATATCATCTTCTATTGGTGTGCCCAATTCATGAAAGTGAATTTTAAGTACTGAATTTGGTTGAATATAGAATGTATTTGGCATGGCACGTGAAACGAAACCTTTAATAATAAATGGATATGGAATAACAGTAAAGATAAGTTGTGGTGTAATAAGAACTTTTTGTTCATTGATAACCCAGACTGGCTTCAATGTAATCATACGACGAACACCACTTTCAATAATGTAAGGAACTGCGTAATATTTCATATCTGATTCTAACATTTGATGATTAACTAAGAGTGAAAATGGAATTGGAAACATAGCTGGTACATCAGTAATTGTTAATTGAGCAACAGCATCTTTTGATGAAAAATTTTTGTCAAGTAAAGTTTTTTCAGAGACAATAAGAATTTGAAATGTTGTTCCTGATTGAATATATTTTTCACCGAATCGACCACGAAATAAACCAGTAATTTCAATACCACTTGGACGAACATAAACATCAAGTTTTTGCACAAGACGGTTTGTTCCTTGTAAAAGAATTTGACTTGTACCAGCTGGAAGGAATGTATCCATACGTTGATAAACATTAGTAATATAAACGAAGAAATATAATGTAATGTCAGAACGTTCAAGAAGACCAAGTTGTTTATCTGGTAAATCAATATCAATATCGAATGTAAGTGGAAAGTTATCAACTTTATATTCAACTGGAAATTTGGCAAATGCTAATTTAGGATCAGTTGTTTTTAATGTTGAAACATAAAGCATAACATGGCTTCCCTTTGCAAGATAATCACGAGCAAATGGTAAACGTGATTCAACTAATGGACGGCTGCCATGAATTAAACGTGCACCATCGAGATCATATTGAACTGAATCAACAGCTGCTGGACGATATTTAACGAGAAGAATGTTACCACTGACATGGATACTCTTTTCAGATACTCGAGCAAGCTAATATTAAAAAATAAAATATATATGATTCATGTTGAAAAGAAAAAGTTTTACTACGTACATCGCCAGTTGATAATTTTAATCCAGTTTTTCGAGATGTTTCGTGCTTGGTTACGGTAACATCAACTTTGGGTTCGACATCTTCGGTTTTAACAAATTTACTGTCAACTTCATTTGAATCAACACGTTCTTTGTCATCTACTTCCTTATGTTCACTTGTTTCATCGACTTCTTTTTCGGTATCAGATTTGACATCTTCTTCAGATTCACGTTCCTTTTCGGCACCAGGTGTGACACGTTCTTCAGATTCACGTTCCTTTTTTCCGTCAAGTGATGATTCTTCTTCATGTACTTCTGTAACTTTTGTAACTTTTTTTTTACGTAAACCTTTGTTTGATTGGATGTCATCACGTTGAAGTGTATCTGCGTTAACATTTTCATCACGTGGGGTTGTAGTAGATGTGATTTCTACTGGTACGACTGGAGCAGGTTTGGTTTCTTCAGTTCGAACTGTTTCAGTCTTGGTTTTTTCAATACGTCGGAGTGCTTCTGGTTTGATATTTTCATCACGTCGGAGTGCTTCTGGTTTGATATTTTCATCACGTGTGATTGCAACAGGTGTGGTTTCTACTGGTACGACTGGAGCAGGTTTGGTTTCTTCAGTTCGAACAGTTTCAGTCTTGGTTTTTTCAACACGTCGGAGTGCTTCTGGTTTGATATTTTCATCACGTGGAATTTCAACAGTTACGGTTTCGTCAGTTCGGAGTGTATCAGTTTTGATATCATCATGTCGGAGTGTATCAGATTTGGTATCATCACGAATGATTGTTTCAGGTTTGATTTCTTCACGTCGGAATGTAGTAGTCTTGTTTTCTTCACGTATAATTGTGCCTGGTCTAACTTTTTCACCAGTTACTGTTCCATCAAGACCATCTTTTCGTTCATCGGTTTTTTCGTTCAACGATTGACCAAATACATTGGCTGATGCTACAAGCACCAACAATGCAATAAATAAACCAGTTTTCATTTTTGTTTATTTTCTCCTAAATAAAATAAAATATAATATTATATGTCAAAAAAAAAGATTACTGTTTAATTTACCTCTCAAGAGAATTTGAATCGGTTAAAATTGTTAATAAATAATAATTACTAAAGATTAGGTTTATGTATACCTTTCTTGAATAACTAGAAACATTGTGACACTATCTATTTATACATGTCTACAAAACATATCGGCCGACGTATTCATAATATCATCATCATCTTTTCATTGTTTACAACAAAGAACAACGAATGATATCACTCTCTTTTCTTTGTACACGCATTTACATAGACAGTAGGTCATATTGTCCTGTCGGACGTGCTTATGTGAACATTAAGAATATAGACAAAATTTATCCATTTCTTTCAAAATTTATTTTGTACAGAAACAATGATTCATACAAATAGCGTGCATATATCTGGATAATACTGTTCGAACTGGACTGAAATATTATAGTACCATACAGTCAATGTGTCTATAGTTGTATACAATTTACACATGTATTCAAATCAAACTGATTCAGACGGTATTCTTTTTCTCAAATGTATTTTATTTATAATTATTAACTAGGATTTCAAAATGAAGAAAATATTTGCAATGTTAAAAATGCATTCTCGATATTTCTATAATATATAATCTTTAATTAAGAATAAGAAGATAATTATTGATTTTTACTTGTTATATCGATGACAATGCAATAAATTATAATTTGTAGACAAAAGAATTTCAAAAAAAAAATAAGTCAATTTTTCGAATATAATGTTTGATAATAATTCGATAGAATTGCTATATTATGTTTAGGTGGAGAATTTTTTTCTTGACGTAATTGTTTTGTTGATTGCTGCTTAAGTGCTGGTAAACGATATGGCACAAGACCACTTTCATTGTCTTCTGTAGATACATCTGTTATAAATTCTTCATTTTGATTTAATTCAATTAATATTCGTCCTAATTGATCATCCGATGGTGTTGGTGGTGGAGCATGATGATATTGAAAATGTATTAATGTTTCATCTTGTAATAATGTTAATAGTTCAGGTTTTGTACGATTAGTTGTTATGACGGGTAAATCAATTGGCGGAGTATTTGACATAAGAGAACAATAAATAGATTTACGATAGGATGGACGTTTAAGTTTTCGTTGATTTCGATTCTCATCTTTAGTTATTGGTGGTAAAATAGGTCTATTGCATGGTTGATATTTAATTTGTTTTGTAAGCGGGGATATCAAATGTCGAGAAGAATAGACATTAAATGAAAGAGTCTTTAAACTTTCTTTTGTTGATGCAGATCGATCTCGAAACAATCGTTGATAATTTGTTTTGTCAGTAATATGTGCTTGTGTCATTGACGTCATCAATTTTCGAAAAGATTCTTATTTTTTTATAAAATGCAAATAGAAATTTAACAGACGGGTTAAACCATTTTCTTTTTATTTTCATTCAAAAAAATATGAAGAGAAAAAAGAAGAACGAGTAAAAAAAATGTTCTTTTTTAAAATACGAAGAAAACATATTACGAACATCAACAAGATATTTAGTCTTGAAATTGACGTATGTCGATTGATGAAATAAAACCATACAAGTGTAAATAATAATATTTCTTCATTTAATCTTTTAAAAGAGACATATATTACATTGATGTTAGATTATATAAAATTGATTAATCAGTAATACTAGTAGAGTATCGTTTCAAAAATGCATTCATGTGTTTTTTTCTCTAAGCCTGAGTCATTCTCAGATTTTTGTGTCGTTATACACGAAAATTCTTTCGTAATTATATAAAACTATTAAGCAATTGAATATAACAGAAAATTCAAAGTTTCAATTTTTTTTTTATGTAGTTTGTTATTTTTTAAAATCGAGTGGTTATTACAACCTTTACATTGATTGAATCACAACAAAATATTATATATTAGACTATTGAGAAAACTAATAGTAAATATTAATTATCCGATAGAATTCATTATATTAACTAGTAATATTAAGAAAGTTCATATTGATATGAACAGGATTGCTTATTAGAAAGCAAGATAGTATAAGATTAACAGATGAATATTTATTGAAGTTCAATATTTGCTTCAAATGGTATTCGATGTTCTGGAACAATTTTTTTTCAACACATATTTTACTTGATGATGATATCGTGAGAATACTATCATATAGGCATAAAAACTAATCTAAATTTTGTTGTATATAAAATAAATTCCACTGTTAAATATAAAGTATATTGATTCATGCGAAAGCATTTGAGATAAGTGAAAACAGTAATATTGAAAGTATTGCTAATGAATCAAAATGTGAATGTAATAATATCAGCATATAATGAATATTTTGAAATAAATTCTAGAACTACTATTGATGACATTATGAAAACTAGACACGTCTTGATCGGAATACTATTCACTTTTTTCACTTTTATTTTTTTTGCATACCTGTAATCTGATATTAAAAATTGAGAGTAAAAACCACTTTCTTTCAGCTAGTTTTCTATATTGTATTCAAACGTTGTACTTTAACCCTCAGTTACTGTTGTGGGGTCCGCGTGGATCCACTTTACAGATTTTCGTCTCGCACTACATAACTATTTACTGTTTCGAGTCATTTGTTTTATGTAATCTCTAGTCATTAGTAAATGTACAATATCCATATAAAAAATCATGCTTAGATCTAAGAGAGAAAAAATACGAATACGGGTCCACGCGGACCTCAGGATACCAACGATGATTTATATATGATTTTTCGCTTTTTTATAACTGCCATCTGTTACGTATCGATTTATTTTCATAATTAAATACGTTCTAATTCGTTTGCACGTCTATCTTTCATAATAGTGACTCACATTTTCTTTATAAATCGTTAAATTTTCACTATCTTTGGATAAAAACTAGTATGAGTCAATCCTTTTTCTTCGCGTCGTGCGTTCTTATATTGACTCTATAAGAAACGATAAATAGGTCTCTAGGAAGAAAAGTATTTGGAAATTTATAATATATAAATATATACCTTACGTAAAGCAGAACCATCATTTTTTGTAATTTTTATAGGGATGAGACCACGCGGACCCCAGGATACTGTTGAAGTTAGAAAATGAGGACGGTAATCGAAAGTTAACAAAAGAAAACGAACTATTTGTAATTTATAATATAAATAGATGTAGTTTTGCATATGTTACCAATATGCTTATATTAACTATCGACGCATCTCGTAAGGTTATGCATAATAGTACAAATGCAAAACAAACAAAAAAAATGAGATTATAAGAAATTTTGTAGAATTAATTACTAGAGAGAGTAAGGAGATAGATGCCAGATGGACTAAAGTCGAACTTAATATACACATCCTTGTTGGTCTTTATTTGACAGATCATGAGATCTGAGTACCAGATTTTCAATCAAAACAACTATCGATATATGACTCAGCTCGTACTGAAATATTTTGTTCTCACAAATGAAGTAATATCAATAACGAAGAGATTATCTATACTCCATTGAGTATAGTCAATTAAATTTGTTTATCTATATTTATATGATTGTGATACTTGATATGTTATTTATGTGAACGTAGTAAAGAAAGATGACTCGCAATTTATGACATTTTTTTATATCAGTAACAAGATACAAATTAAGAATGCCATGTAGTTTAATCTTAGCTAGTTAATTGATTATATTAATATTATTTTGAGTTTTCTTTAAAAATAAAGTAATTAATCATAAACAACAGTATGAACAATAACATCATTTGTCCTTAGAACTTCAATGGAATTATTAGTCTTATCTCGTTCCACAAATGGATAAACATTCTTTAGATCTTCACAACTTGCTTCAATTTCTTCTTGACTACGTTCAGTTTTATGATTCCAGTAATGTCCTTTACAAGTAATGTTTTCATATTGTAAGCTAATAAGATATTGTGTTTGATGTGGTGCAGGTAACCATAGTTCTCCAAATGGTCTCATAACTACTGGAAAAACATACTTGTTATCAATTGTTTGCTCAGGAGAATCTGTTCTCCAGAAATGTGTTTCATTTGTTTTATAAAACCAAATATCGAGAAATGGAAAATTCCATGAGAATTCACCAGCTGATGGTGTGTGATCAAAAAAGATTTTATAATACATTTCTTTAGGTTTTGTTGGTTTGATTAGCTGATATCTAACTAATGTATTTTTCATTTGCTTTAATACTAAAGAAAAACGAGGTATTGCTTCATGAGGTATCAATAAATCTACATCATCATCCCATGGAATAATATCATGATGTACCCATGACCCTAATAATGTTCCACCAATCATAAAGAATGTGATCTGATGCTTTCGACAAAGTCGTTCGAAAACTGTCAATAAATGCATCAGTAACATATGTTCACATCGAGTCAAACGGCGAGGAAGAAGAGGTGATGATTTCCATTGTGAATAACGATAAGGTAAACGATGAAGTCTTGTTGAGTTTGATAAAGGAGAGCGAAGTTGAGGAGATAGTGGAGAATGTTTTTCATTATCTAAACGTTGAGCCATTTCTAGACACCAAACGGAAGTATCATCAAAAGAAGTTTTTGCATCTTCTATATTATTTGAGACATTGTAAAAATGTACAGGTAAATATATTGAATCTTGAGAACGTTGCAAAGATTTAATTGATATTAGTATAGAAATGTTGATATAAACGACAAAAATTATTCCAGCTACAACACCCACTTTGTGTATTGTTCTTGGTCGATGAAACATTGTGACTTTGTGTTTGCAAAAAAGTGCAGTACATAATAAAGGTAGCAACTGGTTGGATCGTTAGTACTACGCTAAAGTCATTAAATCATTTTTATATGACGCGGAATATCTTTGATTGAATATTGATAATTGAGAAAATCTAATTGGTAAATATGTGCTATGTTTTGCTTTAACTCAAGTATCATCTGATATTGTTAACAAAAAGATCACAAGAATTTTTTATTATTCATTTATCTATTTATTCGATATCCGTCGAAGAAATTCTATTTAAATAATGAATTAAATAATAAAAGTACATATTCATGTACTGTTGATAAAGACAATCATACGATGATTAACCTTTTTTCAGTCAGCTGTTGTCATTTGAAAATATAATCAAGAAATTCAATCCAGTTAAAAAATAGAGGTGTCTAAGTTTACCAATGTTTTATTGAATAAGTAATTTTAACCAGATGCTACATGTACTTTAACGAGAAAAATCTATTTATAAATTATCTGTCTGAAATTTTATTCAAAGCAAGTTTTGATAAATCTCAGAATCAGTACTGGTTGGTAGTTCAATGAAACTCGATTATGTGAGAAGTCTATTATCAGCTATCAAGTTTTAGAAATTAAAAATGAACTAACTATCTTCCAATTAATATTATATGATACAGTTTTAATTCGTTGAGTGTGTCTGAAGTCTTCAACAAATTCAAGCGGAGTATCAAGTTACTTTTTTATTTACGATTGTAAGTTGACAACAAGATGTAGTTTATTTATAACAATAAAGAGAAGCTTCTCTACTGTATAATTGTAAGAACGTTTTTTTTTCTTTCTACGATAGTTGAGATAAATCATGACATAAAAGATGAGTAATTGTCAACCGATCGATATGAAACCTTCATATAATGAACATTTTCTTTATTGAATACTTTATGTAGAATTTTATTGATATTAACTAACAGAGGTTTTATTGACCTCATTCTAGATGTCAATCCGACATAAGGATATTAACCGTCTACCACATTTATATGCATCTTTATATTCATTTTATTATAGAACATATAAAAATAAGTGTGTAGTTATTACAAATGATTTTATGTACTTTGATTTCAGGATCTATTTTTTCTTTTGTTACGAATGCCTGATAATATAGTTATCAATTTGATTATAATAATTTTTTAATATATCAAGATAACGATTTAAACAATAACCTTCCGAAAGATTTGTTTTTATTTGTGAAGTGGTATGATATATGATACATATAAAAGAACGTTTCTTATCTTTGCTTGTCTTTTATTTGACATCTATTTTCACCAATATATATTGTTCATTCATACTTTATTACAAATTTCGAAACAGATTGTTGAAAATATATTTAATAAATTAATTTTTACTATCTCAATGTAATTTTTTCAACTAAAATTTTATGAATCTTGATTGGTAATTCAAAATTATCCAATCATGTTACTCCAAGTCTTTACAGGCCATCGTCTTTATAAAATATACAATACGAAGCATATTATTCTGTTAGATTGCTTTTTTTACTTCCATTTATAGCTGAAAGACAAAATGCATTCAATACTATTTATAAGTTGTTTTGTTGTTTTAATAACATTTGCAACGTCAAGTGATGTACATGTTTGGACCGATAGTGATTTTGAAAGTAAAGTTAAAGAACATGACATATTACTTGCGGAATTTTATGCACCATGGTGTGGACATTGTAAGTTCAAGTTTTTTTTTTTGGGGAAAATATTCTTTACGATATTTTCTGTTCTAGGCAAACGACTTGCACCAGAATATGAAAAAGCTGCAACAGCATTAGCAAAGAATGACCCACCTGTTGCTCTTGTTAAAGTAATAATAAAATATTCCATGAATAGATAAACACAACATATTTTTGCTCTTAGGTTGATTGTACTGTTGAAACCAAAACTTGTACTAAATATGGTGTTAGTGGTTATCCAAGTATGTTATATATTCTTCTTTATACTATTATTTTTTATGCATATATGTTTTATAACACATAGCTTTAAAAATCTTTAAAAATGGTGCAGTAGCTGAAGAATACAATGGTCCACGAGAAGCTGGTAAATATTTAATAGGAGACAAATATTTCCTAATAAGTATATTCTTTTTTAGATGGTATTGTTGCAACAATGCGATCAAAAGCGGGTCCATCATATCGTGTACTTAACACATTAGGTGATTATGAAAAATTCTTAGAACATAATGATCATAGTATTATTGGTATGTGAATATAAAAATTAAAAATGAATTATTTTGAATGTATTATTTTAAAAACTAGGTTATTTCGATAGTGAAACTCAAACATTAAAAGATGATCTTGTTAAAGTTTCTAATCAATTATCGGAAAAATTTCGTTTTGCTTATACAACAGCAAAAGATATTCTTGAAAAAGCTGGACATTCAAAGTATAGTTTTTTGACTTCATATTAAAAATGAATTAATAATTTTTATTTATAGTAAAATTGTTGTTCATCAACCTAAACGATTACACTCGAAATTTGAAGATGCTTTTTCAGTTGTTGAAGGTGTTGGTGATAAAATTAAAACATTTATTCAAGACAAAATGTAAGTCTTATTATTTAACATAACGATGGGTGACGGTGCACATGTAAAATCCCTCGAAAGGAAATTATTTACTTCATTTCTCTTTCTAGTTACGGTCTTGTCGGTCATCGAATTCCCTCTAATGCTGCTGATTTTACTAAACCAACAGTAGTTGTTTATTATAATGTTGATTATACTCGTGATACAAAAGGTACAAATTATGTACGTAATCGTATCTTAAAAGTCGCTAAAAAATTAGCCGATGAAAATGTTAATGTACGATTTGCTATTAGTAATCTTGATGAGTTTCGTCAAGAATTAACTCAATTTGGTGTAAGTGAAGCTAAAAAAGATGCAAAATATGTACTTGCTCGTGGTGCTAAAGATGAAAAATATAGAATGTCAGAAGACTTCAGGTTTGAATGAAAATTTTCTTCTATACAACATAAAAATACTGTTTCTTTTTTCTTCCTCCAATAGTTATGAAGCTCTTGAAGAATTCGCTCGTAAATTAGTTAAAGGTGATATTGAACCATATTTAAAATCAGCAGCAGTTCCTGAACAAACTGAAGATGTTAAAGTTGTTGTTGCAAAGAATTTCGATGAAATAGTTAATGATAATAGTAAAGACGTTCTCATTGAATTCTATGCACCATGGTAAATATATCATTTTTATATTTAAATAAGAAATTATAATTGTTTTTTTTTGTTTAGGTGTGGTCACTGGTAAGGATGACAGATTCTTTTTTCATTACAACTTTTTATTATTTTTAGTAAATCACTTGCACCTAAATATGATGAATTAGCTAAGACATTAAGCAAAGAAAGTGATATTGTTATGTAAGATAATATAATATTTTGATTTAAATATATAGCAAAATGTTTTTGTTATAATTCTTTAGTGCTAAAATGGATGCAACTGAAAATGATGTTCCAAGTCTATATAATGTTCGAGGATTTCCAACAATATTTTTTGCACCTAAAAATGATAAAAATAATCCAAGAAAATATGAAGTAGGATTGTTTTTGAAATAATATTATCAAATTTGTTTTTTCTTCTTCTTATTCTAGGGTGCACGTGAAGTCGATGATTTCATTAAATATATAGCTAAAGAAGCTACAGATGCTCTTCATGGTTATGAACGTGATGGTTCAAAGAAGAAAACTGCCGGTGATGAACTCTAAAAATAACATAGAATAATTTTTTTCTTTTTGCTTTTGTTATGATTATATTCACGTTTTTATTTATTCCATCTGTTATAATTAAAAGTGTCTGTTCTTTTTATTTGATTATTGTTTTTATGCTCAATGATAAACTATAAACATACTAATCAGCCAATAAGAAATTCCGTTATTTTAAACCATGAATGAAAGACTATTACATTGATATTGACACATAGTAATAGCTGATAAAACTTTTCTCTATTGAATTATGATATTTACAGTAAATTAAGTACCGCAATTGCTCGATTGGTATACCAAACTTTCAAGGTAGTTTTCGCATGTCAAAAATATAACTACTGATGATATTAGTCTTCAAAATCAAGATTCATGCTGTTTTCTAGGATCAGTCTTGTATTAATTTAATGTATGTGTCATCTGTTTTGCGACTATTACTATTAAATCATTTGTTACATAGTGCGATGTTTCTCATGGAAATAATTAGAATAGAAAGTTTTAATTTTCTTTGTTGCCCCATGATACTCGCTTTTCTTCGAATGACTTGTTAATTATTAGTTCGGACTGGGTTTTAGATTCTGAAATAGCATATCAATGAGTAAGCATGGTACAAGACTTACACGAAATGATAACATGATCATATAACTTCCATTTTACTCCAAATTTGTATATCTACTCCATCATCGAAAGAGTTCACCATCAAATGACATGTACGCTATTCGAAAACTTCGGTCGTCTCCGTGTATAAACCAACACAGAGATGAGAAAAAGTTAGAAATCTCGTTCACCTATCTTACATATCCTACCTGTAACATATCAAACAAAACTGACATTTGAATAATAATCAAGAGACATACTCATGAAATAAATTTCATAGTACAGTCCTATAGTTTACTGTTTCGAGATATCTTCATCAATTAAAATAATTGTTAAATGCATTATTTATAACACTTCTAAAGAATATACAGATACAAAAATGAGTTGTTCTTGATTTTATTTACAAAATTTGAAAACAAATTCAATGAATAGTTTCATCATTGTTTATAAAAATTCGGAATAAAACTACTGCCTGTTATTGACGGTGCCGGTGATGATCGATCGTCATCTACTTCATCGAATGAATCAAGTCTATTTGTATATCGATCTTGAATAGTATATATTCGATTTGGAAGTTCAACATCAAGAATTTTTGGTTGTAAACGAAATATTCGTCGAAAAAGAAAAACTGTTTGTTGTCGAAATAAAGTTGAATTATAATAATATAAATAAAAATTTAAAGCTAATGATATATATGATGGTAATCGAAGAATATCAAATGCAAATGCAACATTATCATATAGTTCATTTGTATCATATGATAATGAAATATAAGGATATATAACAGCTAGAATTGTTATTGGAAGATTACAAACAATTAATGAAATTGAACAAACTAAAAGTAATGTTATTAATGATCGATCAAGATTACGTTTACGTAATTTTAAACGTCTTTTATATTGATCATGAATTATTAATATATTACATATTGTAACAATAATAAAAGGTAATAATGCATATGTTGCTAAATCAATCCATGGCCAAATATTTTTAAAGAAAAACATATAATTCGGATGATTAGGATTTGGATCACAATGATCTGCTGCATCATCTGTAAAATCACCAATAAAAACTGTTAATAAATGAAAATTTTTTAGAATAAAAATAAATATGATAACACATGATATAATAATTGCTAATTTTCTTGTTGCATACATTCGTGCTTTTATTGGAAATTTAACTTTAAGATAACGATCAACTGATATAGCTACAACCATCCATGAAGCCATATCCATTGACATATATAAAAAGAAATTTCTTACACGACAATAATTAGCATTACGTACTTGAACATGATAACCAATTGTTAAACAATGATGTAAACCACCAATTAATGCTGTTGAATCAAAAATAGCAAGTAAAAGAAAATAAATTCCACATGAAGTATAACTAAGTTTTGTTATAGAAAAAATAATTGATGAAAATAAATTACCAATAAGACCAAAAAGAAATATAATTGGAAATAGAATAGCATAGGTATAATGACTAATTTGTTCAAGTTCATTATGTTTAATACCTATTGACCTTGGTGATAAGTCCGTAGTATTCATTCTTTTATATTTTGTCGTCTATCAAATTGATAAAATGAATAAAAAAGGAACAACGAAGTATGCAGAAAGTGTGTAACCTAATGATAAGGGTTATCAGCATTGAAAGTAATTGTAGTTGAAGAGAATACAAAAGAAAAAGACAATCATTCGTGAATCATTCATGTCTGATTCCAATAGGAGTCTACAACTTTTTTTTATATATTTTGACAGAGGCGGAAGTCAGGTGTTAGAGCAGGGCAGGCGTAACCCTAGCTTTTCTGTTTCGAAGATTGAATAAAATAAACTTTTTAGAAGCAGGGTGGTATAAACCTCTTTTTTCCTATTAGTTTTCGGAAGCAGGGAGGAAGGTTTACACCCTACGCGCCCCCCTTTTATTTACGCTCCTGTTATTTCCAATATTCAATCGATAATTTAAATGTCTTTGTTGTTGCAAGATATTAATAAAAATTATTTTTGGATGATACTTTTTTCTTTATTACGTAACTGAAATATATATCTAAGTTTCAAATTTGAAGGGGTGAGTGTCAGTAAAGAAGTGACATTCACACCCTCAAGAATATACACTCACTAATAATGTTCCTAATTATCGTAAGAAATCCTAAGTCAATTGAGTAGATCATTAGCATATGTATAACAATCATATCTCAAATAACATTTTTCTAACATCTCGTTTACCCTTAAGGTACTTTTCTTCGATATCTTATCTATTCTATATATATCATATACTATAAACAGTAGTTTATCCATTGAATATTAGATAAAAATTATCAACTTATTCTTTATGTAATAGTATAGTAAAATATAGTTGAAACAATAGAAAATGATTATACGTTTTTTCTAGTCATCAAATCCATACTAAAATACCATTACGCATGTTAACATTTCTTGTAATAATATACGTTGATGGTAAATAATCTTTTAACCATTGAATATGTTTATCATTATTTTCATCTTTTACTACAACTTTCAATATGCGAAGATTATTCATATGTTGAACAAGAATAACTATACTTTCACAGTTTTTGACTACAATCGAAAGAACTTGACATTGGAGACCTAATGGTGAATCAGCTAATGTAATACATTCTTCTTCATTGAAATAATAGTTACATTCGTGTAAATGAAGTTCACGAACAGTTGAATTTGTATATTTAAATAATGCTGTTTGTAAAGGTAATGAATCATCTTGACTAATTATTAATGTTTCAAGATGACATGCTCGATCAAGTAAAATTTGTACTTGAGATTGTAAAGTATCATTATGAAATTTTATGGAAAGCCATCTCAATTGTTTTAAAGTTGGAACAATAGACCAGAATTGTTCATTGATAGGAAGTTTCATATACAGAAATTCAATGTGAGACAAACAGATAGAAGAAGGAATTGTTGTATCGAAAAAGTTTTCATCATAGATACTAATCATTTGATTACAGAATTCTTCTATATTATCGTTTGGATATGTTGATTTGTAAAAATCAGGTATTGATTCTGCATTATAATCAGTTGCTGTATTACGTGAAGTACAAAGTTGAATCAATGGATCCGATGCCCAACATCGAATAAACCATCGATGTTCATCAATCCAAAATGAACTTCGAAATGAATCGAATAAATTATCGGCTTCCTCCTGTATATACGTAGAGATAGATATCATATCATACATTGTCAGCTGGAATACTTTTAGATTTGTTAGATATTTACGAATAATTTGCTCCCATTGATAACCATTGATTAAATCCTCGAATAAGTTAATCTCTAAACGATATAAATTAGGCGTATTTTGAAAAATCTTTATCAATCGATCTTCCGATTTATCAGAAATTTGTATGTTCAAATGAGTTAATGTTGAAAGACTAGATAGTATACAATTATCTTGAAAAACAGATGCAATCGATATTGAAAGATGTTTAAGACAAGGTGTACATTTAAATAATTGATTTATTTCATTAAATTTAAAATATATCCCATAAACAACAACATTTTCAAGTGTTAAAGATATTTTTGTCGGTGTAAATAATACAGATGATTCATTGGTAGTTATTCCAAAATTACAATAATTTAATTTTGGTAAACTCCAAATATTATCTATAATTATTTGTAAATTATTATCATCTATTGGAAAAGTCCAGTAATATAATTGCAAACTAGTAAGATTGCAAAGATAATGACATTCATCTAAAATTTTTAATAATATTTCATATGAATGTATGTAACCAATTGAAAGTGCTCGTAATCCAGTGAATTGTTTGAATGATGGTATGTAAGAAAGAAATACATTAATTTGTTCGGGAGTATCTTCAGAATTACAAACGCAAAGAGTAATTATACGATCAGCAATAAAAGATAGATGATGTTGACAGATTAAATCAAAATTACGTTTCGATATGCAATTAAAATCGAATTTATATTTTCGAAATTGTTTGTAGAGAAGAAAATTGAACCGAAAATTAAGGTTATAAAACGTCTGTAGAAGATCCATACCATTGAAATAATCGAAAAGATCGAGAAAGATTTCATTAGGTAATAATTCAAAATTCATCATCTTATTTTTATACGATCAGTATGACAACAAATAATATTTCATAATAACAAAAACAAATTCATTTTTCTTTCTTTTTACTTTACAGAACTTAACAGATGGATCAAAAATGGTATTATAATGACATACAGTATGCTTAAAAAAAAACTTTTGCAAATTATTCAAATTGTATTTATATGTAGAAGATCAATGTTTTACCTGGGTTTTTCCTTCCGAGAGTGCGATAGCGATTTTTGGGAGGGCGAAAACCTAATTTCTGGAAGGAAAATACACAGTATAAGCACAAAAATTGCAATTTTCGGGAGGTTAAAATCGGCCTCCAGGAGGGCGCCGCCATCCTTGCCCTCCCTATAGATAAATCACTGTATAAGATGTCACCATGTTGAATTACATTAGAATTCGAATCTTATCAAAACCATTCATTATACAGAGATTCTCCATCAAGAGGGAATCGGCAGATGGGAGTCCCTTGGAATCCTGAACTCCAGAGTCACGAAGTCTTTTGAGGCCTTGGATTTCAGAGTCGCGGAGTCTTGGAGTCTAGGATTCTTGGGATCTGCTATTTCCCCCTTGTTCTCTATTGACTGAGTTGTTGCAAGTGTACAATGATCAGTATAACTAATTTATGACTATGTGTTAGATTCCTTCTTACTCATTACTATGATGATTGATTTATGAATTAAGAAAAAGTGAATAGGTGCAAATATGTTGTCATGATTTCTCTAGAAATCTTCTTATTGAATTAATATTATAAATTTCATCTGAAGACGATCTGTGAAACATTTTATTGTTTTTCGAAACACTAACAACAAAACAAAAACAATGATTATTCCATATCATCATCATTAGCAGCTGCTTGCTCATAATCTGATGTTTCGATTACAACACTAATTTTCGGTGGACGATTAATTGTCAGTGGACGACGACGTAATGCTGTTAGTTTTTTTGTTGTTGATACTGTTGTACCAATTTTAGTTAGAAGTTCACCGTTTTCTTCACGTCTTTGCATAGCTGTCTGTACCATTTCAATTTCTTCCATTGGTTTTGTTGCATTTGGTGCTCGAACAAGATGAATATAATCACGTACTTCACGTAAATCAGCAGCCTTTCGATCAAGTGTACCTTGTCGAAGACTAATTTTTTTTAAAAAGAAAAATCAAACAATAATTGAGATTTCATAGAAAAACAATTTTATACCGTTTCATAATATGATGTCGTTCTCGTTTAGTACGGATTTCTTCAATTCTTCCCATGGCTTTGACTAAATACGAAAAATAATTTATTTTCAAATATGCATTAATTTATTATTATTAACCTGTATTTTGCCATAATTCACGATCGTATTTTACTGGTTCATGTCGACGTTTTTCGAATTCAAATGTTGTATCAGTTGTTAAATCTTTTCCAGTAAATTTACGATGTGCTTTTGTCCATCGTGATTTACGTGGATTCCATTTTTTCTTAAATGCACGATGACAACGTGACCGACAAAATTTAAAAATCTAAATTACTATTGCTATGAGAAGAAAAAGTTTCAAATTGAAAAAAATAATTTTACTTTGCAATCATTTCGTACAAATTGAATGCCATGACCAGGCCAGACCGTCGATGAACAGTAATAACATGTTTCGAGACGCATGTTTTGCTTTTATGTATCGTCTAGAACAATTAAATAATACGGAATTTAGTATTAGTAAAAGAAAAACGCATAGTGACATGATTATTTAATATGTCAATCCAATTCTACTGAAAATTGTTTTCATTGCGAAATTTATTAACTAGAAGCTGTTAGAATAAACTATGGAAATCATTGCATATGATTGGTGTTTATGGTATAAATTAATTTGCAAAAAAAATGGATAGATGTCGCTCGATGAGATGTCGACAAAAGAGGATCTATTAACTTGAATTGATAGTCCGGTTTTATTTGATACTGGGCATGAAAAATTCTGAATCAAACTAGTTCAACTTGAATAACTTCCAATCACCGATCTTATCTGAAGTATCAGTTTTGGATGATATTTATCAATCAAGTTCTTTCTGAAACACAGCGATAGCATTTAAAATAAATCAATTCGACAATCTATGTTACTAAGAATTACGTTTCAACATTTGACTATGTTCAAAAGAACTTTTATATTTGCAGTTCTCTTAGACTTCCTAAAAAATTTCATTAGAATACATTTCTTTGAAAATATAAATATATAGGATTTTATTTATAATCATCATTACACTTCGAACTTAGACATACATAATAAATAATATTCAAACCGGTTAAATAAACGAAAAATAAGTGTTTAAATTTTTTTTTCTATATTTCGATTATGGATTGATTTTCGCATGTTGTTTAATGAACAGATCATTCTTCTTTCTATAATATAAATAAATGAGTTAAAAGAAAAGAAAACAGTTTTATTCTTGAAGACAAACTTGATAAACTCGAGCTTTTTCTATTTCTTCAACAGTTTGATCACGTTGAGCACAAAGTGTTTGAAAACTCTTTTCAGTTCGTCCCATTGAAGTGACATGATACGGACCAGGTATTGTTTTTGGTAAATCCCATGTTCCTACAAATTCACCAAATGGTGATCGTTTTGATTTTTCAACACCAGGTAATATATGACCATGCTCATTAGCAACAAAATTACTTGTATTAGAGCCCATGGATCCTTTCGGATACTAGAAAAATAAAGCATAATATATTGCTAATCATTCTATTCCGATCTACTAACTATGCCTGATTGTGGTTCTCGTGGTACTTGATACATTTGCAAACGTTTTGGCATAAATGTTTGCTCAAATTGACCAGCACTATAGTTAGACGACATGTTAATCGTTCAGTCAAGTAAATTAAAGTAAATGAAAAATAAAAATGTTACATTTGTCATTAAATAATTGTCAAGCAACAGAAGGAGGTTCATATATATAGCATGTGTCGTTAGTTATCGAGAAACGTTTTATAGCGACTAATAACAAATATATATGACATACAAAATTCCTTTTAAATAAACAAAAGCATTTTTATTTGTTATTCTTTACTAATTTCTACATATAAAAAGCCAGAAACAAAAAAATCACAAAAGTTCTTCATTCGATAACGATGATAATAATAATTCGCATCGTAAGACCGGTGTACCTAATTTAATATGTGCTGCACCACGAACAGGTACAGATGTTTGGCTAAAATATTTAATCATATATGCGACACTTGAAAATGGTCGAGAACATTCACCAAGAATATAAAATCCTCTCGAATAACAAATACGCATATGCATACAACCTTTGATTGTTCTAGATAAGAAAGAAGAAGTAGAAGAATATTTATACAAAAAAATCTAGTTTTACTTTATAGAAAGTGAATAATCATTTTGATTTCCACTTTCACTTTGACGTACAAGAAAACTACCTGGTGAACGAGATTCTAAAATATTCTCCGCTTGACGTCGAGACATTGAAAAATGATACCAACTAAATACATAAATTTATATCAAACAAGAATTTTTAGTATTCAATATTTACAAATAACGATCAATAGGAAGTATTGTTATATCTTCCGATTGTTGTTGACTTGAAGGAAATGTAGGTGATAAACAATGTCGTTTTGTTTCTTCTGTATTCGGAAGTTTTTGTAATGATCTTCCATGATGATTATTAAGATAGGATGTTGGTAATTTATCCCATGATTGTTCATCGGATTTTAATTTTTTTGATAGCGAATTATTATGAATTGATGAACTTAAACATTTAAAACGTAATAAAGCTGTCTAAAACGAAAAATGATAGTTATTATTCTCAAAAGAAAAAAGAATAACTTACTCCAAATGATATTGGTTGACTAACATGTTGATCAACTGATGTATTAATTTTTTTTGGTGATGTTGAAGTAAATAAAAAACTACGTGAAGTTGTTGTACCTGCACGAATTGTATGTGAATTAAGACAATTAGAAATTTTTTTCAATGTTGGATCGATATTTTTCATTATTGATTTATTATTTACAGTATCATTTTGATGTGAAACGTTTATACCACGTGATAACGATGATGGTAGTACAGATGTTGATGATACACAAGATGTGAACAACTGTTTTTTTGTAGGTGTACGTACTGAGTAAGTACGATGGAATGGTGTATTTGTATGATTGATTGATGTTTGATAAGTTATATGTGAAGGATGAAATAATGTATCGCTTAATGTTGTACTAGCACTTAAAGATGATCTTTGATGTTGTTGATTAAGAAATTTTAATTTTTCTTCTTGTATTTGTAAATCCCATGGTGCACAATAAGATTCTTCAGTCATAGAACATGATTGCATTGTTGGACTCATCTATAATCTATTCGTAATTTTGATTAAAAAGCATCTGAAATATTAAATAGAACGTATAATGTATTCCATTTAGTTGTTAGTTTCTTCTTGTCAGACATTTTATCATTCAACAAAGAAGGAATAAAAAAGAACAGTAGATATATATATATATATATATACATGTATGACCGATGTTTTATAGTGTCTCAATGCGCACAGTATGTCCATCATTTTATTCTAGGAAAAAAGATGCGAACAATGTATGTGATGAATAAGGTCAAGAACTGGCATAATAGTTAAAGTGGTTCTATATGCTAATTGCTTCTTTCTTTCATTCTACAATGATGTTCGTCTGTAAGACAATGATCTCATTTCTTTTTTACTTACGCAATTGTGATTCAATTGTTGAACTATATAGTTGGAGAGAGAGAGAGAGAGAAAGAAGTGTATGCGTAAATAGCTGTTCAATTCTTTCTTTTATACTTATATATGTCTATAACACGTCATCTTCAATCGTCTTATGCTGACAATATAAAGTATTCTTTACCTTTTTTTTACTTGCGTTTTTAAGTTGTTACTTAACATAAATGATGACATTTATTCATAGAAAATAAATGACTATACTCATAAAAATAGATATATATATATTGATACTTTCAATAACTAGTTAATCATAAAAATTGCAAAATATATATTCATAGCTTCAATTTCTCATGTGAATATCTAAGAATAACCTTCATGAGAACATTCCTATTACTAACTCTTTATAAAGAAAAGAATATTAAACTATAATATAAAAAAAAAAGATAGTTATTAATTCTGAAGAAAGAATTCAATTGGGAAATACTTTTTTTTTTTTTTTCATGCTATTAACAAAACAAGTCTTTCATTGTTCCTTATTCAATCAGTACTATTTTAGTAATTGTTCGTCCTAGTGTTAATTGAATCACACGTTGTCATCAACATTGATTATATCACAAATTTGACGTATAAGCAAATGAATGTTTATCTGTCATGTCATTAGTGCCGAAGAAAAATCTATCATTTTTATACAGAGATAATAATATTTTTACTATCCTTGAAAATTTATATAAAATAAGTATATTCGATAGTATTATATTTTAGAGGAAAGTAATTATCAACTAATGAAGAGATGAAAGATGATAAAAATAACTAGCGTGTTGATTAAGGAATGATACAAATTATGTAAATCATCAAAACAAGATTAAATGAATAGCTGTACTATTGTTTGAAGTCTTGATTCTATATGAAATCGATCGTTTTAAACATCTACATACGTATTGATATTCATAGAAATAATAGAAAACTTTTGTTTGGATAATTATATATTCTTCCGAAAGACTTAAGATAAAAGTTGTCAGTTAGAATACATAATCTGTTAATTTCAAATGATAATATTATAATTTTACAAACTACTTTACTCATTATTAGCGAGTAAAGAAATCAGAATTCTGTATTTTTCATAATATAGAACGCGTTAATCTACGACAAATTCTATATCAATCAAAATATTAACCATAAGTCTCTTGCTATGAGTAAATCATTATCTTGTCATGCTCAGACGAGTTTATGTAATAAAATTAAAAGAATTAAGAAACTAGCATACTCTACTAATATAAATAACACATGAATGTGCAATTATTATATTTCGGTTGACACATAAATGAAAACCTGTGAGACTCGCTATTCATAAATTCCGTAAAAATATCTGTAAATCATTTTTTATTGATAATGTATATAGAGATGTAGTCAAGGAAATGCTTCAGAAGCGCGGACGCTTCTACAAAATTTTGTTTTGCTCCAGAGACGTTGCTTGGAATGTGCATGACGCTCGAGCACCTTGATCAAAAAAAACTATCTAAAAGAGCGTAAGGGTGAAAATTTCTCCTTGAAAGAAAAAAAATAATATTTTTCTGCTGGTGTATGCTTCATTCTTGACTGTACATCTAGTTTCAATATAAGATGTCATCAAGAAAAGCTTTCTGATTTAGTATCTTTTGAAAATGAAATATAATCATGAACTATAGCGACGACTATATGAATATTGATATTCAATAGATGCCACCCTTTCTTATTTTCAAACGATTGGTTGTAATATCATTTACTATAATGATGAAATTAATAGTAAAAAAACTTTTATAATATGTCAACTATTGGTGAAACAATATTTGATCGTTCATCAGATAATCATGATGAAGTATGGGATGATACTGAATTAATTCGTGCTTATGATCGTGCTCATCGACAGATTCAAAATCGTCTTCGTAATAATCCAAAAACAAAAAAAGATTCTTCAAAAAATAAAAATTCTCCATCAAATTATAAACAAAAATCTAAAAAAGAAGATGTAACATCACATTCAAAAGAATCATATCCGATTCCAATACCATTAAATATGATAACTCCACCAAAAAATGAACAAGATGCTTATCAATCTATGTTAATGTCATGGTATATGGCTGGTTATCATGCTGGACAACATGCTGCTAAAAATTGGAAAAAAGACAATTAATTATTTTGTTTTTGTTTTATATACTGAATACATTCATGTGTTTTCAAAGTTAACCGTTAGATACAAAATATATATTTGTATATATTAGAAGAATGATTAAAATGATTTGCCTTCTATGATACGATTAATGACTTAAGCAAAACAATCACAGCTGTATTTTTAATTGAATACACTAGTTTGTCTCTATCAATTTTGCATAATTCAGATACATAATCGAAAAAATATATGTGAGGTAAATATCTTTCTTTTGAGAACTGAAATGGCTTAATTTTATTTGACATAATGAAAGCAGTAACTAAGATTTATATTCAATTTAATACACAGCTACGAAAAGAGGGTTCCTTTATACGTTCGCTATATCTTTCATTATAGATGTTTTATCGTAATATGACTCAGATATAAACGCACTTGACACAGAAGTAAATTGGTTCATATTCATAGTTTGCAAACGAACAACGCAGTACGAGTTGTAATCATTTCATCAAAATAATTATGTCGCACATTAATATTTCTATTTTAATATCAAATGCATATCAATATTCTAAAATTGTCCATAATTACAATGTTTTCGAACTTTTAATAAATAGCAGTATTTTTTGTTGTCTTGTTTTCTCTGTATAAAATCATCCCACGATGTTATTTTTTTCTTTCTTTAATAGAGAAATGTTTCATTGACACGCTTGATCAATTCAACATGTCATCAATAGATGCATTCTGTATAATAGCATATATAAGAGCAACAGAAACCTATATAAAAATATAATTGCAAACATTTCAAAAATATACTATTGACATCATAAGATAAAACAAACCACGATGGGTCAAAAACAGAGTGCCACTCAAAATAAACCTGTTGCTATGATGCGCATGATGGCGCCTACTGTAGTAGTACCGAGACAACGACCGGTAGAAAGACCGGCTGCAGTTATGCAACAACAGCGTCGACAGGTCAATCATTATCGTTACAATGGAGTATAATTATATTCGCTTCACATCATATTGTTATTGAACAGTAAAATATTATTAAGTTTTTCTTATGTAATGTTTCATATAATAAAATAAAGCTAAGCAATCCATATATTGCTGTTTAAATATTGATTCGTTTTTGATAGACAGAAAACATAATAGATTAATTAAATTAATATCTGTCAGAAAACTTTCAAACACTCACGATATAGTGTAAAATTCTAGATTTCAAAACGAGCACGGAAACTATTTTGAATTTTTAGTTTTTCCTTTGAATCAATCTCAGAGTTAGGTGAGATATATTAATTTTTCATCAGGAAAAGAGTAAGCGGTGCTCATTTATTAATGTCTCTTCCTATAAAATTTTTAGAATAATTTTGTCTTCTATCGAATACTTAGAAGATTTAACATCTTCAATATTTCACTCATTAGTTTAAAACGAAAAACGTTTTTCTTATCAATTAAAAAGTCAAGAAACGACTAAAATATTAAACTTCATAATATTTATTTTGTTTACATGTTTAAAACAGGAAACAAACAACGTAAAAAAATGACAAAAAATAATACATAATCGAAATATCTGAAATAGTTTGAAAAACAACTAATAAGAGAGTCAATTTAATTTAATGCATGAGTGCTCCGTACATCCTTTATTGATCATTACCGCCTCGAAGTCGAAGTACAAGGTGAAGTGTACTTTCTTTTTGAATATTATAGTCGCTAAGTGTACGACCGTCTTCAAGTTGTTTACCAGCAAAAATCAATCG